>JAQSUU010000456.1:600000-1101367 GCA_038087645.1 Saccharum hybrid cultivar R570 | reverse complement strand
ACCAATTCCAATAGCCTTCACGAATCGCTTGGCCTCATGGAAGTTCTTTGGCAACACCTCACCCTCTGGAAGTGCATCCTTAATTAAAGGCAGGAGTTCATGAAAATAACCATTGCTCACCCCCCCATCGATTCTTCATGGTAAGGATCCTAATGAGAAATTGCAGCTTCGAGAATGTCTTGCAGCCCGGATACAACTCTTGGCTCCCATCACGGACTAACTTGTAGTATGCTTCAACATCAATATCATCCTCATCCTCAAATCCCTCTTCTTCCCCTAAAGCACAGGCATCATACATCCCAAAACCCTCCATTAGCATCTGTTCCATTGGATCAATCTCAGCATCGTCGTCTTCTGATTGTGAGCGCAAACCAGGACTCGGTACAGATGACATGCCCTCGCCATGATGAATCAATGATGAATATCCATCCATGAATCCAATGGAAATTAAATGATCCCGAACATCTTTAGCCTCTAACCAATAATTATTTCCACAATCACAGCAAGGACAAGGTATCCTATTCTATTGTGCTGATGTGGCAAAGGCAAATTCTATAAAGTTGCGAAGGCCTTCATCATACTCGACTGACTACCTAAGATGCAATGATGAAAATTCAGCTTGCTATAGATTCGTACTCGACACAGGAAAAATAGGAGCAATTTCTAACTAATATTACCTAGGCGCTCTCATCCACTGCTTGTCCATGATGGCTGTAACACTATAAATCTCTCTACAGCTAATTTAGGTTGCCTAGTGCTGAAAAGGTGAAGAGAAGGACACATATTAAAACTGAAAGGTAGATGTAACACAGTCATGTTCAGTATATTGCTCCTATTAAAACTGAACAAATAGTATAACTAGCAAACTTTATTTGACACAGTATATTCACATAGAGCAAGTTGATTCACATATAACCAGCTGCATCTCAATACAGTGTATTCACATAGATCAAATCGATTCCCATAAATCAACCAGCATCTCAACAGAGGCTATGGGGATTTACTTTACCTCAAGTGCCTAGGTAGACGATGGAGGCTGTAGGAATTCGATGATGGCTCGTAGAGGTCGCAGCAGAGGATTCGTAGATGGGCAAAGGAGTCGGAGAGGCTGGGCTTGGTGGAGGAGCGCTTGAGGATCTCAGCGAACACGGCGTGGTGCTTACGGATCTCAGAGAAGCCGATAAACTCCTCGCGCTGGCCTTCCTGCGCCACACGCCACAGCTGCGCCGGCTGCCGCAGCTGCGCCTCCCTCCCCGCAGCAGTACCTCCCTTTCGCGCGCCGAAGCAGGAGTGCTGCGCTGAAGTCGTCGGAGCCCTTCCCACCCAGCTCCTGCGCCGCCGGGATAGAAGCAGACAGGATGCACGAAATCAAGGACCGGTGCGACGGTGAGGGCAGTGCTAGTGGGTGAGGGCGAGGGAAGGAGCCGCAGGTAACTGGGAGTAAGGACGAAAACGGTCGGAAACTGTTGAAAACAGACTTACGATATAGGAAAACGAAAATGGTCGGTTCGGGATATTTCTATATTTAACAATTAAAAAGTACAAAAAATGGTTAAAAATGGTTGTGAAACCAATTGAAACTGACAATTTTTCATGTTAAAAAACGTTTCATAATATAGAAAATAAAAACGATCAATTCAGAATATTTCTGTTCCGTTTTCATCTACCTAGAGGCGAGAAAGAGGCCGCGGAGAGGGTGGAGCGTGGAGCCGCCGGAGACCCGCCCTTCCCCGTGAGTCCGTGACCCCGTGTGGCTGCTATTGCGGAAGGCAGAAGAAAGGGAAAGGAAGATTGCGTGTTGCGTGTCCAGGAGAGATACAGTAGGCGTGGGCAGCTTGCAACCCCGTGGGCCTTTACGTGGGCTGTGGGCATGCCGTCCTTCCCAATCAGCAGTTTTTCTATTGCTAACTAAAAAATCGTAATTTCTTCTTCTTCTAGTGCAGTTCACCCCGGGCAAATTACCCGCTACCCAATACTCAAACCCGAATTATCCGAACCAGAACCCGAACTACCCAGACCCGAATTACCCAATTACTACTTCGGATAGTGATTCCATATACCCGAAATTAGTTTGGGTAATTCGGGTAGCACTGCCCGGTACCTGAATTACCCATTTTACCTGATCTTTTCAAAGTCCATCAACTACGCAGGAGCTTACATAGGCACACAGCCCAGCAACACAGCCAACTCCAAGCTCCAGCCGAGACCGAGCGGGCGAGCGGCAGCGGCCCCCAGATCCCCACGACTCCACTCCCCAAATCCCCCTACGCCTCCATCTGAACCCTACCCGAACACGACCGAGCCCCCAACATATGCTGTTTTTTCTGAATATCAGGTAGTTCGGGAATACCCGAACCCGAATTATCAGGTACCCGAAATTTCGGGTAGTGGTATTTTGGAGTTGAAATCGGGTAACGTTTTCATTACCTGAATTTCTTATTACCCGAACTACCCGACCCGAAAAATTTGGGTAACCCAAATGCCCAGGGCTAAGTGCAGTAACATAGTGAATCGTTTGTGCAAGTGTTTATCCATGCGGCAGCACAGGACTTTTGAAGGCGTTTTGATAAAAGCGCCTCTAATTGCTATATGCATTTAAGGCGTTTTGATAAAAATGCCTCCAATGGCTATAAGCACTTAAGGCGTTTTTAATTTGGCCTTTTAAAAAGTGTTTATAAAGGCATTTTTAGAAGAGTGCCTTTATGCAACAAGAAATTAAGGCATTTAAAAAAAACGCCTTTAACAAAATGCCTTCTATTAAGAGACATGCTGTAGTGATGGCGGGTACTTTACCGTCATGGTTGCTTTAGTCTCTTTTCTGGCAGATACTTTGTCTTCGTTGCTGCTGGAAATTCATCTCGTCTTCTTTAGGTGGATGCTTTGCCCCTATGACTATAACTTCTCTATAGGAAACTATTGCGTCAATGTCTCTTCCTCATAGGTTCAGTTTATTTGGAGGTTTAAGACTGAGGCTCTCCGCCTCTCCCCCTGTTTTTTTCTTGCTGCTCTAGTTTGTTCCATGTCATTTATTGTCTTGGTGATGATCTGTAACTTGTCCTACAAGGGTTCTTTCGTAGTTGTTTTGTGCAATTCTCTTTCTTTTAATGAAACATATGCTATGGGGCACGTTCGCAAAAAATAACTCTATAAAGTATCCATAATAGTGTATTTATTTGAATGTAAATATCAATATATTCCTCTAAAAGGCTACATCAAAGTTATAGAAGTTTAACTTAGAACAAAATTAAATAAACTATAATTTAAAACGGAAAACGAGGATCGTCGCGCCTGTTGTATGTACTAACTTTATTTTCAAATACTTACACTTTTATTTGGCCACTTCCACATATCTTGGAACTTTACGTTTCCACAAACATAATTTCCCATTTCTCCCATAGAAAAAATGTTATAGAAGCACTTAAATACAAGTTTATGAGGGTATTTTGTTTATTTCATCCTCAAAAGCGACCAAATATATTTGAAAACAGAGGTTATTAGTGACGGCAAATGCTGAATCAACATTGCCTCCAGGTACCCTGTCTGTCTGATTAAACAAGGCATGACATTTTTTGAAGCTAGCTATACATCGCACATTTAATTAGTTTCAAAGAACCCTAAACTTAGTGGTGCTAAGGAATCAATCCAAGTTTCCACACATGAGGGATTATAACAAAGGTCAGAGTACAGTACTTGCAACGTGTACGGCTTGCTTAATCGTCATGTCGAGTAGCTGAGTAGATTGGCCAATGCAAGTATCCTATCGAAATGATCATCACAAGAACAATTAGCTTAGGTGCAGTGGCATACGTCACATGAATATTTCTTTTTTATTTTTCTTTTAAAGAATTGTGCAAATAATTCTTGTTCTGAAATTCTATGGTGATATATAGTCTGATAGACGTCTCATAACTTCCGGTAGTTCAAAACCGTGGCCAGCCTTCTTAATCAGGGGTTAGGTGATTGGAATGCCTTGAGGAGTTGGACAACGGGGGATAAGGTTTTCATGTCATACCGGCATATATACCCCAAAAGGTTTGACTGTCTGTGTACACACCAATCGCATATAAGACGGTAGTTCTTAATAGTCCCTAATGGTTGCATTGCATTGCATGCATTTGAATGGATGATGTTCTTTAGTGCTATATATGCTTGCTTGCTCCGTGTGTCTTTCTTCATCAGCTTCACGACATCATTTTTATTTTCATTTTCTTTCACTAGAGTGATAGAAAAATAACAGGCATCTATCCCCTCCTTTCCCCCCATATATATAATTCTTTGTGCTTGACGAAGAAAGAAAATAACTACTCAACCTACTGGATTTCTTGGTATTCCCATGTTCAGTGGACATAAATTCTAGTTTCAGATCATGATGACTTTGTTTGTCTATTGATAGACAAATCACAAGAGAAAGAAAAGGCAGGCCGTTTCCGGTTGTTATATCCAAGTCTGCATGCATCGTGATGCAGCCCCCGGCCCTGGAAGATGATTTTTTTTTACTAAAGGAAGCTTTATTTAGAATAAAGTTCCATCCTTTGCGACAAGGCGCGGTACATAGAGCCGTTACAAAAGAAATAAAAAAACGAGATCTAGTATGCTATAAGCAACATTGTGGCAGATATAGTCTCTACATTAATTAAGAGGGTAAAATGTGATGGTCTTGTGGACGATGGAATATTGTCTATCTTGCAATATGCAAATGATAAAACCTTTTTTTGACCATGATATGGAGCAAGCTAAGAATATGAAATTATTGCTCAGTGTATTTGAACAATTCTCAAGTCTAAACATCAATTTCCATAAAACGAAATCTTTTGTTATGGAGATGCTAAACTTTATGAGAAGGAGTATATTGAACTCTTTGGATGTCAAACAAGATCGTACCCTTTCCGGTACTTAGGAATCCCTATGCACCACCATAAACTTTGTAAAATGAATTGGAGTGTAATTGAAGAAAGATTCAAGCGTAAACTAAGTACTTGGAAAGCCAAACATATGTACTATATGGGCCATACTGGTTTTATTGAATTTAGTTCTTACCATCTTACCCATGTTTATGATGTATTTCTTTGAAATACCCAAATGTGTTCTAAAAAGACTGGATTTTATCGATCGAGATTCTTTTAGCAAGGCAATAATGGTGATAAGAAGAAATAGCACCTTTCTAAGTGGGACATCTTGGTCATCCTAAAGATCAACAGGGTGTAGGGGTATAACAGATCTCATGACGTCAAAAATAAATGCCTTCTTAGTAAATGGCTTTTTAAGCTACTCAATGAAGAGGGCATGTGGCATAGCTTGCTTAGAAATAAATATCTAATTAAGTACAAAATATTTGTCACAAGTTCAAATTTAACCTAATGACTTGCATTTCTAGAAAGGTCTTTTAAAGGTCATGGAAGATTTTATGGGATATGAAACTTTCAAAATAAGAGATGGTTCACAAACCAAATTTTGGGAGGACACAAAGGTAGGTTATAAACCCCTTAATGAGCATTTTCCAAGACTGTATAATGTAGTCAAATACCGCCATATTTAATTTCGAAGAGCTTTAGTGGGGATAAATTTACTGCCTGGAATAAACTAGTAGCTAAAATAACAAATACCCAGCTTTCTAATGGGAGGGACTTCTTCACTTGGGACCTACATAATGATGGTCATTTCTTAGTATAGTCTATGCATAAGTATTTGATGAATCAAGGGTTCCCCTTTCACTAATAAATTCATTTGGAAGCTGAACCTTCCTTTGAATGAAGATAAAGATATTTCTTTGGTATCTTCAACGGGGAGTGATTTTAACAAAGGATAATTTAGCTAGAAAGAACTGGTCAGGGAGTCAAAAGTGTTGTTTCTGTGATTATAATGAAACAATTAATCACCTTAGGTCCTGAATTTGATTCCCCATGAGAGCGAATAGTTCAGGATTTAATGTCGTTATGCTTTCAGTGGTAGACGAAGTTCCTGTGTACAGAGCGGCCCTGTGATGACTTCATCAATCCCGAGGATTTGCCAGCTTTAAACTGACATCCCAGCAACAATGTGTCAACTTGAAAATTGTTAAACAAGGTAGAACAATGTTCGAGGATAGTTACAGGCGGCTACACCAATAAATTAATCGTGTGTTAATTAATCCATCCTAATCCTAATTGTGTTAAGAAATCATTCCAATGTCGGATATAGTTTACATGTGATGATGCACACTCGGCTTATCCATTGTCATGCATCAAGAGTAGGTGACTGGAAAATTGTCTAAAAATATCCAAATGATTACGAAAGAAAAATGAATATGACGATATGTTGACGCTTCGGTTTTTCTTAAAAAAGTATGTAAGCCATATTTGTCACATGATGTTAGACAGTACCTTTTTTTTGTTAACCCGAATGCTACGATTGGCATGCAGCTGAAATTTGTTTTCTTCAGGAAAAACATTGTCGGGGTTAGGCAGTGGTACGGTGGGAATGACTTGAGGAGTTCAACAACGTGGAAATGTATCAAATGACATGGTCGTAATGGTTTGACGGCTTGTGAGTGCACCAATCTTATCTTATACTCTTTAAAGCAAAATCCCACTAGCAATTTATCTTGCCATGTAAAGTGTCCACATCAGTATCCACTAGAACAACCCACTGGCACATGTAACTATCTCGCCATACAAAGTGTTCACATCAGCATTCACTAACACATCCAACTAATACATGTCATTATGTCTTCATTCTAGCTATTCATATTAGCAAACCACACCATTTACTAACATATATATTTAGTTATCCACATCAGTGTGCTAGAAATCATCCACTAATTTGTAGTATTATGATATTTATTTATTCATATTAGTAAATAAAAAGAGTATAATTTCACCTGCTATTCTCACAGCCACGCGCGGGGCGTTCTTTTAGTATTGTATAAGAGACATTACTTCACAAATATTTTTAACGCTGCTTCTTAACCCTCTGTCACCACCGGTTTAACAACCCAACGATGAAAATTATTGGTGGTCAACATGCATGAAGTTCATCATCGCCGTTTGTAAACTTACAGTGATAATTGCTTAAAAAAATTTAAAACTACCCGTCGTTGCTTGCCATTCCCTCGAAGTGCCCATGCACAAAGTCAGCGGTGTCTTAGATCTTGGCCTGGTGCTGCACCAGTGAAGTGAGGAGATGGAAGAGAGAGAGAGAGAGGGAGAGAGAGAGAGAGAGAGAGAGAGAGAGAGAGAGAGAGAGAGAGAGTAGAGTAGAGGAAGAAGGAGACGACGAGACAAGGGGATCATCTCGCAGTGATGCTGACCACGCTAGGTCCACCGCCCACGGTGTTGCTACTGACATGCGGCATCCTACTCGGCGAGATTCGGTGACCTTGTGCAGTGCATCGTGGTTGGGTGAACCTAGAGCCCCATGCCGGCAGCCGCATAGGCGTGGCGGCAGCGGCCGATTGCTGCTCGACTACAGGCGAAGTGGGCATCGGCCGAGGGAGAGGCAAAGCACATGGTGCCAAGGGAGGGGGCAAGTGTGCGGTGGAGAAGTTCTTTTTTCGGGGGAGGGGAGGGGGGCCAAGAGGCTGGGACTTCATGTGATATGTGCCTTAATGGGGCATGTTCTCATTTTCGCCGTGGTTCATGTCACGAACCGGCGGCGAAAACCGTTTTCGTTGCCGATTCATGATAACGAGCCGGCAGTGAAATTTATTTTTACCGTTGATTTCATTATAAACCGGTGTTGATATATTATTAGCAACAATTTTAGTTGATGCCATGGTGAAAATACCGTTGACGAAAACTATTTCTGTAGTACTGAGGGTTGCTCTAAATATTGTGTGATGATCGTATTCTATTAGAGTGTTCCTTAATTTCAAGTCATCAACGTGCTGATCTTTTTTCAGCTACTTCATGGGATCACTTTTATCTCATTTTTATTTTCATTTTTGCTTGTTGTTGACACAGGACCCATTAGAAGCATCAAAATAAACTTAGAAACTCATCACATATTTTAGGCGAAATCTCTGTACTAACAACTAATAAGTACATGGACAGCTAAAAACTAACGGGGTTTCAATAAAGGTTCTCATGAGTATCCAATTTAGGATTCAATGTGGGGAACTACTATATATACTACCAGCTTTCTTACTCAAGTCAATAAGAGCAAGCGAAAAATCATCATCATTGGCAAATTTTACATGTTTATTTGTAATTGCATAATATCAAAGAGCTGTTTTTTTTCGCAACCATACCTAAGCACATTTTTCATCAAGAGGAAATGAGAGTTACAACATACAGTCTTATAAGTAAGCTTAGGCTTATCAGGACTAACATGATCCTTGCAAAACAAGCTTCACAAGGATCTCCAACAAAGTTCCTAAATAGTTAATTACATAGTATATTAGGTGTACTGCATAGTAAATCAAAGAGCTGTGTTCAATACCATAGTATATTAGGTGTGCATTGCAGAACTGGAGAGCGCCTTTGACAAAAGCAACTACAAGTCGATAGAGCTGGAGAAATTCACTGGAGAAGTACTGAACAAGGTGAAGAAATAGAGACGGCAACAATCGGAAAAATAATACCCGTACTCAAGTCAGTAACTCAGCATGACGACTGGTCGGTTCAAGTCCAGGATCGAATAATAGAAGAGAAATGGGCTAGGAAAAATCACAGCCTTCTTTCAGTTTCAAAAGCTTTAGTTTGATTCACTCATGTGAAGGCTTCCGGTGACTTTCACCATCTGAACAAGGATTAGATCTTTAAGGCATTGTCAACGTACAAAGTTGCACATCCTAGTTAAGGCTCAACCACCAAATTAGTATCAGAGATTTCAATATGCCTTATTGTTTGATGATTAAATGTGGATCCAGTGAGTGACAATACTGACCTAGCGATGAAAAAACCAAGTCAATGAGCTGAAAAAAAACAGACAACTCACCTGTTTTCGGCGAATATTCAGAGTGCTGATCTTGATCCGACTATTTGAAAAGCTGCAGCAAGGAGCCGACTGCACATCCCACTCTGTCTCTATCAAGTGTCTTCTCCTGTGAATTGCACCGCCATTTTCTACGGGCCGGCAAGCATCCTAATATCCTATAAAACTCCCCCGTGCCTCACCAAGCCATGCATCAGAGTCCAGACAAGAAGAGCAGCAACAGGACGTGCTCTACACATACAGCCATGACGACGGCGAAGCGGCACTGCTTGCGCTTCGCCACCGTCCTGGCGTCGCTTCTCTCGGCCACCGCCTGCCTCGACGTCGGCTTCTACGACCAGACGTGCCCCACCGCCGAGACCATCGTGCAGCAGACCGTGGCCGCCGCGTTCACCAACAACTCCGGCGTCGCTCCGGCACTGATCCGCATGCACTTTCATGACTGCTTTGTCAGGGTAAGTACACGCATGCAGTGTAGCTAGACATATTTTTTCACTATACTATACCTTTAAACTCCTTGCATGCAGGGCTGCGACGGCTCGGTGCTGATCGACTCCACGGCCAACAACACGGCGGAGAAGGACGCGCCACCCAACAACCCCAGCCTCCGGTTCTTCGACGTGGTCGACAGTGCCAAGGCGGCCCTGGAGGCTCAGTGCCCCGGCGTGGTCTCCTGCGCCGACGTCCTCGCCTTCGCGGCGAGGGACAGCGTCGTGCTCTCCGGTGGCCTCGGCTACCCGGTGCCCGCCGGACGCCGTGACGGCCGGATATCCAATGCCACTGAAGCCCTGAACAACCTGCCTCCGCCGTTCTTCAACGCCACCCAACTGGCAGACAGCTTCGCCTCCAAGAACCTCAGTATTGAGGACTTGGTCGTCCTCTCCGGCGCGCACACCATCGGCGTCTCGCACTGCAGCAGCTTCGCCGGAATTGGAAACCAGGGCGACCGGCTCTACAACTTCAGCGGCTCAGCTGACGGGGTAAGCATAACACTTCCCTCGGTCTCTAGAAACTAAGCATAACACTTCGGTTAGTTCTTACCCACTACGTTATCCATATATCCACTGCTGTTGTGTACAGATTGACCCCGCGCTGAGCAAAGCCTACGCATTTCTCCTCAAGAGCATCTGCCCGTCCAACAGCAGCCAGTTCTTCCCCAACACGACGGTGTTCATGGACCTCATCACGCCGGAAGGGTTCGACAACAAGTACTACGTCGGCCTGACCAACAACCTGGGGCTCTTCAAATCAGATGTGGCGCTGCTGACCAACGCAACGATGAAGGCGCTGGTCGACTCCTTCGTGAGCAGCGAGGCGACTTTTAGGACCAAGTTTGCCAGGTCCATGCTCAAGATGGGGCAGATCGAGGTGCTCACCGGGACACAGGGCGAGATCAGGCGCAACTGCAGGGTCATCAACCCTGCATCTGTTAGGGCCGCCGATGTTCTCACCGATCCATCGGGTTCTTCAGGATTCCCTGGAGTGGCTGCAAGCTAATAATCGATTGTCAGTACATGTATGTGCATTGTGCACAGTGACGTCCAGTGTGAATGTGTGAAAGTGCAATAAGTAATGAGCAGGTTAGCTTAGTAAGCTTGCTTGTTACAGGGGTAGGGAGAAACCACACAATCTATATGACTGAAAAAAAATGACAGCATGATCTCTCTTGTAGTCTGTTGTGAGTTACTTTGTTGTTCATTTATGTAGGGAGTTTGTGAGGAAGAAGTGGATCTGTGCAACCGTGCCAAAAGTTTGATTAGTGAAACCAAAATTTGATTTGGTCATGGTGAGTGTCTTTTACAAAAACAACATGCACAGGCAAATAGTTCTTCAAAATCCATGCAAACGTATTGTCAATACCAACCGGGTGGCCAACCCTCCTTATCCAGTTATTATCCAAAATTCAGAAAATCTGCAGAGCATATACCTTCCTTATCCAAATATGCCCAGAGCTTAAGGCGATAAACATGGAAGGCATCTATTTTAAGAGTCTTCTAGATTAAGATGACCCGATCCAGTTGACCCAGTTTATCCCTAAGTACTCTGCAACTGAGAATGACTATTGATTCAATGCCACTGTTTTTGGGGGAAAAATAAAAAATATTAATCCAAGTACTGCAAATCCTAAATATTACTGTGTTTAATAACCATCTCACCAACAATACGTAGAGTATTCCACCCTACCAAAAGGGAACTTTATATTTCAAAGTGCCAACGTGAGCTGATGCATGCCCCATTTGCAAAAAGTTAATGATACAAAGTTTTAAAAAGTATGAAAATGCTATTTGAAATATATATCACACAAAGTTACGAGAACCAACAATTTTTCAGTATCTGAGGTAAAGACGCTTTCCATCTTAAATAAAATACAACCCAAAACCATTGAAATGCTTGCAGAATGGATGTCATTGTAGTAAACTTGAGCAGATGTGTTAATACAACTAATTAGTCAGAGCCATGTCAGACTCTGGTTATAAAGTCCTTGTCGTTTTTAACTTAATCACAACATGGAACAACATCTACAACTGAAGAAAGCTTAACAAGCATATGGAATTTAGTCCAATTAGCCCTTTGTCGTTTCTCATCAGTGACGTTCATATAAAAATATGGAACTAGTTGACTTGACTGAGCACTCATCCGGTCATCCCAATCCTTTCTGACAACAACAGTAGTTAGGTAGCCTTAGATAAATTTTTATTGGAAAAAGTCTACTTAAGCCCCTGAACTATCAACCAGTGTCTAACTTACACCCCCAACTATAAAACCGCCGTCCAAAACCGCTCCAGGGTGTAGTTTGAACGGTTTTGAAAAGTTCAGGGTGTAAAACAGACGGTTTTATAGTTGGGGGTGTAAGTTAGACACTGGCTGATAGTTCAGGGGGTTAAGTAGACTTTTTCCAATTTTTATTCCCAATAGGCCAATAGCGCAACTGTAGGAGAGCAACTGATCCATATTGATGTAAGATGTAACCGAACATGGAACAATGATGGTGCAGATAAGTTTTCTGTTTGCATCAAAAGATTCCAAATCCACACGTCGTTGTTCTCAAAGGGAAAAGGAAAAGTAAAGTCAATGCCGGGATCATGTTTAAGGTTTTCGGCCATGTTCGGCTCGTTGTTACAGCACTGATTGAAAGCCAGGCTACAGTATTTTACCCTCACAATAGACACAGCAGCAGCTAGTTGAGTCTAGAAATGTGACTCATAACCTTGAAGGGTTGTTTTTCATTTTCATTTCGATCTGTTCCTTGCGACCTTGCCCTATATCACCATACCTTCCTAACTTCCTGCACAAGTATCAATACATGCAGAATATATGCATGACGTTTTGTTTCCTAAGTTACAAGCAACTTACTGAAGATGGGAAAAAATATGAGGTGCAATCCCCTCTCGATCCAGACACTTTTGACTTTTGAGCTACAGTTTCCTGAAGATGAGATTTATTTGGTTGTGCGTCACAGTAACAAATGATCTTTCTTATATTCCATTTCCACCTATTCTCAACCCCTGTTTTTCTACATAGTTATTATGGTAATATGAAACCCTTGGGACTGCTTGGCCCTTGAACTCTGAAAGAAAAAACAATGATAGCTCGACCCAAAGTACACATGTAAGGTGGAAGCATACCATTTGAACAGTTGTTGCAGTATAAATTTGACATTAATCACCACAGCACAATAGTGCTTACTGCTTAATAACAGCGCATTCTAGCTGCCTCCTTCAGAATTAACCTGCTGACAGGAACACCCAGAGAAACAATTCAACTTGAAAATTTTCCAGTAACTTTTTCTAACCGAGCATGCATATATAGAGAGTAATTGCACAAAGGATGACATGGATCAAGGATTACATGAAGCTACTTCTGCTCTCCTGGAGCTGGGCGTCAGGGCATGACAGCACAATAAGAACGGACGCTCCATATATATCTGCATATATTTTTTAAAAGTGCATGTAATATTGACATGAAACAAGGGTACATGTGTTTACAGTATTCTGGAAGGGAAATTTCCAGGACATTTTCTCACTGACCTTCCTGCAGAAACGCCTAGCTCTTCCCAAGATGGCTGAGCCTGAATAATGGACAGCCGGTCTGAACCGTTCCGGACTCGACAAACCTGAAACCTTCCCAGATTGCACAGCTTGGCCTAACAGTAGCAGCCGCTCGCAGGAAGCCCTCTCCAGTGACCTGTGACCCTAGCCATTTCGTCGAGCACCACGCGTGCGGCTTTCCCACTCGGCCGCGATGGCACTGCGCCAAGCGAAGCGAGCGCGTTGGACGCACTCGACGTTGCTTGCTAGGTCACCGCCACGCCGTGTTCCTCATGAGCCCTCGCGTCGCGCACTCCCCCTCTCTCCGTCTCCGGTGGCGAAGCAACGCGAACGGATCGGGCTGTTGAGGAGCGCCAGCCGCCACCGTCAGAATTGCACACGCCAGAAGCCCGGAACGCCGCATCCCGTACAAACAAATTTGGGCCAGTTGGGCCGGTGGTTGTTTTCTTTCAATGATTGGGCCGGTTGTTGTAACACTTAAGTTCCCACGTGAAGTGAGCCCACCCACCTGAAATTTAGTGGAATTTCAGTTTTGGTCGTGCACGAGATTTGTGTCCAAAGCCCATACAGCAGCACTGTCGACCAGACGTCCGGATGGACTCGTGTTCAGACGCTCGCGCCTACGCCCGTGCCAGCACTTGGTTCACGCATAGGCGGGCCTCGCCCGTGCTGCTCCCCCGCTCCCACTCCCTTCCACACTTACTGTGTCGCTTCCCTCAATACACGGCGCCCTAGCTGCAGTAGGTGGCTCACTTTGCAATATGCATAGCACCCCTGATTTACTTTTGAAACATCAAGATAAAACACTTGCAACATACGTACGAAACAGCTGAAACGTTCAAAACATGCGTCTGAAACACTTGCAAAAACACCTAAAACACTTGAAAAACAATTGCAAATATATGCAACATCCAGATAAAACACTTCCAACATATGTGTGAAATATATGCAACATCCAGATAAACACACTTGCAACATACGTCTGAAAAAACAGATGAGATAAACACATTTGCAACATACGTCTGGAAAAAACAGATGAAACATTAGGAACAGACACTTGCAACATACGTATACAACCACTCTAACATATGCAACATCCCGATTTACTTTTGCAACATCTGCATGAAACATACCTATAAAACATCTGAAACACTTGAAACATGAGCTTGCAACATGTGGGAGGCCAGGGCCGGGCGATTCCAACCATCGAGGTCGGAGTCGGTGGCACGCGAGCACCACCACCACCGCCATCGCTAGTAGCAGTAGGCTTGCCTCGATCGGGCCGGCGGTGCGCATGACGGGCGGGAGCGAGCGGCGCAGGATGGGTGAGCGTGATGGGCGGGAGCGAGCGGTGCGGGATGGGCGCGTGGCAGTAGCGAGACAGAGTAGGCACGCGGCGTCCGGACGGGAAGGCCGCGGCTGGAGAAAGACAGCGAGGGGCAGGCGACACTGTGGACGCGCTCGCGACGGTCACATGCGTGCAGTTTTGAGGAAATAAATTTTTAGAAGAAACCACGTCATACTAAAGGTGGAGTGGAGGAGGCCGATTGCTGCATGCAGGTTCGACCCATAGAAGCTGGATGTTTGCTGCATGTATGACCCGTAGAAGCTGTTTCTCGACCCAGGTAGCCAATTCCGACCAATAGAAAGCTGGATGTTTTTGCTAGTGCGTCCACGTACAATCTTCTATATATAACTAAAAAGAATCACATGGTATCGTCTGATCGCTCCGCCCCTCTCCTAATCGCTCCACGCTAAATGCCCCGCCCCGCCCTGCTCCCTCTATCGCGTCTTCGCAGCGGAACCACCGTTGCGCACGACACCTAGCCCGGAGCCCGGAGCCCGTGGCCTTCTATCACCCTCCTCCCCTTCCGCCCAGCCCCCGTGCAACCGCTGCTCAGATCTTGCCCCCGCAGCCTTCAGCGTCCCGGCTCGCTGCCTCGCAACGCATCGCTGCCTTCGCCTCCCCTTCGATCCTCTTCCTCTCCCCTGGCCGTTGCGTGCTCGGATGCCGGCTCTCGCTCGCCGCCACCGCTCCACCTCCTCTTCCTCTCCCCCGGCCGCAGCGCTCGCGGATGTCGCGCTCGGCCGCTACCCATCGATGCCCCCAAAAAAACCTGCCTAGGCACCTCGCCGCATCCGCCTCCTCTTTGCCTTACTCCTTCAACAGAGTCGACGGTGGTAGCAGCGATCTCGCTGCCGTCCTTTTTTCCTCGGTGCCTCCGTCGATCCTATCCTCCCCACAGATGGACATGGTAGCTGCTTGGCTCACCTCGTAGTACCACTTCGTTGCCTTCCTCCCTCCCCTCCAGCGACTGCCACCTGTTTTGATCTCAGAGCATGGCCAAGGCTGCAGCAGACTTGGTAAGATAATCCTCTTGGCCTTTCTCAGGTTCATCCTTTTTTTATTCACCAAACTTTTCAAACAGAGATGGCAATATTTGATTCATCGAATGCGCTGTGTTGCTGCTCCAGCAAGGACAAAAGGGAGTTCAGATTTTTTTTCCCATGTCTCATCCCGTGCACAGATTTTTCGACCCTAAAATGGCATGGTGGTTGTGTAGTGCCTGAATGATGCCCATGCGCTCTCCTTCCATTCTTTCTTTTTCCTTCAGACTAATTAGCTTCTGGGTGCTTTCCACCTGGTATCGTCCAAAGCTGGAATGATGTTTCTTTTTCTTTGTTTTAGCGCAAATTAGGATGGCAACAACTATTCTTCCTGGATAGACCACACTGCCTATTAAGATCCCATGGTATGGTAGTGCTTAAATTAATGTCTGTTAAAAAAAGAACTTGGATACACAGAACCTGCTAGATTGTTTCAGTACAAGACACAATTTGACGTCTTTCTCTTTACATAGGTTGTCATACCTAGATCACAGCAAGGTGGTACGAACTCCTTGAGAACCGTGGTACGAACTCCTTGAGAACCGACATGACACAGTGTGCCCTTGGTTTGTTTTGTGCTGGGCAGATGGCATCGACATAACTGATTTTGGAACTGATGTGGCCTATGAATCTATTACCATTCTCCTTTTCTTTGTTAGGACCACTCCCATAGGTAATACTACTTAGTTATAACAAGTATAAGGTTAAAATATGAATTTTTTGTTGGTTACCATCTATGCAGTTACATTATGCAGTTTACCATTTTCGTGCAATCGTTGTTCTTCTCGGCATTATTGTTCATTTACATCTATAGGCAAAACTGATGCAGCTACATATACATTCATTGCCAAAATTAAGGAAAAAAAAATAGATTCAAGCACATTCTTTGTTGTTTTATTTAGCCAAAACAGATACATCAGTTAGTGACACTATTAGTCATAGAACCTGCAGCACAACAGCGGGGTTGTGGTTCTTTCTAATTACACCAATACAATCTGCAGGTACCAGACTTTGTTCTTGCCACTAATCTAATGCCGGCACTGCCAGTAGAGCCTCGGGTTAAATAGTAGCTGCTCCAGTCAAACTCTCATCAGTGTCGATGGTGCTCTCTAGATCATGGGTTTAGTCAAACTCTCATCAGTGTCGATGGTGCTCTCTGGATCATGGGAAAGGATCCACATTACATATCAGGTCAAAGGTACTATAGTTGTCCCATAAATTTGCTAAACAAGATTAGTCATCTTTTTTCTACAAGTCACAATTCTTGTGCCTGTAGTTACATATGTAGTTTTATTCCTACCTGCCTAGCCCCACAGATATTACTTATGTAATTTATGTTTACCAGCCCAACCCGACAGATGCAACATCCAACTCTACCGATAGCTCAACAAGGTGATCTTCAACGCAACACACAGGAGATGGTCATGTTTAGCCTGCAGCTGCACCAATCATCCTTAGACCTATAATAGTAATACTTCACATCTATTCTATTGATCTATTGGCATTGCAAAGGTCACGTGCATATATTTACTAAACGCCTATTACTTGATAGCACAAATCGATCTTCTATAACACTACCAGCCACCAACATAGATGCTTCATGTATGTCAGTTGATGTTATTCTCTTATTGAGCTTCAGTAATTAAACTTGAGGCTGAGCTAACTTACTAGGTTGAGACGGCATCATCCTGATTATAAGAGATGGGGTTTAGGTACTGTTTAGATACTGTTTCAATCCTCATCTTCACTAGGAAATCGCTCATTCTTTTTTTGTGATTTAGCTAGCTAGAGTCATGCTTTGGGATAAACTAAGTGTCGACAAAACCTGGTCGGCAGTCTACCCAGGGATATGCCCAAGGTAGTAGATTATTGGTAGACAGATGTGCAAGCCACGAACAAGATGGTGATGCAGAACAACACGCGGGTTTACCCAGGTTCAGGCCGCCATGTCGGCGTAATACCTTATGTCCTGCTCTGCTTTGTTATTGTTGTCTCGAATAATGTGTTACAAGCTAGATTGCCCTAGAGTATGTTTCGATGATTTTTAAGGGGGATCCCCTGCCCTCCTTATATAGTCCGGGAGGCAGAGTTACAGATCTGGAAACTAATCTTAGCCGGTTACAATTGCCATATGGAGCCGGATAAGGATTCCTAACCTAACCGACCAAGACCTTGCTTGATTCCCAAGTCTGGTTTGATGCCTTGCGTGAGACTCCATCTCGATGATCTGGATCACGCGTTGTCATGTAATGGGCCAAACTGTCTGGTCTGGGCTTGCCCATGTATAGCCATAAGGGTATAGGGGTTTATACCCCCACAGCTAGTCCCCGAGCACTATGTATTCTGTATCGACACACTGTCTTAGTCTTCTTCAACTTGCGAGGTTCGTCTTCACATCACTTTGAAATGTTAGCCGAGCATGCGCTAGTGTTCCGTCTGGATCAAGAATCAGTAAACCATGATTGTTGACGAAGATTGCAGTTGTCGGTGAAGATTGCATAGTGGTCCAAAAAGAAAAATTTTCTTTCCTGGTGAAGTGTACCCACTTGTATTTCTGAAAAGAAATGTAAGTGTGCATACTTGATGGAAGTAATCTGACAAAAAATTCTAGAGCATAAGGGTTGAAAAATAAAAACAATTCACCATCAGGTGAAGTGTACCCACTTAGTCCCCGAGCCTGGTAGTAGGTGACGTAGGCACATGATGCCAGGGTCTAAAAAAGAATCCTCAATAACCAATGATCATTATGCACCGTCAAGTGCATCATATATGATGTAGTCCCCGAGCTTGCTGGAAGGCAAAAAAACGAGCCTTGTAGCAAGGTCTAAGAATATGAAGCGTCCATCGACTGTATGCAAGCATAGTACATGTAGTTGAGCAAGATGAATCATGTGGCAGGAAGTGGTGTAACAAGTCTTCGAGCTCAAAGGTCTAACAACAAGTCCCCGAGCTCAGAGTTTCGGTGATGAATCCCCGAGCTCAGAGGTCTGGCAAAGAGTCCCCGAGCTCGGAGGTCTGGCAACGAGTCCCCGAGCTCGGAGGTTTGGCAACAAGTCCCCGAGCTCAGAGGTCTAGCGACGAGTCCCCGAGCTCGGAGGTCTGGCTGCAGGTTCCAGAGCTCAGAGCTCTAGCTACAGGTTCCAAAGCACGCTGGTCTAGCAAGTCCCCGAGCTTGGAGGTATGGCTGCAGGATCTAGAGCTCAGAGCTCTGGCTAAGGTTCTAGAGCACGCTGGTCTAGCGAGTCCCCGAGCTTGGAGGTCTGGCTGCAGGTTCCAGAGCTCATAGTTCTGGCTACAGGTTCCAGAGCACGCTAGTCTAGCGAGTCCCCGAGCTTGAAGGTCTGGCTACAGGTTCCAGAGCTCAGAGCTCTGGCTACAGGTTCCAGAGCACGTGGGCTAGCGAGTCCATCACCACGCTATCTCTGTATCTCTCTTACTTTTTTTCTAACTAGTCAGTCTGACGCGCTGATGATGTGGGCGGCGCCGCAGTTGCTTTCTGTCGCATCATTTGAACAGTGACCCAGTGCCTGTAACAAGACATGTTTGGGTCGCGGACCAAACGGCGCCAAAATCGAAGGGACACAATTTTTGCGGAAGAAATCTGTCAGTTACCGCAAATCTCACGCCACGTGCCCCATTCTTTCGGAAACTGAATCGCGTTGCCTCTTAATGACCGGGAAAGGGAACGATTCCAATCTAGTCACACTCGCATATTCGCAATCAACCGTCTTCTTGCTTCCGCTGCCGCGCCATTGTCATCATAGAGCCCTCTCGAGCCCCAGTGCCACCACCATAGTGCAAACCACAATTGCCGTCGTAGGCATCAACGAAGTTACCCCAAGCTCCCCACGCGTCGCCGCCGCTTGAATCGCCGCCACCAAACCCTAGCCACTTGGAAGAGCGGCGCCCTCCTTTTCCTTCGTAGAAAGAAAGAGTCAAAAGAGTCGGGGAATGGCCACGAGGAAGACGAAGACGGAGGCCAAAGTGCGCAAGGAGATCATGAAGAAGGAGTGGAATATATCAAAGTGCACCCCACTCAGCCTCGAGCGACTGGTGCGGATGGGTGTGCTTCATGCCTAAGAGCTGGCAGGATGGCGTGCACCCGATCTGGAGCCATACCCGGATCCCAAAGGAGGTGAAATTGTTGTTTTTGAAGAATACTTTACTCATGGATTTGATGTTCCTGTACATCCATTCTTGCAAGGTCTCTGCAATTATTATGAAATCAGTATTTGCAATCTGCATCCGAATTCTGTGTTGCTTGTTGCTTGCTTCATCCATCTCTGCGAAGCATATGGTGGTTTCCAACCCCACTTCGACTACTTTCGCCACTTGTTTTGGTTGAAGAAAAAGGGAGGTCGAGGCGGCTCTAATGTGGCTGGTGGCTGCTATCTGAACATGCGGGAAGGGATCAGGTTGGGGTATCTACACTGCCCTTGGAAGACCACATTAGAGGACTGGTACATGCATTGGTTTTACATCCATGAAGAACCAAGCCAGGCCTCATATTGTGATGTATCCTTGGTCCCAGAGAAGACTGACAGTTGGAAAGAGCTGTCACAGAACACAGTCCAGATTGAGGTAATCATGCAGCTGCTACCTTGGTCGAGGCTGAATGGACCAAGTGTAGTCGGTAATTTTATTAGTTGTCGGATCCAACCATGTCAGGCCAGAGTGCACCCGACGTATGAATACCAGGGTCGCATGGACCCGACCAGGATGAGAAATGAAGACCTCAAATCGAAAGAAGTAAAGAGCAGGGTCCGAGACCTGTTCAATCTGAAGGATCCCAACTTCAAGAAGCTGACAGTCATCGAGCCAGCATTCAAGCTTACTCTCCCACCACCGCTGGTAAGTCAATTGTTGTCTGCTAGTTTATCCTTTTGATTGAAATTCTACATAATAATCGCTTTGTTGATGTGCTACCTTTCTGATATTCGTGTTGCTCTCTGTTGCCCAGTTTAATGGACAGGAGAGAGCGCAAACATTCGTGTCTTGTCCTCTAGGCGTGGAGTGGCCTGAGGTCGTGCCGCGGGCCCATGATGCACAACCGCTGCCTGTGGACGATGATCCTTTTGAAGTTGATTGACTTGCAATTGAAGATGAATCAGAGCAAGCCAGCCGACTTGCAGGCAAGAAACCAATTGTTGCCCCAATGAAGAAAAGGGGCCATACCTCACAAGGAACCTCCTTGGATGAAAGTCCAAAAGGGGTAATTGACCTGAAAGAAGCAGAGGACCCAGCAAGCAAGTGTCGATGCCTTATTGCTGACTGGCCAGAAGAGGAAGATGAGGAGGTCGAGGAGGTCTCTGGTATCGTAGCACGCAGCCGGAGGGAGCGGCTCGCTAGAAGGCAGGAGCCAACACCGCTGTTGCCAACAACTGAGCCAACACCTCGACCACCGCAACCACAGGCACAGGCCTCAGGAATCCTAAAGCCTGCTGCCGCTGTTAGAAGCGACGTGGCTAAGCCAATCCCGACCACTGGCTCAGTGGCAGAGAAGGGTGCTGGGATCGAGAAGGTGAAGAAATCTCGGTTCGCCACCATATTCCGCTGTACAAACCTGTAAGTCGTCGTGAACTTGTTTGAGTATAAAATAATTGGTTAATATCATCACCTTTGTTATTTGTCATGGATTTGTATAGCTCTGCATCGATCCAAAGGCCAGAAGAACTGTCTAGCGGTGCAACACTGCCACCACCAAATACTGTCATCGCTGAGCAGTAGGTCCTGGAGCAGACCAGAGCAGAGAGGGTAGTCCCCGAGTTGCAAGCGCCTTTAGCATCTGCTCCTAGTCCGCAAACTGAAGTTTTGGGGCAAGCAGGAGATGATGGAGCCCTAGAGCTGCCGGAACAACCACAGGAGGCCCTAGAACCAGAAGGACAGCACCAGCCAGCCCCAGAAAACCAACAACAGCCCCAGCCGACCTCAGACCAGCAAGTCCCAAAATCTGCTGAGGTTGTTGGGACCACCAAGGAGCCAACTGGAAGTGCTAGACCAGGGGAAAAAATCGAGTCTTCAGCCCCAGCCATAGAAGAAATCCTCGGACATTATGAAGAAGAAAGCAGATTTTGTGGTACCCGCTCCTATACTGTGGAAATCCCAGTAGGAGACGAGGTCGAGGCCGTGGAAGCAGTTGGTAAAATATTCCTGGAGGAAGTGAAGGTAAGCCTCTCACAACTGTATAATCTGTTATTGTATAATCCATAAGAAATGCTTTGTAATCCTGTGTACTGCAGACTGTGGCCGAGAAAAACAAACAGCTTAGTGCAGAACATAAGAAACTGCAGCAGCAGTTAGAGAGTTATGCGAGGCAAAGCATTGAGCATGAAGAAAAAATGCGCACTGTACTTCAACAGCTAGAAAGTGGTCTAGAAACAAAAATCGGGTAGGAGACCCTTCTATTGTTAGGTACTCAAGCTCTGTAGGATGCTATAATACTGTATTGTTCATAATCGGAGTATCGACACAGGTCTGGACGTCGAAGTCAGCCGGCTTCGCGAAGAAAATGCTCAGGTAGCTGCTGAGCGTGACCGGCTGTCCGAAGAGAAGAACAAATGGCTACAAACACAGCAGGCCATGAAGGAGGAGAATGCTAAATTAGCAAAGGATATGGAGAGTAAGTATTCCTCATCATTGTCGTAGCTTTTATTGAAGTTTGCGGCATTGAATTCTTATCGACGTGACGCCTTGCAATTGTAAAGAAAAATGCCAACGTGCACCTTGAGAAGATGAAGAAAGATCACGACGACCTAGAGCTTCAAAACCAGGCTAGTGCAAAAAAGATCGAGGCGTGGTCCCAGAAGTGCAACAAGCTCATGAAGGAGCAAGAAGCCCTTAATGGCAAATGCAAGATACTCATCAAGGAGCGGGAGACTTGGAAGCACGCCTGCGCTGAAATGGCAAAGGGGATTGCACCAGTGCTCGACGTCATTGGTGTCGACTTCACCGAAGTTGGAGTGGAGGCACCAAAAATAGGCCTGGTCGAGAAATCCCAAAAAGCCTGGGGATGGCTCCAACAATGGACGAAGGACATCAAGGAGTATGTGGGTGCACACGTACTTAGCTTGGTACATGCCCACTACCCCTTGTTGGATATTGCTCGCTTGTAAGCCGATTATCCTAGGGAGGTCGGAGTGGAGTGAGCTGACGAGCTGCGGTCAGAGGAGATGAAGCATGCTGCCGCGATCACCAAGGATATCATCTTATGCCCGGCTGCAGCCCCATCAACTAGAGGGATGATTCAGTTGTACGTGGGTCAGATACCAGTGCCACCATCTCTGGCTTCCAGCGAAGCACGATCAGCTCCATCCTCGACCACGCCAAAGGTCTCTGAGCTACAAAAAAGTCAGCATATTGGGTGAAGCCTATAGTAGTAGGAACCTACAAATAGTTCGTAGGAGAAGTTAATTTTCATAAGCTTATTGTAAACTTGTGCCTGCAAAGAAGCGAGCTTGTAATAAGGTGATGAGTAGTACAATGTAAAATTGTTTATGTTTTTGTATGAAAAAATGTTGAAGCTTTGTATTGTGTGCAGATTTAACTAAGTTAGAACAACATAATGTTCTGTTTTAGTTGTTCCAGCATAATCGATGAGAACTAAGTTAGAACAGCAGAATGTTCTAGTTTTAGTTGTTCCAGCGTAATCGATGAGAACTAAGTTAGAACAGCGGAATGTTCTATTTTTAGTTCCAGCGTAATCGATGTCATCCTGTAGGTCTGTACGGCTTTGGAGAGGCCAGTGATCCGAGTGTAAGGCTGTCAGAGCCTGTATACACATAAGAGTACAACTGGTCTGGCCAAAGGGTGTCTGCCGACCACCCAAAATGCAGAGGGCGGATCTCGTGCACGCTATGAGTGAGGTCGAGGACAGAGCTACTCCGAGAACCCAAAAGTTGTTGTAGTTGTAGAATCAACAATGTAAACAAGTGTAGTCAACTGTAGTCGAGTATATATATATCATAATTCAAAGCACAAAAGTAGTACAGAAAAAAGGTACATATCTGTATTTGAGAATTAGGGGTAAAAACGCCTAAGCTTGTCGATATGGATGGAATTGGGCACGTCAGTGCCGTCAAGTCTTGTAAGCCTGTACGAAGTGGGTCGTGTAACAGCCTTGACGATGTATGGACCTTCCCATGGAGTTGCCAACTTGTGGATGCCATTGTAACAGAACCGACCAATTATACGAGATTAAGTGAGAAAATCATCCACCGAGCAGACGATTTAGCAAACTTAAGCCCGTATAACCCGGTAGTCCGTGAAATCATGACAAGTTACATAAAAGTTCAGCGGCACAAATACATCGGAGTTTAAACATAGTTATTACAAACCAGTTTCAAATTGAAAGTAGCGGAAGCATTTAGTTCAAATCACACACGCACCCAGAGTTCCAAAATACAATGCCAGTTCAGGGTCATCTTCCATCAAAAGCATCAGACGAGAGGTAGTGAATGACCATTGCCCATGGTCCTAAGCTTCTCTCATTGCAGGATACAGGTAGTTGATATAGTAGCCGTAATACATCTGCCCATCTGCCACAAGTGGGAACAAAGCCCTGAGTACGAGAAGGTACTCAGCTAGACTTACCCGTCATAAACCAGAAATAAAAGACACCAAGGAATCATGACAGGCTGTCTGGTGGGTTAGCTGACTCATTTGCAAAAAGGCATTTTTAGTATTTAGAAAATCTTTACAAAAGCTTTACATCAAGTTAAATCTTTATTAACCTGTCAACTACATTTGCACCTGTACTAAAGTAACATGTAATTAAACAGGTAATGATAACCAATGATCATTAACAACTTCCATTATGTCATATTTCATATAACTGTCCAAGTGTTCCATCAATATTACTACGATGAAGTAGCTCAAGTCAAGTGCTCACTATCCAGTGAACGATGGCGATTCAAATCGATTATTAACCAGTTGGTAAGTTATTCCTCACACAAACCTCACTCACCTACTAAAGTGAGGTGTTGGTCACCGAGTCAACCATTCAGGTAAAAACGCAAGCTTGCCAGGAACCACATGTACCGGGGGCCGCTCGACTGCTCTTTGGCCTTATCATCGCGCCCCCGTATCCTGCCACTACTACTCCGGTACAGTGCGTTACGGGCAATCCACTCGGCCCAAATAATCTCCCAGCTTCGCGGTCGGAAGGTACTTTATCCGGCCAGCTAAATGTGAGGCATGCGTTCAGCATGACCCGAGGCCCAACAACGGACGGTTCTTAATCGACACAGATGGAAAACACTACAGTCCTAAACCCTGCAAGTTTCCGTCCGGTCTCAATTTCATATTAACACTTAGTTATTTCATGATGACATCTTTTCTCAATCAGATCCAGGTAAACACCTATAGCTCGCAGGTGATAGGAAATCACCCGACTTCTACCGGTCTAAGCAAGCTAAGAAATTACTTGACTGCGAACACCAGGGTGACAAGGATCGGTAAAGCAAGGTGAAACAAGGTATAATGCAGCAACGGTTGCAAACAACTCCTAAACTTAATGCAGCAGTTTAAGTAAAGCATTAATAAAATTTTTGCAAACCGGGGGAGAGAAATGCTCCGGGAACATGTACTCATAAACTACCACCACTATGCTCTATCATGCAAAGGCACCTTGACATTGAAGATGCTTCAAAGATACACCAAAGCATAGTTTACTAACTAATCTTGCATCAAAGATTGAATGTAAACCCTAGTTAGCCCTAGGCTTGAACAGCAACACATATTTTGGTAGCACAAAAAAATCTTAGAAAATTACACTGGATTACTAACATCAATTCTAGCATGCCACAAAATTTGCATTGCATTTGGATTATTAGAACTGTCTATACAAAAATAACAAGCTAAGGCCTAAAAACGAGCATGAAAATACTTTGCATTATGAAAAGTATCAAACAACAGATTTAGTAATTTTCCTACTTTCTACACAGTAAATAATCACTGTAGAAAAATTATTACTTGCATGTTTTATTCACATTTATTTAATTAACAAAAATAGCAAATACTAGTGATAGAAAGCATTTGAACTACACCTACATATTTTTCTATGGAACAGGCATGATATAAAATTTTCCTAGCAAGTACATGGCACAAAAAGATTAACAAACTTAGAATCACGTTTTTCTGATTTTTCTATGATTTATTAAGCATTTATCAAGAAAACAGCCATTTCAATAATTAAATAAAAACTCTACAGAAAAGTAATGAAATATTGATATGCAATATTCTTATATTGTAGATCTGGTTCCAATGAGTCCATAGAAATTATTTCACAATTTTTGGAGCTGAAATGAATATAAAAACATTTTCCAAAATATTTTTCCCTTTGAATAATAAAAGAAAACAGAAAACGATTTTCATTATTGATACTGGGCCGGCCCGTGGAAGTCAACCGGCCCGTGGCCGTTTTCGGCCTGAGCGCACGCAGGAAGAGAGGCGAGCCGGCCCGGCTTGGGCTTCGGCCCAAGGCCGCTCGCGCGAGGAGGCCGGGGGGAGAAGCCGGAGGCGCCGGTGACCACGACGTCGCGGCCGCGCGGCGACCGTCCGGTGGCCGTTGCCGACCACGCCCGGGTACGGAAAGGCGAGCAACAGATTCGCGGGGAGTAGGCGGACCCGTTTTTGGTGATAGCGAAGCAAGAGAGGTAGCGGGGAACCACTCCCGCGGGAGGCCGCGCGCGCGGTGGCGCCATGGCCGCCAGCGGCGGATGCACGGAATCCGCACCTGCTTGGCTCGGGTGACGGCAACGAGGTGCGCACGGGGTGCCGGAGAAGGAGGCGGAGTTGGGTGCGCGAGATGGCGAGCTATGGCGGCTCACCGTCGGCCAATTTGGCCGGCGGGTGCAGCGGTGGCGGTGCTCATGCGGTGCGGTGCTTGCGCGGTGCGGAGCGGAGGAAGGCCGAGGCGGAGAAATTCGGAGAGGGAGGGTGGATGCGGAGCGCAGGCGACTTAGAAGAGCGAGACGCGCGCTGGCGGGAGCCACCGACGGCCAGCTGTCGACGGCGAGCGGCGCATGCCGGCCACGGGGCGTGCGGTGCCTGCGCGGGCGCGTGCGTGTCGCAGCGCGCGCGGGCGAGCGGACACGACGCGCGGGCGGGCGGGCGAGCGGAGCGCGCGATCAACTGGGCCGGGCCGCTTCGCGGGCGGGCCAAGAAGGGAGGCGGCGGCCTGTTTAGGTTAGGATTTTATTTTTCAAATTTCTAAATTCAAACCAATTTCAAATACAGTTTTCAAACCCTATTTTGAACAAGAAAAAGACATTTTCTGGAAATGACCCAAAAATAAAAGTTGCTTAGAATTTAATTCTCTACAACTTTGATTAAGGGCCAACTAAAAATTCTCCACAGATTTTGAATTGTAGGATAAAAGCTAAAATAGGGAGTATTTTTAAATATTTTTAAATAATATTTTTGAAACAAGTTTTTGACAAAACTTTGAGTAATTTAGTTGCTCCAAAAATTTGACCTCTAATTCTAAGTGATATAAAATTTGTAGTTGCACAATTTTGATAAAAAGTAATTAGCACATTAACATATTACTTCACGAGTACCAGTTTTCAAGCTTTTATTTCACTCCAGTTATAATATTAACCTATATGATTATGGATGATATGAAATATCATGCTTATGATTGAAATGAGAATGCTCGCGTAACACCGGAGTGTTACAACCCTCCCCCCTTATAAAAATCTCGTCCCGAGATTTGGGTTACGAACCATTTATTATAAAAATCTTCGTATGCTTTTTGTAGGTATTCACCCGTTTCCCAAGTTGCATCCCCTTCATCATGATGTCTCCATTGTATTTTATACGTTTTCACCACACTGTTTCGAGTAGCCCTTTCTTTGGAATCCAAAACTTAAATTGGCTGCTCACGATACACCAGATCTAACTTAAGTTTTATGCCTCGAGGTTCAATTCTTTCCTCTGGAATGCGCAAACATTTCTTGAGATGCAATACATGAAAAACTGGGAATATAGCACTCATTGCCTCAGGTAACTCCAACTTATAAGCGACTGGACCTTTTCTTTCCAAGATCTTATATGGTCCCACAAATCTGGCGGCAAGCTTTCTGCGTACTCCAAACCGTTTCCTCTTTATTGGCGTGACTTTCAGATAAACATAGTCACCAACTTCGAACACAAGTGGTCTCCTCCTCTTATCAGCATAACTTTTCTGACGTGACTGAGCTGCTCTCATATTTTGTTGAATGATATGAACTTTCTTTTCAGCTTCTTCCACGAAGTCAATACCATAATACCTTCTTTCCCCTGGCTCAATCAAATTTAAAGGTGTTCTACACTTTCGGCCATACAGAGCCTCAAAAGGTGCCATCTTGATACTTTCTTGATAGCTATTATTATACGCGAACTCTGCTAAGGGTAACCATGACTCCCATTGAAAGCATCTAGGCCCCGGTGTTGGTTTCGGCAATTAACGACAACACATAATTACCATGACTAACGTGTGTTTTGTAGAAACGTTGGTAAGTTAGGTCATGGAGATGATAACTGCTTTGGGCAATATGGTATTCATGTCCCTTGATGGAAATCGTTTCGGTTTTCAAAGGATCAACGATAAGATTAAGGACGGTTAGTTCCGAATGTCAAGGTGTTGAGATACATCTAGAATAGTTGTTAGGATCTTTGTTTCTTCCTTTGACCGTACTATGAAGAGGGGCATGAGCGAGTAGCTTGATCTAGGTGAGTCTTGTGTTTAGGTGTGGTGCACACTTGTCAAACTTAGCACTAGGTAGCTCGAGAAAAGCTCAGAGTTCAGTTAGAAGTAACTTGGTTCAAGTTGCATCGCGTTTAGAAGACGTTTGAGCCGTTTACCTATGACCGGACGCGGTCCTGGTCATGACCGGACGCGTCCGGTCAGTACTAAATCTTCACTGCGTTTTTCAGCTGACTGACCGGACGCGGTCCTTGAGAGGACCGGACGCGGTGGTCAGTCTGACACGTGTTACAGAGGGTAAACAGCAAGATCGGACGCGACTGTGAAAATGACCGGCGCATCCGGTCATGTTCCAGTAAGGTCCCGTGGTGACCTGACGCATCCGGTCATCTATGATCAGACGCGGTCATGCGTCCGGTCATGTTCCAGTAAGGTCCTGTGGTGACCTGACGCGTCCGGTCACCTATGATCGGACGTGGTGATGCGTCAGGTCAGATTTCCAGAGAGCTCTTGCATGCCTGATCGGCGCGTCCAGTCATCTCATACCGGCGCATCCGATCATCACAGATCGGCGCGTCCGGTCACTCAGCACAGGTTTCTGTTATTCGACCATTACAACTGACCGGCGCGTCCGATCATATCGACAGGCGCGTCCGGTCAGTACGTGTCTGGCTGTTTCGAAAGGTAACGGTTGGATTTGTTTGAGGGGTCTATAAATACAACCCCCCACCTCTTTTAGAGGTCTCTTGCTCATTTATTTAGCTGAGAAACATCTTCGAAGTGCAAGGGAGTGCAAGAGCCCTAGTGAGGATAGTGATTTGCGAATCAAAGTTTGAGAATCCTCTCTAGTGACAAGAGTCAAGCAAGTGTGCATCCATCTTCTCATTAGGCTTGTTGTGGTCAAGTGAGAGTTCTAGCTTGTTACTCTTGGTGATCGCCATCACCTAGACGGTTCGGTGGTGATTGGGAGTTTGGTGATCATCCGACGAGATTGTGGGTGACCCAACTCAAGTTGTGAGCGGTTTTGGGTGATTCGCCGCGACGGAGTGTCGAAGAATCAACCCGTAGAGAGCACTTGATCCTTGCGCGGATCAAGGGGGAGCTACACCCTTGCGCGGGTGCTCCAACGAGGACTAGTGGGGAGTGGCGACTCTCCGATACCTCGGCAAAACATCGCCGTGTTCCTATCCCCTACTTTCAAGCATTTACTTTCTTGTATTACTTTCATTGCTTGTTTACTTTTCTAGAATTGCCTTGCTAGACTAGGATTGGAACTTAGGGTGCAAAACTTTTATCGGTAGAATCACAACACAAGTAGGCACTAGGGGTGAAGTTTGGCTTATAGGATTTAATTCTTGCAATTAATTTTTAGAAAAGCCCAATTCACCCCCCTCTTGGGCATCTTGATCCTTTCAATTAGTATCGGAGCCGTGTTGCTCTTAATTTAGGCTTTACCGCCTAGAGCAAGATGTCTAATGGGGAAGGACCACCTCCCACTTTTGAGGAAGACGATTTTCCATATTGGAAAATTCGTATGGAGGCATACCTCGAAGCCATAGATGTTGGGTGCCTTAGAGCCACAACCGAAGGGCTTCCTCCCATAAGGGATCCCGCTAACCCAAGTGGTGACGAGGAGAAATACGACCGGTGGAATGCAAAAGCAAAAAATACAATCTACCGGGCACTAGGCAAAGATATTTTCAATCGTGTGCAAAATGCCAAAAACACTCACGAATTGTGGGAAAATCTTTGTGCTCTCCATGAGGGAACTAAGAGTGAGCGTGAGGAACGCTATCATATTGCTTTAAAGAAAATCAATTCTTTTGAGATGCTTCCTAAAGAAAGTGCTAATGACATGTACACTCGTTTGAATGTTCTTGTAGAAGATTTCAATGCTCTTGGACTCACTAAAATGAGTCAATCGGATGTTGCAAGGAGGATCTTAAGTGTTCTTCCCGTTGAGAAGTATGGACACATTGTCACCGTACTTCACCAAAGTGATCTCTCCACCGCAACACCAACTCAAGTATTGGGGAAGATAAACACACATGAGATGTACATGCACATCACTCCGGAAGAGGGCTCATCATCTTCCAAGAAGAAAGACTTGGCCTTCAAAGCTAGTCATGAAAAGAAAAAGAAGAAGGCCCAAGCCATGCTTGTGCAAGAAAGCTCTAGTGAAAGTGACGTTGATGATGAATCACTTGCACTCATGGTAAGGAAGACCACCAAGATGCTAAAGAAGCTCAACAAGAGTGGCATCAAGTTCGATGGCAAGAAGAAGAAATTCTTCACAAGTAGCAAAAGGAAGCCAATCTCCAAAATGGATTGCTTCAATTGTGGAGAACTTGGCCATCTAGCTCATCAATGCCCAAAGCCTCCAAAAGACAAGTACAAGAACAAGTACAAGGGCAAGAAAGATGATTCAAGTGATGAAGAAGATGACAAAAGAAAGAACAAGCCATACAAGAAGAAAGATGGCAAGAAAAGAGAATTCTACAAGAAGAAGGGAGGCAAGGCCTATATTGTTGGTGATTGGCTCACCGATATTGAATCATCATGTGAGTCCTCCGGCGAAGAAAGTGACAATGACAAAGAAAAGATCGCCGCACTTGTGATTGGGCCATCATCATCTTCACCGACATCTTCATCACCACCTTCACCGTCATCTTCACCATCATCTTATACTACTCATCTATGCCTTATGGCAAAGGGTGATCGAAAGGTACAAAATAGTGATAGTGATGATGATGATAGTGATAGTGATGATGAATATGATGCTCCCTCTTATGATGAACTAGTAAAATTGTTAAATAAATATTCTAAAATCATAAGGAGGACTAGAAATGAAAATGATGAGCTTCAACATTAAAATGAATTACTCTCATCTAAGCTTGAAAGTGCACATAATACTAGGGATGAGCTCATAGATCAAAATGAAACTATGTCTTCTTCTCTCAAAGAGCTTAAAACTTCTAACAAGGAGCTTAGAGATAAACATGATAAAATTGAGAAGAAGCATGGTGAACTCATCACTAGACTAAACTTGCTAAAAGAAGAGTACACCACCTTGAAAATTAATTATGATACTCTTATTGTTGCTAATGAGCTTGCTCTTGAGACACATGATGCTACTAACCAAATTGTGAAGATTGATATAGCTATATCATGTGATGACTTGATTGTTGAGAACTTTGAGCAAGGCTCTAGCGGCAAAGGCAAGAGTGTGGTTGAGGCCAATGACTATGATGAGTATGTCAAGCTTAAGAGTGAAAATGAGATGCTTAAAGTTGAGAACAAGAAGTTGATGGCTCTTGAGAAGCAAGCTTCAAATGAGTCACTCATTGAAGAAAACAAGAAGCTCAAGCAAGAGAAAGAGCATCTCAAGACCGGCCTAAGCAAGTTCACAAGAGGCCAACACTTGCAAAGTGAGCTACTCATGAACACCGTCATGAAGTTGGATAGGAGTGGCATTGGCTATTTGGCAAAACAAGAAAAGAAGGTAAAGGCCAAACAAAAACAAAGCAAGACAAAGTCTAAGCCAAAGAGATGTGTTGAGTGTGGACAAGAAGGCCATTTTGCTCATGAGTGCAAAACTCTACCACCACAACCCTTGCCCAAGCATGCTAGACCCTTTGCTTTCAATGCTCACTACATGCTTAGAAAGGACTCTAGTGGAAAGATGAAAGTCATGTTCTTGGGTCCTCCTAACAAGAATAGGCCAAAGAAAATTTGGGTTGCCAAGTCACTAGTTGAAAAAGTTAAGGGTCCCTCTCAAGTTTGGGTCCCTAAACATAAGGCTTGATCTCTTGTGTATAGGTGAACTACAAGACCGGTAGATCTCATTGGGTGATTGATAGTGGTTGCACACAACATATGACCGGTGATCCTCGTATGTTCACCTCACTTGAAGAAGATGGGGTATGTCAAGATAAGATCACATTTGGGGATAATTCAAAGAGCAAAGTCAAGGGTATAGGCAAGGTTGCAATATCAAATGATCATTCTCTATCAAATGTGCTCTATGTTGCTTCATTGAGTTTCAACCTATTATCCATTGGGCAACTTTGTGATCTTGGCTACCAATGCTTGTTTGGTCCAAATGAAGTGGTTGTTACCAAGATAGATGACAAGCAAGTGATTTTCAAGGGCTTTAGATACAACAATCTTTATCTTGTTGACTTCACCTCCGAAGATGCAAACTTGATGACATGTTTGTTCACCAAGACCACACTTGGATGGCTTTGGCATAGGAGGCTTGCTCATGTTGGAATGAACACTCTCAACGAGCTATTGAAGAAAGAATTAGTGAGAGGTCTAAAGGATGTAAAATTTGAAAAGGACAAACCTTGTAGTGCATGTCAAGCCGGCAAACAAGTTACAAACACTCATCCAACCAAAGCCTACATGTCAACATCAAGAGTACTAGAACTTCTACACATGGATTTGTTTGGTCCCACAACTTACAAGAGTTTGGGTGGAAATCTTTATTGTCTTATGATTGTGGATGACTTCTCAAGATACACTTGGACCTTCTTCCTTCATGACAAATCCGAAGTGGCAAGTTGCTTCAAGAAGTTTGCAAAGAGAGCTCAAAATGAATTTGAAGTCAAGATAAAGAAGATTAGAAGTGATAATGGAAAAGAGTTTGACAACACCAACATTGAAGCTTATTGTGATGAAATTGGAATCAAGCATGAAGTGTCATCAACCTACACTCCTCAACAAAATGGTGTAGTTGAGAGAAAGAACCGGACCTTGATCACTCTTGCAAGAACAATGCTAGATGAGTACAACACACCGGAGAAATTGTGGGCCGAGGCAATCAACACCGCATGCTATGCTTCAAATCGCCTCTTCCTACAAAAGTTTCTTTGCAAGACCCCTTATGAGTTGCTAAATGGGAAGAAGCCGGACGTCTCATTCTTCCGGGTGTTTGGTTGCAAATGCTACATCTACAAGAAGCGTCAACACCTAGGGAAGTTCCAAAGACGTTGTGATATTGGTTTTCTTGTTGGCTACTCATCAAAGTCCAAAGCATATAGAGTATTTAACCATGCCACCGGTTTGGTTGAAGAAACATATGATGTGGAATTTGATGAATCTAACGGCTCCCAAGGAGCAATTGAGAATTGTGATGATGTAGGTGATGAACCATTGAGGGAGGCCATGAAGAACATGCTGGTGGGTGACATCAAGCCTAAAGATGATGAAGACGATGTACAAATTGTCAATCCACCATCTTCATCATATGTGCCTCAAGATGATGACAAGAATGAGAGAGTTGAAAATGAAGACACCCATGTCTCTCATCATCAAGCCAAGGCACAAGCACAAGATGTTAATGCTCCTCATCCCACTCCTCAAATGGTTGATCGAAGAAACTCACCTCTACTTCAAGCACATCCACAAGATCTCATCATAGGGAGTCCTACAAAGGGTGTAATGACTCGATCTCAAAAATTTAATTCTTTTATTGAACATCACTCTGTTGTCTCTTGTCTTGAACCTAAGAATATAGAAAAATCCCTTCAAGATCCGGATTGGGTGAATGCCATGCATGAAGAATTGAACAACTTCGCCCGCAATCAAGTATGGACACTTGAAGAGCATCCAAAAGGTGCAAGAGTCATTGGAACCAAGTGGGTGTTCCGCAACAAGCAAGATGATCAAGGGGTAGTGGTAAGAAACAAGGCAAGACTAGTGGCAAAAGGGTTCTCTCAAGTTGAAGGTCTTGATTTTGGAGAGACTTTTGCACCCGTTGCAAGACTTGAAGCCATCCGTATCCTTCTTGCATATGCATCACATCATGATATGAAACTATATCAAATGGATGTGAAAAGTGCATTCTTAAATGGCTTCATAAATGAACTAGTCTATGTAGAACAACCTCCCGGGTTTGAAGACCCTAGATATCCTAATCATGTTTATAGGTTCTCCAAGGCGCTATATGGGCTCAAGCAAGCCCCTAGAGCGTGGTATGAGCACCTACGGGACTTCCTCATAGAAAAGGGCTTCACTATTGGGAAGGTTGACACCACACTATTCACCAAGAAATTCAAAGAAGAGATCTTCATTTGTCAAGTGTATGTTGATGATATCATCTTCGGGTCAACAAATGAAGACTATTACAAAGAATTTGGTGAATTGATGTCAAAAGAGTTCGAGATGTCAATGATTGGTGAGCTAACATTCTTCCTTGGGTTTCAAGTCAAGCAAATGAGAGAAGGGATCTTTATCTCTCAAGAAAAGTATACCAAGGATCGTCTCAAAAGATTCAAGATGGAAGAATGCAAGCCAATCAAGACCCCAATGCCAACTAATGGACATCTCGACCTAGATGAGGGAGGTAAACCAATCGATCAAACTCTTTACCGTTCCATGATTGGTCGCTTGTTATACCTTACCGCATCTAGGCCCGACATCATATTTAGTGTGTGCATGTGTGCCCGCTTTCAAGCGTGCCCTAAAGAACCTCACCTAAGTGTCGTAAAAAGAATCCTAAGATATCTTAAATATACCCCAAGTATCGGACTATGGTATCCCAAAGGAGCTAGATTCCAACTAGTTGGCTACTCCGATTTGGATTATGCCGGTTGCAAAATTGATAGAAAAAGCACATCCGGAGGGTGCCATTTGCTTGGGAGATCCTTAGTATCATGGTCATCTAAAAAGCAAAATGGTGTGGCTTTGTCCACCGCCGTGGCGGAATACATTGCCGCGGGGGCTTGTTGTGCACAAATCTTATACATGAAACAAACCCTCCTAGACTATGGAGTTGTTCTTAAAAAGGTGCCGCTTTTGTGTGACAATGAGAGTGCGGTTAAAATTGCTAATAATCTGGTACAACACTCTCGCACCAAGCACATTGATATCCGCCACCACTTTCTAAGAGATCACGTTGCTAAAAATGACATATCACTAGAAGGTGTAAGAAGTGAAAATCAACTAGCGGATATCTTCACTAAACCTTTAGATGAAGCTACTTTTTGTAGGTTGAGAAGTGAACTCAATGTGCTTGACTCTAGTAACTTTAAAAAATGAGCTTGTGTTGTCCCTTGCATTGCATTGTATTATATGTCATGTTTAATTACCCGCAATGCATCTAGGGCTTGGCTAACACGGTTACGATAACCCTCCTTTGGAGGAGTGAAAAAGCCTAACCGTGGATCAAACTTGACAAGCAACCTTGCTTTACTTACTTGTTTTGCATTGCATATGCATGGTTGTTGCTTTGTCGTTTCTTTTCGGTTAAGCTTTGAGCAACCTCTGTGTTCATCCATGAATAGAGAGAGCATTTTGACGCTCCGAAGGGTTCAAAAACTCTATTGCATGGCCATACGTTGCTCCTCGAGTGTTTGTTGCCTATTTTCCTAAAATTAATATTAGCATAAGGCAAACTATTTTGAGAAACTTGAGGGTTTGAGTGAGGTCACTCATATCTTGTTCCAATTGGTGTTTATTTGTGTCTCTTTGAATTGGAACTTAATTGAGAGAAGTCGCGTCGAAGTTCGGAATGAAGAAGGGCGAAAATCAGTGACCGGACGCTAGACCGGACGCTGCACCGGACGCAGTGATGCTTCACCACCGCGTTCGGTCCCGGCGACCACCAGCGCGTCCGGTCATCCAGAAGACCAACTCCCGATCTAGTGACCGAACGCTGCACCGGATGCGCCCCTGTTGACCACCGCGTCCGGTCCCGGTAACGACCACCGCGTCCGGTCATCCGTCTCAGTTTTTCGGGCAAATCAAAACCGGACGCTGTCAGCGTCCGATCGTGAATAATTGAACGCGTCCGGTCATTCTAGGAGCTTACTGGAATGTGACCGGACGCTGCCTCTCCGCGTCCGGTCATATCGACCACCACGTCCGGTCATCGCGTGACGAGCGGATCTAATCCTTCATATAACCTTTCGCGTTCTTCTCTTCTTCCTCATCCGCGCCGTACAACTCGCGTTTCCGCCGCCACCTTGCCCTAGCTCGCCAGAAATTCGCCGCCGCCACTCGCTGGAGACCACCACCGCGCCTACGCCACCGCCCGACCCTGCAGCCACTTCTCCCGCGCCCGCGTAGCCGCCTCTTCCGCGCCCGTGCAGCCGCCATCTGCCGCGCCGCCACCTCCACCGCGCCTGCGCCGCCGCCACCGCCGTGAACTGCTGTCGCTGTTTAGCCGCGCCCTCCTCCACCTGCACGACCTCTGGCCGGCTCCTGCCCTCGCGACCATCTTTGGTTTTTGGCCACCGCGCGTCGCCCTAACCCTAGGGTTCGCACTGCGGCGTCGCCTTCGTTCGTCGTCGAAAAGTTCTTCGCTCGACGTCTTCGCTCCGAGGTTGTTTCGCACATCCTTGATCTTCGTGTTAGGGTTTGCCAAAATTTCGTTATCATTTATCCTAATTGACCTCTGTTTCGGCAAATCAGCGCTCGTCCGGTACGTCGGGAAGTCTCGAGACCTAGGTCATCTCATCTCATCACCGCTTTCTCGTCGATCCGAGGTAGCCATCGCGTTTTGTTTTCACATCTTATCTTATATGCTTGCTATCTCTTGGGTTTCGTACCTTTTAGATCATATATGTTGCTTATAGTAGATCCATCTATTCCGTCTTTTCAGCGAGTTTGTCGGTGTGTCGGGGTGACTGCTGTTCAGCTGTTGAATCCGAGGCCAATCCTGTGGATACGGATTGAGGCCAAGCCTCTCGAGTGTCAATACATCATCTTTCAGAGGTTTTTCGACAGTGTGACAGCATGGTTCATTGCAAGAATGCTGGTGGTGCTCCCAGTGACGGGGTTTACTCCTTCAGACCAGCCTCGCCCTCACATGTTGACTGGCACACCTTTCATTGATCTGAGTGCCACATATAGCGAGTTGACTGGTCAGCCGACGCCCTCGCACACCACATTTGCTACTTCATCAGGGGTGTCAGCTTCAGAGGTAGCTTTTCTTCTAGTGACAGGGACAGGCACTACATAGACAGTTCCTTCGTCCGTTGCCTCGATAGATCCCCCAGCTTTTGGCTCTCTTTAGGCTCAGGTCACAGAGACTGCTCCACTTGTTGCTACTTCGGCAGCACCTGTTCCTGTTGATCAGACCCAGACCGCTTCACAGCCGCGTGCTTCTTCAGAGGGTCAGCCAGATAGCTCTGAGTCCGAGGGAGACACTTCTCAGTTCATGATTACTACGCGCTCCTCGGCACCCGACTTGACTCCGTCTGTTCCCCCGTCAGATCCTTAGATTAGTTTTTGGCGGTTGATGCCAAAGGGGAGAGAGAGAGTAGATTCAGCGGGAGAGTTTTTGTTAGAGGGCTTTTCGTTCTTTTCTTGTGTGCTACACTCATGCATCATGTTTACTTTACAGTAATTGCATTCGTGTGACATGTGATCTTATGAGATACCTTGAGTCTCTATGGTTTATCTAATCACAGTTTTAAATCATGTCACTTGTTTTATGTGTACTAACTCTTCATGATTTATCTTATGAGTACACTCAGTTGGCTTGGAACACATAAGCATTGACTAACCCCTTGTGCTTACAGCTTTATGCTTATGTGAACCAAGCATGATCGAAAACCTCAACTCACATCTTCTGAATCTAAGTGTTGTCATCAATCACCAAAAAGGGGGAGATTGAAAGCATCTAGGCCCCGGTGTTGGTTTCAGCAATTAATGACAACACATAATTACCATGACTAACGTGTGTTTTGCAGAAACGTTGGTAAGTTAGGTCATGGAGATGATAACTGCTTTGGGCAATATGGTATTCATGTCCCTTGATGGAAATCATTTCGGTTTTCAAAGGATCAACGATAAGATTAAGGACGGTTAGTTCCGGATGTCAAGGTGTTGAGATACATCTGGAATAGTCGTTAGGATCTTTGTTTTTTCCTTTGATCGTACTATGAAGAGGGGCATGAGCGAGTAGCTTGACCTAGGTGAGTCTTGTGTTTAGGTGTGGTGCACACTTGTCAAACTTAGCACTAGGTAGCTCGAGAAAAGCTCAGAGTTCAGTTAGAAGCAACTTGGTTCAAGTTGCATCGCGTTTAGAAGACGTTTGAGCCGTTTACCTATGACCGGACGCGGTCCTGGTCATGACCAGATGCGTCCGGTCAGTACTAAATCTTCACTGCGTTTTTCAGCTGACTGACCGGACGCGGTCCTTGAGAGGACCGGACGCGGTGGTCAGTCTGACACGTGTTACAGAGGGTAAACAGCAAGATCGGACGCGACTGTGAAAATGACCGGCGCGTCCGGTCATGTTCCAGTAAGGTCCCGTGGTGACCTGACGCGTCCAGTCATCTATGATCGGACGCGGTCATGCGTCCGGTCATATTCCTGTAAGGTCCCGTGGTGACCTGACGCGTCCGATCACCTATGATCGGACACAGTGATGCGTCAGGTCAGATTTCTAGAGAGCTCTTGCATGATCGGACGCGTCCGATCATCCCTGATTGGCGCGTCCGGTCATCTCAGACCGGCGTGTCCGGTCATCACAGATCGGCGCGTCTGGTCACTCAGCACATGTTTCCGTTATTCGACCGTTACAACTGACCGGCGCGTCCGGTCATATCGACAGGCGCATCCGGTCAGTACGCGTCTGGCTGTTTCGAAAGGTAACGGTTGGATTTGTTTGAGGGGTCTATAAATACAACCCCTCCACCTCTTTTAAAGTCTCTTGCTCATTTGTTTAGCTGAGAAACATCTTTGAAGTGCAAGGGAGTGCAAGAGCCCTAGTGAGGATAGTGATTTATGAATCAAAGTTTGAGAATCCTCTCTAGTGACAAGAGTCAAGCAAGTGTGCATCCATCTTCTCATTAGGCTTGTTGTGGTCAAGTGAGAGTTCTAGCTTGTTACTCTTGGTGATCGCCATCACCTAGACGGTTCGGTGGTGATTGGGAGTTTGGTGATCATCCGACGAGATTGTGGGTGACCCAACTCAAGTTGTGAGCGGTTTTGGGTGATTCGCCGCGACGGAGTGTCGAAGAATCAACCCGTAGAGAGCACTTGATCCTTGCGCGGATCAAGGGGGAGCTACACCCTTGCGCGGGTGCTCCAACGAGGACTAGTGGGGAGTGGCGACTCTCCGATACCTCGGCAAAACATCGTCGTGTTCCTGTCCCCTACTTTCAAGCATTTACTTTCTTGTATTACTTTCATTGCTTGTTTACTTTCCTAGAATTGCCTTGCTAGACTAGGATTGGAACTTAGGGTGCAAAACTTTTATCGGTAGAATCACAAGGAACACAAGTAGGCACTAGGGGTGAAGTTTGGCTTGTAGGATTTAATTCTTGCAATTAATTTTTAAAAAAGCCCAATTCACCCCCCTCTTGGGCATCTTGATCCTTTCACCCATGAACCTCTGGAAGATAACACACAGGCTCTCAACATGTCTTCCAGAACAGCATTAACTCTTTCGGTCTGACCATCTGTTTGAGGATGATTGGCGGTACTACGAATTAAACTCGTCCCCAAACCTTTATGCAAGTGCTCCCAAAAGTGAGCAGTGAATTGTGACCCTCTGTCAGACACGATATTCTTCGATATGCCATGTAATGTCACAATCTTAGCAATATACTTCTCGGCATATTGAGGTGGTCTATATTCTGTCTTGACAGGTAAAAAGTGAGCTGTCTTTGTAAGGCGATCCACAATTACCCAAATCGAATCATGTCCTTTCTGAGTAGTGGGCAAACCTGTGATGACATCCATGCTGATATCATCCCACTTCCAACTGGGTATAGACAAAGGTTGCAATAACCCGGCAGGTCTCATATGAATAGCCTTTACCCTACAGCATGTGTCACATCTGGCTACATATGCCGCAATCTCTTTCTTCATCTTGGTCCACCAAAAACGAGGTCTTAATTCTTGATACATTTTGCTACTTCCGGGATGGATAGATAACTTTGAAAGGTGAGCCTCATCCATAAGTTTATTCTTAAGCTCTCCATCTTTAGGAACAACAAGACGATCGTCAAACCATAGCACGTTATGTTCATCCAATCTAAAGTACTTGGATGGTTCTTCTTTAATCTTTTCCTTGATATGGAATATCCCTTTGTCAGTTTTCTGGCCTTCTATTATCTTACTCTCCAAAGAACAACTAATCTGAATATTGTGTAACACTACAGGATGCATTAGATCAAAACCATCTTCGAGCAAAGGTTGCGCATTCAGACAATGTGACTTTCTACTCAAAGCATCTGCCACTACATTGGCCTTTCCAGGATGGTATTGCACATTCAAATTGTAATCTTTGATCAATTCTAACCATCTTCGTTGTCTCATATTCAATTCAGGTTGGGTGAAGATGTACTTGAGACTCTTGTGATCGGTGAAAATATTGCACATATTACCAAGTAAGTAATGTCTCCAAATTTTTAAGGCGTGCACTACGGCAGCAAGTTCAAGATCATGCGTCGAATAGTTGATTTCATGCTTTCTCAACTATCGGGAGGCATAAGCAATGACTCTTCCTTCTTGCATAAGAACACAGCCTAATCCTGATTTTGATGCGTCGCAAAACACATCAAAAGGTTTCTCAATGTCCGGTTGCGCTAGAACTGGAGCAGTGGTCAACAGTTTCCGCAAGGTGTGGAAAGCTGTCTCACACTCCTCTGTCCATATAAACTTATGATCTTTCTGTAGCAGACTTGTCATTGGCTTGGCAATCTTTGAGAAATCTGGTATAAAACGACGATAGTAACCAGCTAAACCCAAGAAACTTCTAACTTCAGAGACTGTGATTGGTGTCTTCCAATCCATAACCTCTTGCACTTTACTCGGGTCTACGGATACTCCATTTTCCGATAGAATGTGACCAAGGAAAGGAACTTTCTTCAACCAAAATTCACACTTGCTAAACTTAGCATACAACTTATGATCTCTCAGTCTGGTTAAGACGATTCTCAGATGCTCTTCATGATCTTTCTCATTCTCAGAGTATACTAGAATATCATCAATGAACACAACCACAAACTTGTCCAACTCTGGCATGAAAACTGTATTCATCAGATACATAAAGTATGCAGGAGCATTTGTTAAGCCAAAGGACATAACAAGATACTCGTACAACCCGTATCTGGTAGAGAAAGCGGTTTTCGGTATATCTTGTGGTCTAATCCTTATCTGATGATAACCTGATCTTAAATCGATCTTGGAGAACACTCTGGCTTTGGCTAACTGATCGAACAAAACATCAATGTGAGGTAAGGGATACTTATTCTTGATAGTTACAGCATTAAGAGGTCTATAATCCACACACATCCTCAAAGTACCCTCTTTCTTTTTCTTCACAAACAAGGCAGGACATTCCCATTCAGACTTACTTGGCCGGATAAACCCCTTGTTCAACAACTCCTCTAGTTGCTTCTTCAACTCAGCTAACTCATCCGGAGGCATCCTATAAGGTCTCCTGGAAATTGGAGCTATCCCAGGGATCAACTCAATTCCAAACTCCACATCTCTATCCGGCGAAAGACCAGGTAACTCATCTGGAAACACATCCGGAAACTCACACACGACTGGAATCTGATGAATCGGAATGACTTCCATAGCACATGTCACACTCACAAGGTCTGTTCTTTTGGGCAATGGTACCTGAAAAGTACCCTCTCCCTGGGGATCCTTCAGGGTAAGTACCCGACTTCCTGTATCTATAACTGCTCCCCATTCTTCCATCCAGTTCATTCCTATTATTAAATCCAAAACTAGTCCAGGCATGACTATCAGGTTAACTCGAAACTTTCGACTACCTAACTCAAGGGTTGCCCCTCTAACCATCTTATTGGTTAACACATCAGCCCCTGCTGAACTTATGCGATAACCATAACTCAATTCTGTGCATAGTTGTTCATGCTTCCGTGCAAATGCTTGACTCATGAAAGAATGCGATGATCCGGAATCAAATAGAACAACTATAGGGTTTTGGTTAACAAGAAACTTACCAGCAGTTACGGGCTCTCCCTCAGGAATCTCTTCCACAGTGGTGTGGTGCACTCGAGCATTATAAGTCTATTGCTTCTTTCGGGGCGGATAAGGACAGAACATGGAAAAGTGGCCTGGCTGATCACAGTTATAGCAAGGTCCCTTTACTGTACCGGCAGATCCTATCGCTCCCTTCGAGTTACCTTGTCCCGCGGTTGCGGCTGTTCTTGCTGGCGGCACTGCCATCTTGTACGGCTTCTACGGTCCCTTGTAGTTCTGGGTCTTATGCTGCGGTGGCCTAAACCTTGCACCAGGTGCAGACGGACGATAGGTTGAACGATTAGCAGTGATAACTCTGGACTATGATGGTCCTGACTCAAAGGCTCTCTTGCGAGTCTTGGATGCTGTGTACGTGTTGTTGTTCTTCTCTTGTTTCAGACAATCACTGATGAAGTCATTGAATCTAGCGCAGGTATTGGTACCCACATGCTTCATCATCTTCGGACCTAACCCTCTCTTGAAGCTAGCAATCTTCTTAGCATCTGTGTCAACCATGTCGGGAGGATAACGACACAAGTTGTTGAAGGCATGCAAATACTGTGTTACGGTTTTGGTGCCCTGATTTAAAGCCAAGAACTCTCCCAATTTCATCTCAACTAGCCCTGATGGAATATAAACTCCACGGAAGGCATCGGTGAACTCTCTCCATGAGATCTGAGCATTTGGAGGGAAGGTGGTGCGGTGATGCTTCCACCACATCCCTGCTGGTCCTTGTAGCTGGTGTGCAGCATACTCTGTCTTCAGTACTTCTATCAGTCTTAACACACGGAACTTATCTTCCATAGTGTTAATCCATTCTTCAGCGTCAAGTGGCTCGGTTGCTTCCTTAAAAATTGGCGGCCTAGTGTCCATGAAATCCTTGAAATTGCTGTACTGATTCACTCCATTGCCACCACCTTGGTTGTTACCACGTTGCATGTTGTTGGCAATGGTACGCAGGAAATCTTCCATATTTTTCTGTGACTGCTCTGCATTGCGCTGACTTCCTAGAAACTGTGCAAAGAACATCTCTGCAGTGAGCGGTGGCGGAGGCGGCAAATGCGGTTCCGGGTGTTGCTCGTTATGGTTGACGTTGTTAGCACCACTCCCACCTGCCCCGGTACCATTTCCACCAGTTTCAGCAGCCTCATACGTGGCGCGTCGAGTGTTTGCCATCTGCATATTTCAGCAACAAGTAATGATTAAGCGAAGTTGTAGTAATTGTGAGTGAATGAGAAATTATGCCGTACTAAACTCATTGGAGAGAACAAAGTCATATAACAAAACAGAGGCACAATAATCGCATTCCAATTAAAACAACACCACTAATTAAATTACTTCAAATGCAAACATCGCGTCCAATACAACCACGTTGCCAGCATACACACACTGGACTTTATGCGCTCAGGTATCGCATGAACAACCAAGATCCAACATTCTACCAAATCTCAAGGTTCAAACGAGATACATCAAGATACATGAAGCCAACAGAAGGTCATCGTGACAGGGCCTAGCAGCTAACACAAAGCAACTAGCCTACTCCTCGGGGCCATCGTCGGGGTCGGAGACGTCACCATTGCTACCATCATTAGTAGCATCGTCGTCGGCAGGTGTGACTGCGGGCTCGTCCTCATCGTCGTCGACGTCCATACCGGCGGCTTCTGGAGGAGCATACGGGCCAATCCCATTGTAGAGCGCATGAAACTCCTCATGTAAGTTGACATTGTACTCCTCTAGCTCCTCGACCCTCTGCCTTAGGAGGTTCCTCTCGTTCTAGGCTTCATTCCTTTCCTGAACCAGCTGTCCAATCATGCGGTCTGCATTATTGTTGGCCTGAGTCAACGTATGCACCCGCTGTATAGAACTATCACCTCTCTCTAGAGCCTGGTCTCGCTGCAAGCTCATGTCAGCCAACTGCTCCTGCAAACTAGCGATAGCACGTGCCTGCTTCTTCTTTTGTTTTCTTGCTTTGAGCCGATCATCACCACACAAACTAGTCAAAGTCCAATAAGTGCACTCCAGACTCTGGTATGCTCTGATAGTTGCATACATCGCACTCATAGCGTGGTTGTCGCTAGCCTGTCCTTCGCTTGGGCCTCTGACTAAAGCACTTCCTTACGGCTGTACCCAAATAGCATCGCGAGGATCATCTCTCGGAAAAGTGCCAGCCAAGGCTGCTGCCAGCTCGTTGGGAAATCTGCTCATTATGTCCCGGATGACACGGAAAGCTGCTCCCTCTGCACCCTCAACCAGAGTGCATCCCTCAAACTCCAAGTGCCAACCATCCCATTCTGGCGCATCACCAAGAGCAGGGACGGTGATTTCCACTACCGCAAGTCCATCCTCAGCTAACTGGCTCTCACTCCAGGAGTACACCGGCTCTTGACCCTCTGGGTACCCCACATCATGGAGCACTCTCCAAAGCAAAGTTGGCATGCCAAACTCGCTCAGAAAGGTGTCCGTGTTGCGGCGCTCCCGCGGGGCCAACTGGCGTCGAGGTGCTCTTCCACCTGTGGACTTGCGGGCAGTCTGCTTCGTGCGGGCCATCTGTACCAAAAGTTTTGATTACCCGGTGAGGACATATTTTAAGTTTGTATGATTTTTATCGAAAGGGGATAATCAATTTATAAGGGGAGGAATGCATGGCATGAATGAAATGCACAAGCAACATGATGCATGCACGTTTCTTACGTTCTCACAAACTTAAGAAATAAATGATATCTATCGATGAATTCGATGGCATACAAGCGATCTCTCATATACGTAACTAATACGTTCTACATGAGAAACGCTGTTATGTACCTGCAGAAGATTCATTTCAGCCCATTCCCCATGAATGCATGAAAGCAGTAAATCTATCTACGCGCTCTACATGAATCCCCAGATACGCGTACAACAGTAGTAACCACCCAAAACATCGTCCTATTGACGGCATCGCCTCAACGGACGGAACAACCACACATGCGACACTTTTGTAAAAACATGCGTAAAACATGTAAGTACTCCAGTATCATATAAGCACTCTCCCTAGATCGGCGGTGTATCCGATCATGCTCTCACATCTCATACTTACTGAGGCGTAGAGGCAACTGATCCATACATTACCACTCAAGTAAGTGGCACTCATACAATAGCACGCCGTATGAGCAACGAAAGAGAAATATGGTGCAAGAACCCCCAAGTCAGTACTTAATTAAACCACCTAGAGTCCTTATTGGACATAAAGGATATGACCACTGGCACACTCTTAGTTTGTAAATCGTGTTTTTCAAACACATTTTTGTTTTAAATACACTTGTGAACAGTAAATCCGCTAAACCATGCTCCGATGCCAGCTGTAACAGAACCGACCAATTATACGAGATTAAGTGAGAAAATCATCCACCGAGCAGACGATTTAGCTAACTTAAGCCCGTATAACCCGGTAGTCCGTGAAATCACGACGGATTTCAAACCAACTTGCATACCAGCCAAGATCGTAATAAGTTCAGCGGTCACCATCACAAGTTACATAAAAGTTCACGTCACAAATACATCGGAGTTTAAACATAGTTATTACAAACCAGTTTCAAATTGAAAGTAGCGGAAGCATTTAGTTCAAATCACACACGCACCCAGAGTTTCAAAATACATTGCCAGTTCAGGGTCATCTTCCATCAAAAGCATCAGACGAGAGGTAGTGAATGACCATTGCCCATGGTCCTAAGCTTCTCCCATTGCAGGATACAGGCAGTTGATACAGTAGCCATAATACATCTGCCCATCTGCCACAAGTGGGAACAAAGCCCTGAGTACGAGAAGGTACTCAGCTAGACTTACCCGTCATAAACAAGAAATAAAAGACACCAAGGAATCATGACAGGCTGTCTGGTGGGGTAGCTGACTCATTTGCAAAAAGACATTTTTAGTATTTAGAAAATCTTTACAAAAGCTTTGCATCAAGTTAAATCTTTATTAACCTGTCAACTACATTTGCACCTGTACTAAAGTAACATGTAATTAAACAGGTAATGATAACCAATGATCATTAACAACTTCCATTATGTCATATTTCATATAACTGTCCAAGTGTTCCATCAATATTACTACAATGAAGTAGCTCCAGTCAAGTGCTCACTATCTAGTGAACGATGGCGATTCGAATCGATTATTAACCAGCTGGTAAGTTATTCCTCACATAAACGTCACTCACCCGCTAAAGTGAGGTGTTGGTCACCGAGTCAATCATTCAGGTAAAATCGCAAGCTTGCCAGGAACCACATGTACCCGGGGGCCGCCCGACTGCTCTTTGGCCTTATCATCGTGCCCCCGTATCCTGCCACTACTACTCCGGTACAGTGCGTTGCGGGCAATCCACTCGGCCCGAATAATCTCCCAGCTTCGCGGTCAGAAGGTACTTTATCCGGCTAGCTAAATGTGAGGCATGCATTCAACATGACCCGAGGCCCAACAACGGACGGTCCTTAATCGACACAGACGGAAAACACTATAGTCCTAAACCCTGCAAGTTTCCATCCGGTCTCAATTTCACATTAACACTTAGTTATTTCATGATGACATCTTTTCTCAATTAGATCCAGGTAAACACCTATAGCTCGCAGGTGACAGGAAATCACCCGACTTGTACCGATCTAAGCAAGCTAAGCAATTACTTGACTGCGAACACCAGGGTGACAAGGATCGGTAAAGCAAGGTGAAACAAGGTATAATGCAGCAACGGTTGCAAACAACTCCTAAACTTAATGCAGCAGTTTAAGTAAAGCATTAATAAAATTTTTGCAAACCGGGGGAGAGAAATGCTCCGGGGCTTGCCTCTCTCGAAAGAGCTCGGACGGTGGTCTGGGCACTCCGGAAGATCCTCACCGACCTCCTCGTCGGCTTCGGGCACTTCCTGCTCCTCGGGCTGCCCTTCCGGCTCCTCGGGAACTGCTACCGACGTTACTTCCTGCGATCCTGTATGATGCAATCGTATAAGTGCTTATGCCTAGGTGCATTGCGAAAATGACATGTAATGGTCATGATGAATGAAATGCAGATAATTAGGTTCACTTTATTTCATAAAGTAGGAATACATTTCTTCTACAAGGTAGTCAACATCATTCAAGAACATGTACTCATAAACTACCACCACTATGCTCTATCATGCAAAGGCACCTTGACACTGAAGATGCTTCAAAGATACACTAAAGCATAGTTTACTAACTAATCTTGCATCAAAGATTGAATGTAAACCCTAGTTAGCCCTAGGCTTGAACAGCAACACATATTTTGGTAGCACAGAAAAATCTTAGAAAATTACAGTGGATTACTAACATCAATTCTAGCATGCCACAAAATTTTCATTGCATTTGGATTATTAGAACTGTCTATACAAAAATAACAAGCTAAGGCCTAAAAACGAGCATGAAAATACTTTGCATAATGAAAAGTATCAAACAACAGATTTAGTAATTTTCCTACTTTCTACACAGTAAATAATCACTGTAGAAAAATTATTACTTGCATGTTTTATTCACATTTATTTAATTAACAAAAATAGCAAATACTAGTGATAGAAAGCATTTGAACTACACCTACACATTTTTCTACAGAACAGGCATGATATAAAATTTTCCTAGCAAGTACATGGCACAAAAAGATTAACAAACTTGGAATCACATTTTCTGATTTTTCTATTATTTATTAAGCATTTATCAAGAAAACAGCCATTTCAATAATTAAATAAAAACTCTATAGAAAAGTAATGAAATATTGACATGCAATATTTTTTACATTGTAGATCGGGTTCCAATGAGTCCATAGAAATTTATTTCACAATTTTTGGAGCTGAAATGAATACAAAAACATTTTCCAAAGTATTTTTCCCTTTGAATAATAAAAGAAAATAGAAAACGATTTTCATTATTGATACTGGGCCGGCCCGTGGAAGTCAACCGGCCCGTGGCCGTTTTCGGCCTGAGCGCACGCGCGGGAAGAGAGGCGAGCCGGCCTGGCTTGGGCTTCGGCCCAAGGCCGCTCGCGCGAGGAGGCCGGGGGGGAGAAGCCGGAGGCGCCGGTGACCGCGACGTCACGGCCGCGCGGCGACCGTCCGGTGGCCGTTGCCGACCACGCCCGGGTGCGGAAAGACGAGCAACAGATTCGCGGGGAGTATACGGACCCGTTTTCGGTGATAGCGAAGCAAGAGAGGTAGCGGGGAACCACTCCCGTGGGAGGCCGCGCGCGCGGTGGCGCCATGGCCGCCGGCGGCGGATGCACGGAATCCGCACCTGCTTGGCTCGGGTGACGGCAACGAGGTGCGCACGGGGTGCTGGAGAAGGAGGCGGAGTTGGGTGTGCGAGAAGGCGAGCTATGGCGGCTCACCGTCGGCCAATTTGGCCAGCGGGTGCGGCGGTGGCGGTGCTCTCGCGGTGCGGTGCTCGCGCGGTGCGGAGCGGAGGAAGGCCGAGGCAGAGAAATTCGGAGAGGGAGGGTGGATGCGGAGCGCAGGCGACTTAGAAGAGCGAGACGCGTGCTAGCGGGGGCCACCGATGGCCAGCTGTCGACGGCGAGCGGCGCATGCCGGCCACGGGGCACGCGGTGCCTGCGTGGGCGTGTGCGTGTCGCAGCGCGCGCGGGCGAGCGGACACGACACGCGGGCGGGCGGGCGAGCGGAGCGTGCGGTCAACTGGGTCGGGCCGCTTCGCGGGCGGGCCGAGAAGGGAGGCGGTGGCCTGTTTAGGTTAGGATTTTATTTTTCAAATTTCTAAATTCAAATCAATTTCAAATACAGTTTTCAAACCCTATTTTAAAAAAGAAAAAGACCTTTTTCTGGAAATGACCCAAAAATAAAAGTTGCTTAGAATTTAATTCTCTACAACTTTGATTAAGGGCCAACTAAAAATTCTCCACAGATTTTGAATTGTAGGATAAAAGCTAAAATAGGGAGTATTTTTAAATATTTTTAAATAATATTTTTGAAACAAGTTTTTTACAAAACTTTGAGTAATTTAGTTGCTCCAAAAATTTGACCTCTAATTCTAAGTGATATAAAATTTGTAGTTGCACAATTTTGATGAAAAGTAATTAGCACATTAATATATTACTTCACGAGTACCAGTTTTCAAGCTTTTATTTCACTCCAGTTATAATATTAACCTATATGATTATGGATGATATGAAATGTCATGCTTATGATTGAAATGAGAATGCTCGCGTAACACCGGAGTGTTACAGCCATCTTGGCTAGTCTTCCATTTCAATACCATGTCGCCGACCATAAAGAAATGTTCCTGAACATTTTTGTTGTAGTACCTTCATAACACGGTGAGGTACTTGGTCGTGCGTATACAGGAGTCAAGGCGTCATTCCTTTGCACTATTCACCTCGAGCTCTCGTTATTCAGTAACTTGATCTTTGTTGTAGTTCTCAACCTGAGGTGACCGGAATTCAATGTCTGCTGGGAGCATAGCCTCGGCGCCGTAAACCATGAAATATGGTGAGACACCAGTATTGCGACTAGGTTGTCTCCGAAGTCCCCAGACCATGACCGGTAACTCCTTAATCCACCGGCCAGGGGCTTTGTCGTTCTCTCTATACATCCTTTTCTTCAATGCATCCAAAATCATTCCATTAGCCCGCTCGACCTGTCCATTAGCTCTGGGGTGTGCCACCGAGACGTATTTCACTACAATGCTCCGTTCATCACAGAAGTCCAAAAACATGTTCTCGGTAAACTGAGTCCTCAGGTCTGTAATGATGTTGTTAGGTATACCGAAGCGGTGGATGACCTGGTCGAGGAACTCGACTGCTTTTTCAGAAGATGCCTTGACCAAGGGCATGTACTCTATCCATTTGAAAAATTTATCAATCAGCATGAATAGAAATTTGAAGTTACCTGGTGCTGGTTTAAATGGTCCAATCATATCCAGGCCCCAGCACGCAAAAGGCCAGGAGGCTGGCACATGAATTCTTTTGGAGAAAAGTGATAATTGGTGCAGTGTCTAACAAGCTTCTCTGCATCAGCTAGTATGGATGGCCAGTAAAAACCTGCGCGGAACGCTTTACCAACCAGTGTCCGAGATGCGGCATGATTACCACAGGTGCTAGAATGTATTTCTTCCAAGAGTTTAATACCATCTTCTTTCTCAATGCACTTCATCAATACTTCTGCTTTCGTATTTTTACGCCATAGCTTACCCTCGACCACCAGGTATTATCTGCTACGGCGTATAAGGCGTTCAATTTTATTTCGATCAGAGTACCCGGTGCTATCTGTTAGGTACTTAATGAATGGAACACGCCAGTCCGCTATCTTAGTCGGGGTCTGAGATGGTCCCGCGGTGGTGGGAGATGGTTCCGTAGTGGTCGATGATGGAACCATAGCTACCTGAGGCTAGTCCGGGGGCTTCTCGACCACAGGGTCGCCTTCTTGCTTATTGATGGTTTTAAAAGGTCTTGAACAAAAACGCCATGCGGTACTTGAACTCTAGATGATCCTAACTTCGACAGCGCATCTGCTGCTTGATTTTTGTCTCGAACCACATGTGAATATTCAATGCCGTAAAATTTGCCTTCAAGCTTCCTAATTTCTTTGCAATATGCATCCATCTTCTCGCTAGTTATATCCTAGTCCTTGTTGAGCTGGTTAATAACTAGGGCCGAGTCATCGTGGACGTAAAGGCGCTTGATACCGAGGTCGACTGCAATGCGCAAACCATGAAAGCATGCCTCATATTCTGTAGCATTGTTAGATGCCGGGAAGTGAATCCTGAGGACATAGCGCAATTGCTCATTGGTTGGTGATATGAATAATATGCTCGCTCCCACACCATCAATAGTCAGTGAGCCGTCAAAATACATTTTCTAGTAGTCAACGGGTCCTTGAGAGGTCAGGATACTTAAGTCTGTCCACTCGACCATGAAGTCAGCAAGTGTTTGGGATTTGATAGTATCGCGGCGTGCAAACTCCAGGTCGAAAGGACATAACTCCATTGCCCATTTGGCGATGCACCTGTTTGCATCTTTGTTGCGTATAATGGTACCAAGAGGAAACTTAGTTTTGATCACCACGTGGAACCCGTCAAAGTAATGTTTTAACTTTTAGGTTGTAATGAGTATGTCGTAGATCAATTTTTGAATCTGAGTATACCTAGTTTTGGACTCGTTGAGCACCTCACTGATGAAATAGATTGGGCGCTGAACACCATAAGCGTGGCCGGGCTCCTCGCGCTCGACCACAAGGACAGTGGAGACGACTCGATCAGTCGTAGCAATGTAGAGTTGAAGGACTTCTCCTGACTTGGGGGTAGTAAGGACTGGAGGTGATGCAAGGTACTGCTTCAGCTGTGTAAAGGCAATATCTGCTTCCTCCGACCACTCAAACTTCTCACCTGCCTTGAGTAACTTGAAAAAAGGTAAGCCCTTGTCACCAAATCGAGATAGAAATCGACTTAGGGCGGCCATACACCCTATAAGTTTCTGGACATCCTTGACATTTGCTGGTCGCTTCATATTGAGGATAGCTTGCACCTTCTCTAGGTTAGGACGTATGTCATCACGACTGATGACATTGCCTAGTAATATATCAGAGGGAATGCCAAAGATGCACTTTTTAGGGTTCAAGTTCCATTGATATTGATTGAGCGCTGCAAAAGTACGTGTCATATCATCAATCAAGGAGTGAGATTCCTTAGTTTTGACAACTACGTCGTCTACATAGGCTTCGACCAAGTCATCTTGTATCTCCTTTTCGAGGCACTCTTGTATTGCACGCTGATAAGTAGCTCCAGCATTTTTGAGCCCAAACGACGTGGTCATGTAGCAATAAGCGCCGAAGGGTGTAATAAAGGACGTCTTGATCTGATCGTCCTTGTTGAGAGCGATCTGGTGATAACCAGAGTAACAGTCAAGAAAAGATAGCAGCTCGCAGCCGGCCGTGGAATCCATGACTTCATCAATGCGAGGTAAGCCGAAGGGGTCTTTAGGGCAGTGTTTGTTGAGATCAGTGTAGTCAACGCACATTCTCCATTCATTATTCTTTTTGCATACAAGAACCAGATTGGCTAACCAGTCTAGGTGATACACCTCTTTGATAAAACTGGCTGCAAGAAGCCGTGTAACTTCTACCCTAATAGCCTCCTTTTTGTCCTTCCTAAACCGCCGTAGCTTCTGCTTGACGGGCTTTGCCTTGGGGTCGACGTTCAAGGAGTGCTCGATCTGGTCTCGAGATACACCAGGCATGTCTGATGGTTTCCAAGCAAACACGCTTACGTTCTCTCTCAAGAACCGGACGAGCGTGTCTTCCTATTTGGGATCGAGGTTTGACCCGATCAGTGCCGTCTTGCTGGAGTCATCCTCGACCAGCTGGATCTCCTTGTACTCCTTGGACTTGATAGACTTGTGTGGTGCTTCGAGCTCTAGAATTTCTAGCTGGTTTGGAGGAGTCTTCTTTGCCTCCATCGTCGTTGTTGCCATGCGCAGGGAGAGGTCGTGGGCTTCAGCTACGCGAAAACTGTCCTCTTCACAGGTATAGGCAACGAATACATTGCCTCTGAGAGTGAGGACTCCCTTTTTTGTTGGCATCTTAAGCACCAAATACCTGTAATGAGGTACGTCCATGAATTTGGTGATCACGAGGCAACCAAGGATAGCATGGTAGGTGCCCTCAAAGTCAGTGACCACAAAGTTGACGTAGTCGGTACGGAAGTGGTCTGTCGTGCCAAACTGCACAGGTAGGGTAATTTGTCCGAGAGGCGTAGAGCTCTATCCAGGCAGGACTCCCCAGAACTATGCGTCGTATGGCTTTAAGTCAGCTTCAGATATGTTCAATGCTGACAGGCTATTCTTGAACAGAATGTCGATGGAACTACCGCCATCGATGAGCACCCTGTCAAATTGCACTTTATTGATACAGGGACTGAGTACGAGAGCGAAACGACCTGGTTCGGGGATGGTGGCCCATTGATCTGCCCTGCTGAAGTTGATTTCTCGGTTTGACCAGGGGGGTAGTCTTGGATCTGCAATGAGGTCGTCTGTCTTGGCCACGTTCAGGCAAGCGTGGGCGAGCAGCTTCCACTCGCGTTTGCTTTTAACAGACACCTTGCCCCCGATGATGGTTGCAACATACCTCACCGGTTCCTAATACTGGTGCTTGGGGTTCTTGTTAGGATCGTCCTCATCATCGTCCCTGCGGTTACGCTGGTCTGTTGCGTCATTAGGCTTGTTGGCATTTTTTGAAGCCTGTTTGCGATGGTAGATCTCCTTGAGGACCTTGTAGTTTTCCAACATATGGTTGGACTTAGGACGAGCTAGGCAAGGCCCCTTCAAGGCTTTAGCGTAGTCTTCTTCATAATTGTGACGCCCACCAAATTTTTTCACGGCATTGACCTCGCAGTCGTCATCACGAGCACGCTTGCCCTTGAAGTTGTCACGGCGATCGTCGTGCTGATTTCTGTTATCGCGCCGATCACGATTGTCGTTACGGCGGTCCCTAATGTCGCTGCGACCTCTAAAGTCATCGCGACGGTGGTTTTCGTGGTAGTCATCGCGTCGTGGAGAGTACGGTGCTTTGTCGGTGCCCTCGTTTAGCAGATTCTTGGCGTCGTCGGCATCCTCATACTTCTTGGCGGTGGTGAGGAGGTCAACCACCGTTATAGCCCATTTACAAAGGAGCTTGTCCCTGAGGTCATTGTGGTAGCATAGACCTGTGATGAAGGCTTCAATAGCCTCGTTGTCAGTGATCCTAGGAATCCTGATGCGCATATCCGAGAAGCGTCGGATGTACTCGCGCAATGGTTCGTCCCTAGCGTCGCGGATGCGCTGAAGGTCGTACTTGTTGCCTAGCTGTTCAAAGGTTGCAATGAAGTTTTTGACAAAGGCTTAACGCAAAGCATACCAGGAGTCGAAGTGGTTCTCTAGGAGACTGACAAGCCATTGGTGCCCCACCGGGCCGACCACCACGGGAAAGTAGTTGGCCATGACATGCTCGTCGCCCATACCTGATCTACAAGCGGTCTCGTAAAGTTGGACCCATAGCTCAGGATTGACCTTGCCGTCGTAATGGTTAAGCTTTTCAAGCTAAAACCTCTAGGCCAGATGACCTGTCGTAGGTGGTTGGTGAATTGCTTGGGGCCCAGGGGACCGTGGACCATATCGTACTCCATGCGATGACTGGTTTCATGGGACGCACGGTCTCGAGCTCTCTATTCAATGCGAGGATGTAGGTCACGATTGTTGAGGTTGTGACGGAGATCATAATTGCCATCATGGCGATCTCGTTCGTCACCGTATTGTTGTCCTTGACGACGGTGGTCTCGGTGGTCATTACGCCGATTGTCGCTGCGTCGGTCGTCGTTGTTGTTATTGCGGCGGTGGCTGAGGTGACGATTATCATCATGGGGAGGGTTTCCGCGATTGCCATCGTTGCCTCCGTCAGCTCCTAGATTGACACCAGGAGCTATGTTGTCCATAACACGGTTGTCTGTTCCAGTGGGTGCACGTAAGCCACGTTGACCAGACCTGAAAGGTCGACTAGAGTGCTGGTGGCTCCTGCTAGTCGTGCCAGACACGGACGGCCCCACGGCACGTTCATTGGTCTGAACCATGGCCGCCTGGAGATAAGCCTGCAAATCCTCCTGGATGTTTTGGATTTTTGGGGTATCCGGTAACCGCTTCATGCTTTTGATGGCGACAGCCACATTGGCGCTTGGGGTTTTGAATACTGGTCTGTTCCCCACCATGTCGAAAGCATCATTGAGCTTGCGCCCTTACAGTCAATTATGCCTAACTACAGCGTTAACTTCTTGTTGGTCGTGGTCTGCTTGCTGTTGTGCTAGGCGTGCATCTTCATCTATGCGACGTTGAGCTCGGTTGGCATTGCGCTGTTGTCGCTCTTGTCGTTGTTGATCGGTCTCGCCCCCAGCAGGTGGATCTTCATCTTGGCTAACCACGTTGATCATGGCGCCACGCCTTGGAGGGAAGGCCTAGATTTGAGGAAAGCCTGGAGGATATAGCCTCTCCTCGTCACCGTTGCTCACATGGTGTAATACCATGGTTTGAGTAGTCTCACCGGACGCGGTGCTCGATCCAGAGCTCATATGGCTATCTGTCTTGGTGGTATGGATCAAAACTTGATCAGAGCCCACCATATTGACGAAGTTGCGTGGTTGAGGTCGAGGTCGAGCAAAGCGCCCTTTAGGAGTTGAAGTGACTACTAGATCTATACCCAACCGTTGAAAACGGGTGGCTCGAGCAGGTCAAGTAGATCTGTTGTAGCCTGTAACAGAACCGACCAATTATATGAAATTAAGTAAGAAAATCATCCACCGGAGCAGACGATTTAGCAAACTTAAGCCCGTATAACCCGGTAGTCCGTGAAATCTCGAGGGATTTCAAACCAACTCACATACCAGCCAAGATCGTAATAAGTTTAGCGGTCACCATCACAAATTATATAAAAGTTCACATCACGGATACATCAGAGTTTAAACATAGTTATTATAAACCAAGTTCAAATAAAAGTAGCGGAAGCATTTAGTTCAAATTCACCCACACACTCACACAGAGTTTAAGTACAGTGCCAGCTGATGATCATCTCCAACAAAAGCATTAGATTAGACGTAGGGAACGACCACTGCCCATGGTCCTAAGCTCCACCCATCGTAGGATAAAGGCAGTTGATACAGTAGCTGTAATACATCTGCCCATCTACAACAAGTGGGAACAAAGCCCTAAGTACGAGAAGGTACTCAGCTAAACTTACCCGACATAACCGAAAATAAAATGACACAAAGGATTATGAAGGCTTTATCATGGGGTAGCTGACTCATTTGCAAAAAGGCAATTTTAGTATTACAAGAATCTTTCCAAAAGTATTATTATCAAGTTAATAATTATTAACCTGTCGGCTACATTTGCACCTATACTAGAGTAAACATGTGATTAACAAGTAATGATAACCAGTGATCAATATCCACTACCATAATGTCATATCCATTTTAACTGTCCAGGTGTTCCATCAACATTACTATGATGAAGTAACTCAAGTCAAGTGTTCACTATCCAGTGAACGATGGCGATTCGAATCGATTATTAACTAGCTGGTAATTTATTCCTCACACAAACCTCACTCACCCGCTAAAGTGAGATATTGGTCACTGAGTCAACTATCTAGGTAAAGTCTCGAGTTTGCCAGGAACCACATGTACCCGAGGGCCAACCGACTGCCCTTTGGTCTTATCATCATGCCCCCGTGTCCTACCACACCTTCTCTGGTACAGTGCGCTGCGGGCAATCCACTCGGCCCGAATAATCTCCCAGCTTCGCGGTCGAAAGGTATGTTATTCGGCCAGCTAAATGTAAGACATGCGTTCAACATGACCCGAGACCCAACAACGGTCGGTCCTTAACCGACACAGACAGAAAGCACTACAGTCCGAAACCCTGTAAGTCTCCGTCCGGTCTCAACTTCAAATTAACACTTAGTTATCCTATGATGACATAATTATCCAAGCAGATCCAGGTAATCACCTATAGCTCGCAGGTGACAGGAAATCACCAGACTTCTACCGGTCTAAGCAAGCTAAGCATTTACTCAACTGCGAATACTAGGGTAACAAGGATAGGGTATAAGAAGGGTAAACAAGGTATAATGTAGCAACGGTTGCACTCAACCCCTATAACTTAATGCATCAAATATATAACATATGTATAGTAAAGTGCTTTATAAAGTAGGAGGCTTATAATGCTCCGGGGCTTGCCTCTTTCGAAAGAGCTCGGGGAAAGGCAATGCGGCGTAGGCGAGCTCGAAGGCTGCGGCAATGGCGAGTGGTCGCGCGGTGGCGGGGAGCGTGGCGGCGTTTGGAAATGAAAGACGCGAGGGGAGAGCGGGAGCTGGCGCGGAAGTTAAGGCACGGTCGGGAGCGACCCTGGATGCGTTCCTGTCCCGGTCCAGGGGCTCCGACCGGCCGGCCAGCCGCCGCCCATGGCCGCCGATGCGGCGCCTCCACGCGGCGGGGCGCGCTCGCGGATTGGGCAACGGTGCGCGGGAGCAGCGGGCGAGCGGCGTGCGCCCGGTCCACCGGACCGCAGGGGCACGCGGGTGCGAGCGCGAGCTGGGCTGGGCTGGCTTGAGCGAGCGGGCCAGAAGTGAGGTGCCGACCCACTTAAACAAGAAAAGCATTTTTCCAATTTCATTTTCAATGAATTTTTCAAACATCAGATTTCAAATACCATTTTGAGCAATAAAATGACCTTTTCTGAAAATGGCCCAAAAATGAAAGTTGCTTAGAATTTAATTCTCTACAACTTTTATTAAGGGACCAACTCAAAAATCCAAATAGATTTTGAATTGGAAGTCAAAAGCTAAATAAAGGGTATTTTGACCATTTTCAATAACATTTTTAAAAGCAAATTTTTATGATGCTTGATGATGCATAATATCATGGTGAACCATTAAAAGTTAATTAGTTAAGTAAACAAGCATGTTTCAAGTCCATGTTTCAATGTTTCAAAGCATTGTTTCAATGTTTATTTAACATGATTAGGCATGTATGATTATGATGCTTGATGATGCATAATACGCATGATTTGCAATGCCTAAATGCTTGCATAACACCAGGGTGTTACATAGCTGTTCGAGTTCTGCTCAGTAAACTGCTCTTGGAGCGAATCGACCAGAGCTAGGGTAAATGAGAGTTTGCCACCGAGCCGGTCGATGGAGTCGATTAGGTCGGTGTTGTCGAGTTTCCTCCCCTAGTAGCGAGGAAGAAGTCAATGAGTTGCCGGCGTGGTAGGTGACAATGCTGGTGCAGGCGGAGCCGGAGCCAGCGTAGTCGTAGTCGATGCCAGTGTCGAGGAAGTAGTCGATGCAGATCGGATCTGCACCTCCTCCATGGTTGTGATGACGAAGTCATTAGAGCCAGTGGTCCAGGTGATCTGGCCGATCGTGAACGTGAGGCCCGCCGCCATGGCCATGGAATCGGGGAAGATGACCATCTCTGAAGGGTCGAGATGGCAGACTAGAGGGGGGGTGAATAGTCCTTTCTAAAACTAATCATGTCGGCAAACCGAAACAAATGCGGAATTAAAACTATCGGTCTAGCCAAGACTACACCCCTCTATCTAAGTTCACAAGCACCTCACAAAAGATCCTAATTATGTAACTAAGGTGCTTTCCTTAGCAAGAGCTCTCCTAAACAATTCTAGAGCAAGGTCACACAAACCTATGCACTAGTACTTTAGCAAAGTCAGGGAGCTCCTACAATTCTAGTAAGCAAAAGCACGAAGCCACCTATGCTTACTAGCAATGCTCAATAGCAAGGCAACTAATGCCAAACTAGAGAGCGCAAATTACTTAGCTACACAAACTAAGCAATATGACTAACAAGGTTACACAAACCAAATTAGCCACGCAACGGGAGCTACTTCTATGCTACACAAGCAAGAAGGTGACTAGCTAACTACACAAGCAAACTAGTTACAAGAGCAACTACACAAGCACAAGTATATGAATGTAAATACAAGCTTGTGAATCGAAAGCAAACCACCGAGAAGATGTACACAATGTTCACACGGCGGTTTTTCACCGAGGTTCACTTGGTTGCCACCAAGCTAGTCCCCGTTGTGGCGATACACCTACTTGATGGATCATGAGCTAATTGACTATCAAGAGTCAAACCCTCAGCGGGTGCCGCACATCCACTCTCAAGATGGGGATCCTCCAAGCCACGAGCTTTACTAGAGTTGCTCTTCGCGATCCCCGCGGGGTGAGCACAATCCCCCTCACAAATCCTCCTCCGGAGCCACGCACAATCTCCACGCGTGCTTCAACGGAGTCGCAAGCCACCAAGCCATCTAGGAGGTGGCAACCTCCAAGAGTAACAAGCACCACCGGCTTGCAACACGATCACCTAGTGCCACTCAATGCAATCCTCTCGATGCAACGCACTAGAATCGCTCTCTCACTCGATCCGATGAACACTATCAAGCATGAGTGAGTTAGAGGGCTTCCAAGCACTACCACATAAGCCACCAAGGCCAAAGTGTGCTCAGCTGCCGGCCATGGCCGGCCAAGGCATCTATTTATAACCCCACGGTCAAATAGAGCCGTTACCCCTTCACTGGGCAGATTTCGGGACGACCGGACGCGCCGGTCGTAACTGACCGGACGCGCTCAGCCGTGTCCGATTCTCCAACGGTCGCTGACCCCAACGGTCAAAACAACGACCGGACGCGCCCCAGGCAACGACCGGACGCACCCGTCAAACGACCGGACGCGCCGCTTCGAACGACCAGACGCGCCGATCGCACTGACTCGCGCGCCCGCGAAGCAACGACCGGACGCGCCCCTCGCAACGACCGGACGCGACAGTGCCCGCGTCCAGTTAGAGTCCAGTAAGCTCCCTCAACGATCGGACGCGTCTGATCATGTGTGACCGGACGCGCCTCGCGTCCGATCGTCCTTGCGAAACGCAGTTTCCTCTGGACACCTGACCGGACGCGCCGGTCCTGCGAGTGACCGGACGCGTCCGGTCATACCATGACCGCGTCCGGTGCAGCGTCCGGTCACCTCTGTGACCTCCATTCGCCTCCGTTTCTTTTCCAACTTCCGACGTAGTGGAAAATAGGCATTTCAACTCCTCGAAAACGCCTGAATCCCGCGCTTGCAAGCTCGGCGGGAGGGAGAGAGAGACCCAAACCCTCTCTACCGCTCAAACTTCATCGCCTTCGTAAATGTGCCAACACCAACAAGTGATCACCACCTTGTGCATGTGTGTTAGCATTTTCATAATCATTTTACCGAAGGAGTTAACCACTCAACTTGCCACGCCACTCGATCCTAGCAATGATGCATAGTTAGATCACACGAGTGGCACTAGATGACCGATATGCAAACAAGTTTGCCCCTCTTGATAGTACGACCATCTATCCTAAACCCGGTCATAAACTTCTCTACACACCTATGACCGGTGAAATGGAAATACCCTAGGTTATACATTTGCCTTGCGCATTCCACTCCATCTCCTCCGACGTTGATGCAACACATGCACCAACCATATCACAAATGATATGATCCACTTCATATCATCATGTGACCTTGGTCCATCGATCTTGACCTCACTTGCTCTTCACCGTTGCGTCGGTCCATTGGCGCCAAGTCTTGCTTAAGCTTCACCGCCTCACGGTCCATCGCTCCAAAGCCTCCGACTTGCCCTTCGCACTTGCAACCGGTCCGTCGAGCCAAGCCTCATCTTGATCTTCGCCACCTTGGTCACATGACTCCATGTCATGTCTCATATGCAATGAGCTCCTTCATGACACAATCATCTGTGGACTAATTCCCTATGTATCTCACATAAACACAATTAGTCCACCTAAGGTTGCACTCAATTACCAAAACCAAACAAGGACCTTTCAATCTCCTCCTTTTTGGTAATTGATGACAACTCTACAAAGATATGGAAATTAAATTCTTTTGGACTTTATGCCACTTATCCAACATTTAAGCTCTAAGTTAGGATTTGGATAAGCATCATAAAATCCGACTTGGTAGTGATAACTCTCCCTACATATGTGCTCAAATGGTTTGGTTTCAAGCTTGCACATATGCATTAATATGAAATTTGTAGGAGGGTTAGCACTACTAAGTGATGCTAAGGTGTATAGAATAAACCTTTGTAGTTTGATACCATTTGATAGCTCGATATCATTTGAAAATCACAAGTTTGCCATCATCCTTAGCATCATGAGTAGCTAGACATCAAAGATACGCTAGAAACCGCGTGAGATCAACATTATAAGCAAGGTTCTAGTTTTTCATGATAAACACAAGTCTAGCTATCATCCTATGCATGCTAGTTATCATATCATCATTCAAGGTCTATAACTAGCATACAACACTCAAGCATGCATATTAATTATAAAACTTATGCAATGCAAGCAAGCACATGAATATGCACATGTCAAATGCAACCAAACAATGTTCATGAGCTTGCTCCCCCTACTTGTGTGCTTCTTTTGTCCAAGAATTTTGATCATTCTTATTTCTTCAATGTTGCTCCCTCTTTGTCCATCTCCATGTCTAAACTTATTCCCAAACCTCTCTCTCTTGGTGTATTGACATATCTTTATTCCAACTTCTCCCCCTTTGTCATCAATTTCCATAAAGGGTGTACTTCTCATTGATGCAAAGGTTTGCATTGGGGTAGATGGTTGAGACTTGAATATTGTGTTGTTGATGGACATCACCGCACATGTTAGAATGACATTACTTGTATGTTGCTCTTGAGATACCACTTAGGATCTTTGACCTTGATACCATTAGGTGGGGCTCCTCCCCCTATGTCATAGCATGGGTCATTCACTTGATAATCTTGAGCTCTTGTGTGTGAGGGAACTTTCTTCATTTGATGATCACTTAAAGTTGAGGATCACTTGTGGAACCACCGTCTTGTATTAATGATATCATGTGTAGAAATACCACGAATAAGAGTGTGATACCAATTTTAAGAATCCTCTATCATGGAACCACTTGTAGGATTTGTCAATATGATCTTTTCTTGAACATTTGCTATCTTTATGAGTACCACTTGTAGGATATCACCTGTAGATCATGATCTAGACACCACTTGTAAATACCAATTGAAGAAATATTTTGAGTCTAGATACCATTTGAAACATCCTAGATATCCATTTGCATTGTTGTCTTATGCTTGTACCCATATCATTGTCATGAGCTTCTAATATGACTTGAACAAAGTTGATTTGCCTAAGATTCTAAGTCCGGTTTGATCCAATGACAAGCTTCTTCACTCCTCATACTAAGGGTTATCTTGCCAATATTGTACTTGTCACTTGTTAGCAATCCAAACTAGATCAAGTACTTAGGTTCACTAGCTCATGAACAAATTCATACACATACCACTAGATCATTTAAATAATTCAAGCCATAGTGGTAGGCTATGAATTTAAACATTTCATTTGTTATGCATGATCCTAGTAAGCATGTACTATATGCACTAATCGCATACTAGTAAGGGATGAAATGATCATGTACATTGCAATGATACCTTTGTTATGTTGGAGTAGAGGATAGTCACATAGATTCCAATTCATTACTCCAATAGAAATATGAAGTCCAATTTATAAGCTTGGTGAAGACCAATCATTATAGAGAAATCCATTCTTCACCCATATGAAATGAGAACCACTAATAATCAAGTGCATTATCTCTTGTCGTGGTTGGCTTGCTTTTTCTCTTTAATCAATGCTTGCATCAGAGAAGTATTTATGATACCATTTTTATAACTATGACTAGCTCTCTTTTGGATGTTGCTTGCTTTTCTTGATCAACCCTATTGATTTGCTTCAATTAAGCATCTCAAATGTCCCTTGAATTCATCACTTCTATGTTAGCCTTCTAAGCCGGTGCTCGGTTTACCCACCCATGGGCGGCAAACCCCCTCAGCAGGGAGAAGTGACCTCTCTCCAAAGAACCATCCTTGACACTTACTTGAATTGCCTTTGATTGATTGATCTATGGACTTAACTTGATGAGTAACCTTGAATTATTCTTTAAGTCCTTTTTCTTTCCACCAAATGATCTCCAATTATTACTAGAACTTGAACCTTATCTTCATCTTCAGTTTGATCTTTATTTTCAAATTTGAGTACCAAATTTATACACTAAGTACATTCCACAATCAATGCCCTTGTACTCATTTTTTGTCATGCTTCTAGATCAATTCAAAACTAAACTTAGGTACCTCAAACACTTACAAATATATTTCCAACTTGAGGACCTTTCAATTAAAGTGACTCTAGATTAATCCAATGATTGTCACTTTTCTAGCAGATTCTGTACCCTTCAAAGAATAATTCATATCTCCCAGTGTATAGATCCAAATGCCATAAAATTTGGTGGAGATGTGATTCACTAAGTCATCTAGCAGCTGTAAAAATTTGAGATTCATTTGATATCTAGATTGCTACCAGATTTCAAATCTTCAACCACTGCTACATGCTGAAAACTGCTGCACTATAGCTGACAAGATGTACTCAAAAGCTGAAGCATCTCTTATCTAATTCTCATGAAATTTGTACAGCATCTTATATCATAAGTCTAGAGCATGCATACCAAATTTCAAGCCAATCCAATATGATTTGGTCACTCAAACTCAGACTTGATCTCAGTTAGCTCAGATTTTCAATAATAGACAGATTTCAATACATTGAGCTATACTTCACCAAATTGAATTAAACTTGAAACTAACTTGTTTGAACACTTTCATAAGACATATATCCATTCAATCCACTTACTAAATGTCATCTCATGAATTTATCCAACGCAAATCAATCCAAATTTGATTGCTAGACATTTAATCCATTCAATCATCTCATAGCAAGCAACATTGCATATATATCCAATTCAATCAACTCATATGCACCCAAATAAAATGATCAACTAGAGATATACCTTTGTTAGCTCATGATCATCCAATAGCAAGCTTTCAACTTGAATATTTGCAATCCATCAAATATATCCAATAAATCACCACAATCTTTAACATTGCACTTGTATGTTGTAGCACTTGGACTTCACTTATTTTGACTTAGCATTGGGATTGGATATGCATTGAGCTTCATAACTTGACTCAATATATGATGAACAAAATGAAACCAATTGAATCAAGCCTCCAATGTCGATGGTACCTACAAACAATCATCCACTCTTTGATGGTACCCAAACAAGTTTGGGTCCTCTCAAGTTAGGTGCAACATACTTAGGCATTGCCTTAGTATGAATAGCGGGATGTTTTGCAATAGCAACAATAGAGGTACCATTTACATCCTTTCTAAGCACATTAGTATCATCAATTGAAATATGCTTAGAAATGTTACCTAAGGGAAATGAATGTGCCATGTGTCCCCTTTCCCGGCATGAATAGCATCTTCTCCTTGATTGAGCCTTTTCTTCATTGCTCATGTGATGCTTTTCATTGCCTTGCCTCTCATGAGTTGCTTGAGCCTTCTTCTCAAGCTTGGTAGGACACCCCGAGACAAAGTGTCCTATATCTTCACACTTGAAGCACTTGATGTGAGCCAAATTTCTTTTCTCAATTTGATTCTTGCTCATCATCTTGGTATCTTGGATTTGCATTGGATGCCTTCCTCTTCCACCCCTTCTTGTTTTCTTTTTCTTCTTCTCATGCTCAACGTGTGGCTTTGGTTGAGGCTCTTCTTGTTGCTTCACTAGTTTCTTGCTTGGGCACATTGAGGTGTAGTGACCCCAAGTGCGACACTTGAAGCACTTGACATGCTTGAGCCTCTCTTCTTCTTTCTTCAACTTGAGCTTTTCTTCATTAGGGCAACCAATTGCAAGATGTCCCATTTCATGGCATTTAAAGCACATAAAATGAGAGAGCTTCTCTTGTTCTTGCTTCTTTATCTATCTTTCAAATCTTCTCTTCCCCTATCTTTTGCCTTTGATATTGCTCTTGTTGAAGCCAATGCCGCTCATGTCACCGTAGCTTCTTTTGTTGTTCAACATGTGCTCAAAGGTGACTTTTGAGTTGTAGCACCTCTCTAACTTGTTGCTCAAATTCTTCACTTCATTTTTGAGCTCATTGTTCTCCTTCAAAAGGTTAGTCTCACAAGACATAGAAGTAGAACAAGCATATATATGTGAAGAACATGGCATATCTAATAAGTCATTACAAGAGGTGGATACATGCTTTCTCCCTACATCACATGGGTTAGTCACATTTTGCAAGTGATCATTTGATCCATGTGATGGGCTCTCATTATTTTTAATTTTCTTCAATAACATCTTAAAGAGAGAAGCATGTTCTTGTACCAAATTATCATGAGTAACACTAAGTTCCTCATGAGCCAATTTTAGCTCTGAAAGGATCAAGATGCCCAAGAGGGGGGGTGAATTGGGCTTCTCTAAAAATTAAATGCAAGAATTAAATCCTACAAGCCGGAATTCACCCCTAGTGTCTACTTGTGTTCCTAGAGAGTCTACCGAAACAAAGTTTTGCACCCTAGTTTCCAATCCTAGTCTAGCATGGCAAGTCTAGGAATGTAAAACAAGCAATGAAAGTAAATACGAGAATGTAAATGCTTGAATGTAAAGGGGCAAGGAACACGGCGATGTTTTTCCGAGGTATCGGAGAGTCGCCACTCCCCACTAGTCCTCGTTGGAGCACCTGCGCAAGGGTGTAGCTCCCCCTTGATCCGCGCAAGGATCAAGTGCTCTCTATGGGTTAATTCTTCGACACTCCGTCGCGGTGAATCACCCAAAACCGCTCACAAGATGAGTTGGGTCATCCACAAGCTCCGCCGGATGATCACCGAACTCCCAATCACCACCACGCCGTCTAGGTGATGGCGATCACCAAGAGTAACAAGCTAGAACTCTCACTTGACCACTACGAGCTCAAATGAGAAGGTGGATGCACACTTGCTACTCTCTAATCGCTAGTGAGGTGCTCTCAAGCTTTGATTCTCAAATCTCTATCCTCACTAGTGCTCTTGCACTCCCTTGCACTCCAAAGGTGTTGTTCAGCTGATCAAATGAGTAAGAGACCTCTAAAAGAGGTGGTGGGGATGTATTTATACACCCCACAGACAAAACGAACCGTTACCTGCTGACTCAGCAAAACACGAGCTGACCGGACGCGCCGGTTGAACTGACCGGACGCGCTGGTCGCTCGTAACGGTCGAAATCCGAAAAACAACTGAGTGACCGGACGCACCGGTCAGGGGTGACCGGACGCGTCCGATCGTGCAGGGAGCATACTGTACTCGCATCGGACGCGCGACCGCGTCTGATCGGTGATGACCGGACGCGTCCGGTCGTCTCTGGACCTTACTGGACTATGACCGGACGCGCCGATCACACCCAGGTCGCGTCCGATCTGGTGTTTCCCTCAAGTGACACATGTTGACTTCTGACCACCGCGTCCGGTCCTCGCGAGGACCGTGTCCGGTGTTCAGAGCTGAAACCCTAGCCGCGGAACTGTACTGACCGGACGTGTCCGGTCATCCCGAGGACCGCGTCCGGTCGAGGGAAAACGACCCGAAACTCTCCGAAACGCATCACAACTTGAACCAAGTTGCTTCCAACTGAACTTTGAGCTATTCTAGAGCTGCCTAGCACCAAGTTTAACAAGTGTGCACCACACCTAAACATAGGACTCGCCTAGGTCAAGCTACCCGCTCATGCCCCCCTTTATAGTACGGCCAAAAGAGAAAAACGAAGATCCTAACGACTATTCCAAATGTCTCTCAACACCTCGACATCCGGAACTAACCGTCCTTAATCTTGACGTCACTCTTTTGAAAACCGAAACGATTTCCATCAGGGGCATGAATACCATGGTGCCCAAAGCAGTTAAAACCTCCATGACCTAACTTACCAAAGTTTCTACAAAAACACACGTTAGTCATGGTAATAAAGCGTTGTCATCAATTGCCGAAACCAAACCTCGGGGCCTAGATGCTTTCAATCTCCCCCTTTTTGGTGATTGATGACAACACTAAGATATAAAAGATTTGAGTTAAGGTTTTCGAGCATGCATGGTTCACATAAGCAAAAAGCAATAAGCACAAGGGGTTAGGAATTGCTTATGTGCCCCAAGCCAAAAGAGTGTACTCATAAGATAAGACAAAGAACGTTAGTACACATATAGATATAGCTCATAAGAAATCGGAGTAAGGCACGGAAGCACAATCTTAGAGCTATAATTAAAAACGGTGACAAGCGTTAACACTGCGACTGGATAAAACATTAAGACTCAAGGTTTATCACACAACGACATGTCACACGAATGCAATGACTGAAAAGTAAACATGATGCATGAATGTAGCACTCAAGAAAAACGAAAACCCTCTCTCAAAACTCCCCCTGAAACTACTCTCTCCCCCTTTGGCATCAAGCGCCAAAAAACTAATCTAAGGATCTGACGGGGGGACAGACGGAGTCGTGCCGGGTGCCGAGGTGCACGGAGTAAACACGAAGTGTAGAGAATCTCCCTCAGAATCTAAGCTATCTGGCTGACCCTCTGAAGAAGCATGTGGCTGTGTAACTGTTTGGGTCTGAACGGCAGGAACAGGTACTGTCGTAGTAGCAATAAGAGGATCCGTCTGAGTGACCTGAGCCTGTAGCGAGCCAATAGCAGGAGGATCTGTCGAGGCAACTGACGAAGGTAGAGTCTCTGTAGTACCAGTCCCTATCACTGGAGGAATAGCTGCCTCTGAAGCTGACAACCCTGAAGAAGTAGCAAAGGTAGTGTGCGAGGGCGTCGGCTGACCAGTCAACTCGCTGTAGGTAGCACTGAAATCACCGAAGGGTGTGCCTGTCAGGAGGTGAGGGCGAGGCTGGTCTGAAGGTGTAAACCCCGTGTGAATAGGCGTGAAGCTCGGGGACTGGAAAGACTGGGGAACCTGCTGCTGTGGAGATGTGAACTGGAAACCCGGCTGTCCCTGACTCGATGGATCACTGGATTGTAAAGCAGAAGTCAGGACAGAAGCAGGCGGAGGAACCCCAACAGTGACTCGATGACTCGTACTGCTGTCGCTGCATTTCAACCTGCTGCCTCTGGATCTCAAGCTGCTGACGCTGAAACTCGTCCTGACGAGCCTGAATCTGTGCAAGTGCTGCAGCTGTGTTCTAAGCCTGTCGCTGTATCTGTTGTTGCTGCTGCTCCTGTGCCTGGGTCAACCTCTCAAGTATCGCCACCATGGCTGGGTCTGTGCGGGAGGCTGAACCAGAGCCACCGGCCTCGTGGTCGTGAGACCGAGGAGACCGGTACCTGGGGATGGGCTGGTAGTCCTCATCAGTGCTGTCAGATGTCACATCCTCAGGAAGATCAGCAGGCTGAGCGTCAAGATCGGCAAGCTCTGCCTCTGCAAGCTCATCAACTGCGGCGTCCTGCTCAGCTGCTGTCTCAGGAACCTCAGGTCGCACACGCTGTCCTGGCACTGGGGCCTGATCTCTAGTGACTGAAGCCCAAAGCTGACGGATATCATACTCAGGGAAAGCAGTAGTCGTATCTGATATCTCAGCTCGGATCTCTACTGGTAACTGGATGGATGATCTAATGATGAAGCTGATCCAGTATGCATAGGGCAGCTGACGATTACCCTTGAAGCCTTCAGCTATGGTGTCCTCCATCTCACTAAGTATGAGATCCCAAATGTCAAACTGTGTCTGTGAGAGGAGGTGATGAACAACCCATAGCTGCATCCGAGTCAGTCCCTCTCTGTAGCCAAGTCGGGGAAGTAGAGTGCGTCTGACTATGGCATCCAGAACTCTGGCAAGAGGTGTCAAACTGGCAGGCGTGCGACGAGACCCTTCGCCAAAAGGCTCACGGAAGCAGGGTCGAACCAAGTCTGTAGGTGGCACTGCCCCGCCGTGAGGGCGTCTCGGTGGAGGAGTCTGACCAAAACACAGCTGATGTATCTTCATGTTGGAAGCTGGGAGTCTGAGAATCTCCCGCACTCTGGTGCTGTATAGACGGTGATCGCGGCCTCGGAATGCAAAGTGAATGTAATCATGGGCAGGATCAATCCATAGTGAAGCATAAAACTCTCTGACCCATGTGCCGCAGTATGCACCTGTCCGTCCAAGAAGATCTGACAAGCCTGGCAGAAAGGACAGGTGCGGACGTAGCTGTTCTCCCACAACCTCAACCAGTGACTCAAGGCGACAGACCCTCTGTGGTCGGAAAGCAATACCGCTGTCAACTAGAGCCCTGTAGAAATCTTCCTGAAGTGGGGTATAGAAGCCTTCTGAAGCTCTAGGATCCCTCACAGGTGGAAACCACCGACTGACCTCCACGAACCTCAACCCCTGCACCTGACGTGCTGTAGCACCCCTCAAGTCAAAGTGCTCGACCGGGGGTGAACCTCTAGCTCTGGGTGGAGGACGTGCTCCACGACGCTGGCCCTCTGGCCTAGGAGTCACCTGAGTACGTGCACGTGTGGAGCGGCGATGTGGTGGAGACTGAGCTGGCTGCTCCTCTGTGTCCTCTGTAGCCTCTGGAGCCTCTGGAGCCTCTGGAGCCTCTGTGGCCTCTGGAGGTGGATCAACTGACATACCCTCTGTAGCTCCAGTATCCTCAGTACCCTCAGTGGCCTCTGTGCCGAGCTGTCGACCTTCTAGATGAAAACGACGCTCACCTATACGTATGCCACTGCTCCTGCCACCTCTCTCTGCCTGCTCTGCTGCATCTGCCACGGCCTGAGCAATCTCTGCCTCTGTAAGTGTCTTCTTCTTCTTTCTGGCTAAGATCTTGATATGCTTTCCACGTGCAATCTCAGACCGACGAGGAGGACTGTCGTCCCCGTCACTAGGAGCACCATCGGCGTTCTTGCAACGCACCATGCTGACAAACTGACCGAAAACCTCTGAAAGATGGTGAACTGTCACTTGAGAGGCTTGGCCTTAGTCCTTATCCGCAGGCTTGGCCTCGGATTCAGCAAACTGATCTCACCCTGACACACGGACAGACTCGCTGCAGCGACGGAATAGAGAGATCTACTATAAGCACATATATAACTAAAAGGTACGACATCCTAGAGACAGCAAGCATATGAGATACGATGTGAATCGAAAAGGCGAAGCTACCTCGGATCGACAAGACGACGGTGACAAGAAGAGATGACCTAGATCGCGAGATTCCCCGAAATCACCGGACGAGCTCTTGCGAAGAAGACGACGCGTGACAAAACCTCGACGACGAACGATCGAACGACGTTACGCGAACCCTAGGGTTAGGGTTAGGGCAACTCGACGAAGATCGATCGGAGGCGAGCATGAGGCAGTCCACTGCCGGAGGTGAAGCTGGCAAAGGAAGCGCGGCTCACCGGCGGCAAGGTCGCGTGTGGGCGGCGGTGGCGCGGTGGCGAGCGGGCGGCGGTGGCGCGGTGGCGAGCGGGCGGCGGTGGCGCGTGCGGGCGGTTGGCGTGGGCAGGCACGGGCAGGGCTGGCGAGCGCGCGAGCGAGGGCCGGCACGGGGCAGGAGACAGGAGACGCGGTTGAGGCGTGGCGGCGACTGCGGCGGAGGCGCGGCGGAGGCTGCGACGGAGGAGATGGCGCGGCGGCGGCGGAAAAAAAAATTCTCGGGCGGAATAAAAAAAACGACCGAGTACGAACCGTTATATGAAGGGGTTAGATCCGCTCGACACGTGATGACCGGACGCGGTGGTCGTTATGACCGGACGTGGTGGTGCAGCGTCCGGTCACACTCCAGTAAGCTCCTAGAGTGACCGGACGCGTCCGGTGAGGACTGACCGGACGCGGTCAGAGTCCGGTCGAGGGGAGCTCGGGAATTCATCGCGAATGACTGGACGCGGTGGTGGTAACCGGGACCGGACACGGTGGTCAACAGAGGCGCGTCCGGTGCAGCGTCCGATCTGTAGATCTGGAGTTGGTCTTCTGGATGACCGGACGCGCTGGTGGACGCCGGGACCGGACGCGGTGGTGAAGCATCACTGCGTCCGGTGCAGCGTCCGGTCCAGCGTCCGGTCACTGTTCTTCGCCCTTCTTTGTTCCGAACTACGACGCGACTTCTCCCAATCAGGTTCCAATTCAAAAAGACACAAATAAACACCAATTGGAACATGATATGAGTGACCTCACTCAAACCCTCAAAATTTTTAAAATAGATTGCCTTAGGCTAGTATTATTTTTAAGAAAATAGGCAATAAACACCCAAGGAGCAGCGTATGGCCATGCAATAGAGTTTTTGAACCTATAGGAGCGTCAAAATGCTCTCTCTATCCATGGACGAACACAGAGGTTGCTCAAGCTTAACCGAAAAGAAACGACAAGAACAACAACCATGCATATGCAATGCAATACAAGAAGATAAAGCTAGGATGCTTGTCAAGTTTGATCCACGGTTAGGCTTTTTCACTCCTCCAAAGAAGGGTTATCGTAACCGTGTTAGCCAAGCCCTAAATGCATTGCGATAAAATAAACATGGCATATTATACAATGCAATGCAAGGGACAACACACGCTCATTTTTTAAAGTTGCTAGAATCAAGCACATTGAGTTCACTTCTTAACCTACAAAAGGTTGCCTCATCCAAAGGTTTAGTGAAGATATCCGCTAATTGATTTTCACTTCTTACACCTTCTAGTGATATGTCATTTTTAGCAACGTGATCTCTTAGAAAGTGATGGTGGATATCAATGTGCTTGGTGCGAGAGTGTTGTACCGGATTGTTAGCAATTTTAACGACACTTTCATTATCACATAAAAGTGGCACCTTTTCAAGAACAATTCCATAGTCTAGGAGGGTTTGCTTCATATATAGGATTTGTGCACAACAAGCCCCCGCGGCAATGTATTCCGCCTCGGCGGTGGACAAAGCCACACTATTTTTCTTTTTAGATGACCAAGATACTAAAGATCTTCCAAGCAAATGGCACCCTCCGGATGTGCTTTTTCTATCAATTTTGCAACCGGCATAGTCCGAATCGGAATAGCCAACTAGTTGGAATCTAGCTCCTTTGGGATACCAAAGACCAATGCTTGGGGTGAGCTTAAGATATCTTAGGATTCTTTTTACGGCACTTAGGTGAGGTTCTTTAGGGCACGCTTGAAAGCGGGCACACATGCACACACTAAACATGATATCGGGCCTAGATGCGGTAAGGTACAACAAGCTACCAATCATAGAACGGTAGAGAGTTTGATCAACCGGTTTACCTCCCTCATCTTGGTCGAGATGTCCATTTGATGGCATTGGGGTCTTGATCGGTTTGCATTCTTCCATCTTGAATCTTTTGAGAAGATCCTTGGTATACTTTTCTTGAGAGATGAAAATCCCTTCTCTCATTTGCTTTACTTGAAATCCAAGGAAGAATGTGAGCTCACCAATCATTGACATCTCGAACTCCTTCGACATCAATTCACCAAATTCCTTGCAATAATCTTCATTTGTTGATCCGAAGATGATATCATCAACATATACTTGACAAATAAAGATCTCCCCATTTAACTTCTTGGTGAATAGTGTGGTGTCGACCTTCCCAATAGTGAAGCCCTTCTCAATGAGGAAGTCCCGGAGGCGCTCATACCACGCTCTAGGGGCTTGCTTGAGCCCATATAACGCCTTCGACAACCTATAAACATGATTAGGATATCTAGGGTCTTCAAACCCGGGAGGTTGATTAACATAGACTAGTTCATTTATAAAGCCATTTAAGAATGCAATTTTCACATCCATTTGATATAGTTTTCATATCATGATGTGATGCATATGCAAGGAGGATACGAATGGCTTCAAGTCTTGCAACGGGTGCAAAGGTCTCTCCAAAATCAAGACCTTCAACTTGAGAGAACCCCTTTGCAACTAGTCTTGCCTTGTTCCTCACCACTATGCCTTGGTCATCTTGCTTGTTTCGGAACACCCACTTGGTTCCAATGACTCTTGCACCTTTAGGATGCTCTTCAAGTGTCCATACTTGATTGCGGGTGAAGTTGTTCAATTCTTCATGCATTGCATTCACCCAATCCGGATCTTTAAGAGCTTCTTCTACATTTTTGGGTTCAACGCAAGAGACAAAAGAGTGATGTTCAACAAAAGAAGCTAGCTTTTGAGATCGAGTCATTACTCCCTTTGTAGGACTCCCTATGATGAGATCTTGTGGATGTGCTTGAAGTAGTGGTGAGTTTCTTCTATCAACCACTTGAGGAGGTGGATGGGGAGCATCAACATCTTGAGCTTGTGCCTCGGCTTGTTCATGAGAGACATAAGTGTCTTCATTTTCAACTCTCTCATTCTTGTCATCATCTTGAGGCACACATGATGAAGATGGTGGATCAACAATTTGTACATCATCATCATCATCTTTTGGCTTGATGTCTCCCACCGGCATGTTCTTCATGGCCTCCCTCAAGGGTTCATCACCTACATCATCACAATTCTCAATTGCTCCTTGGGAGCCGTTAGATTCATCAAATTCCACATCATATGTTTCTTCAACCAAATCGGTGGCATGGTTAAATACTCTATATGCTTTGGACTTTGATGAGTAACCAACAAGAAAACCAATATCACAACGTCTTTGAAACTTCCCTAGGTGTTGACGCTTCTTGTAGATGTAACATTTGCAACCAAACACCCGAAAGAAAGAGACGTCCGGCTTCTTCCCATTAAGCAACTCATAGGGGGTCTTGCCAAGAAACTTTTGTAGGAAGAGGCGATTTGAAGCATAGCATGCGGTGTTGATTGCCTCGGCCCACAACTTCTCCGGAGTGTTGTACTCATCTAGCATTGTTCTTGCAAGGGTGATCAAAGTTCGGTTCTTTCTCTCAACTACACCATTTTGTTGAGGAGTGTAGGTTGAAGAGACCTCATGCTTGATTCAAATTTCATCACAATAAGCTTCAATGTTGGTGTTGTCAAACTCCTTCCCATTGTCACTTCTAATCTTCTTTATCTTGACTTCAAATTCATTTTGAGCTCTCTTTGCAAACTTCTTGAAGCAATTTGCCACTTCGGATTTGTCATGAAGGAAGAAAGTCCATGTATACCTTGAGTAGTCATCCACTATCACAAGACAATAGAGATTACCACCCAAGCTCTTGTATGTTGTAGGCCCAAACAAATCCATGTGTAGAAGTTCTAGTACTCTTGAAGTTGACATGAAAGCTTTGGTTGGATGAGTGTTTGCAACTTGTTTGCCCGCTTGACATGCACTACAAGGTTTGTCCTTTTCAAACTTCACATCCTTCAATCCTCTCACTAGTTCTTTCTTCAATAGCTTGTTGAGAGTGTTCATTCCAACATGAGCAAGCCTCCTATGCCAAAGCCAACTAAGTGAGGTCTTGGTGAACAAACAAGTCATCAAATTTGCATCTTCAGAGGTGAAGTCAACAAGATAAAGATTGTTGTATCTAAAGCCTTTGAATATCACTTGCTTGTCATCTATCTTTGAAACTTCCACTTCATTTGGTGTGAACAAGCATTGGAACCCAAGGTCACAAAGTTGCCCAACGGATAACAAGTTGAAACTCAATGAAGCAACATAGAGCACATTTGAGAGTGAGTGATCATGTGATATTGCAATCTTGCCCATACCCTTGACTTTGCTCTTTGAATTATCCCCAAATGTGATCTTCTCTTGACATATTCCATTTTCTTCAATGGTGGTGAACATACGAGGATCACCGGTCATATGTTGAGTGCAACCACTATCAATAACCCAATGAGATCCACCGGTCTTGTAGTTCACCTACACACAAGAGATCAAGCTTTTTGTTTAGGGACCCAAACTTGAGAGGGGCCCTTGACTTTATCCACTAGTGACTTGGCAACCCATATTTTCTTTGGCCTATTCTTGTTTGGGGGACCCAAAAACATGACTTTCATCTTTCCATTTGAATCTTTTCTTAGCATATAATGAGCATTGAAGGCGAAGGGTCTAGCATGCTTGGGCAAGGGTTGTGGTGGTGGAGTTTTGCATTCATGAGCAAAGTGACCTTCTTGACCACACTCAACACATCTCTTTGGCTTGGGCTTTGACTTGCTTTGTTGTTGTTGAGCTTTTGCTTTCTTCTCTTGATTTGCCAAGTACCCAATACCACTTCTATCCATCTTCATTACGGTGTTCATGAGGAGCTCACTTTGCAAATGTTAGCCTCTTGTGAACTTGCTTAGGCCGGTCTTGAGATGCTCTTTTTCTTGCTTGAGCTTTTTGTTTTCTTCAATGAGTGACTCATTTGTTGGTTGCTTCTCAAGAGCCATCAAACCTTTTAGCTTCTTGTTCTCATTTGCAAGCTTCTCATTCTCACTCTTAATCTTGGCATAATCATCATGGTTGCTTGACTCAACCACACTCTTGCCTTTGCTACTAGAACCTTGCTCAATGCTTTCAATGATCAAGTCATCACATGATGTAGCTATATCACACTTAACAACATAGTTAGTAGCATCATGTGTCTCAAGAGCAAGTTCATTAGCAACCACAAGACTATCATAGTCAATTTTTAATGTGGTGTATTTGTCCTTTAGAGAATTATGTCTAGTGATGAGCTCATCATGCTTCTTCTCAAGTTTATCATGTTCATCTTTAAGCTCTTTATAAGAGGTTTTGAGCTCCTTGAGAGTGGAAGACATGGTTTCATTTTGATCTATGAGCTCATCCCTAGCATCATGTGCACTTTTGAGTTTAGATGTGAGTGTATCATTTTCATGTTGAAGCTCATCATTTTCGTTTCTAGTCCTCCTTATGATTTTAGAATATTTATTTAACAATTTTACTAATTCATCATAAGAAGGTGCATCATATTCATCATCACTATCACTATCATCATCATCACTATCATGGTTTTGTACCTTTCGTTCACCCTTGGCCATAAGGCATAGGTGAGTAGTGGACGATGATGGTGAAGGAGGCGGTGAAGGTGGTGATGAAGATATCGATGAAGATGATGGCCCCATCATAAATGCGGCAACCTTCTCTTTCTCATCATCGCTCTCATCATCGGAGGACTCACAAGATGATTCAATGTCGGTGAGCCAATCACCAACAATATATGCCTTTCCTCCCTTCTTCTTCTTGTGAAACTCCTTCTTCTTGCCATCCTTCTTCTTGTATGGCTTGTTCTTCTTCTTCTCTTCTTCTTCATCACTTGAATCATTTTTCTTGCCCTTGTTCTTGTACTTGTCTTTTGGTGATCTAGGGCATTGATGAGCTAAGTGGCCAAGTTCACCACAATTGTAGCAATCCATCTCCGAGATTGGCTTTCTCTTGCTACTTGTGAAGAATTTCTTCTTCTTGCCATCGAACTTGATGCCACTCTTGTTGAGCTTCTTTAGCATCTTGGTGGTCTTTCTCACCATGAGTGCAAGTGATTCATCATCAACATCACTTTCACTTGAGCTTTCTTGCACCATCATGGCTTGGCCCTTCTTCTTCTTCTTGTCATGAGTAGCTTTGAAGGCCAAGTCCTTCTTCTTGGAAGATGATGAGCCCTCTTCTGGAGTGATATGCATGTACATCTCATGTGCATTGATTTTACCTAATACTTGAGTCGGTGTTGCGGTGGAAAGATCACTTTGGTGAAGCACGGTGACAATGTGACCATACTTCTCAACGGGAAGCACACTCAAGATCTTCCTTGCAACATCCGATTGGCTCATTTTGGTGAGCCCAAGAGCATTGAGGTCCTCTACAAGAACATTCAAGCGAGTGTACATATCATTAGCACTTTCTTTGGGAAGCATCTCAAAAGAATTAATTTTCTTTAAAGCTATGTGATAGCGTTCCTCACGCTCACTCTTAGTTCCCTCATGGAGAGCACAAAGATTTTCCCACAATTCATGAGCGTTCTTTGCATTACGCACGCGATTGAAGATATCTTTGCCTAAGCCCCGGTAGAGTGCATTTTTGGCCTTTGCATTCCACCGGTCGTACTTCTCCTCGTCACCACTTGGGTTAGCGGGATCCCTTATGGGGGGAAGCCCTTCGGTTGCGGCTCTAAGGCACCCAACATCTATGGCTTTGAGGTACGCCTCCATACGAATTTTCCAATATGGAAAATCGTCTCCCTCAAAAGTGGGAGGTGGTCCTTCCCCATTAGACATCTTGCTCTAGGCGGTAAAGCCTAAAAATAGAGCAACACGGCTCTGATACCAATTGAAAGGATCAAGATGCCCAAGAGGGGGGGTGAATTGGGCTTCTCTAAAAATTAAATGCAAGAATTAAATCCTACAAGCCGGAATTCACCCCTAGTGTCTACTTGTGTTCCTAGAGAGTCTACCGAAACAAAGTTTTGCACCCTAGTTTCCAATCCTAGTCTAGCATGGCAAGTCTAGGAATGTAAAACAAGCAATGAAAGTAAATACGAGAATGTAAATGCTTGAATGTAAAGGGGCAAGGAACACGGCGATGTTTTTCCGAGGTATCGGAGAGTCGCCACTCCCCACTAGTCCTCGTTGGAGCACCCGCGCAAGGGTGTAGCTCCCCCTTGATCCGCGCAAGGATCAAGTGCTCTCTATGGGTTGATTCTTCGACACTCCGTCACGGTGAATCACCCAAAACCGCTCACAAGATGAGTTGGGTCATCCACAAGCTCCGCCGGATGATCACCGAACTCCCAATCACCACCACGCCGTCTAGGTGATGGCGATCACCAAGAGTAACAAGCTAGAACTCTCACTTGACCACTACGAGCTCAAATGAGAAGGTGGATGCACACTTGCTACTCTCTAATCGCTAGTGAGGTGCTCTCAAGCTTTGATTCTCAAATCTCTATCCTCACTAGTGCTCTTGCACTCCCTTGCACTCCAAAGGTGTTGTTCAGCTGATCAAATGAGCAAGAGACCTCTAAAAGAGGTGGTGGGGATGTATTTATACACCCCACAGACAAAACGAACCGTTACCTGCTGACTCAGCAAAACACGAGCTGACCGGACGCGCCGGTTGAACTGACCGGACGCGCCGGTCGCTCGTAACGGTCGAAATCCGAAAAACAACTGAGTGACCGGACGCACCGGTCAGGGGTGACCGGACGCGTCCGATCGTGCAGGGAGCATACTGTACTCGCATCGGACGCGCGACCGCGTCCGATCGGTGATGACCGGACGCGTCCGGTCGTCTCTGGACCTTACTGGACTGTGACCGGACGCGCCGATCACACCCAGGTCGCGTCCGATCTGGTGTTTCCCTCAAGTGACACGTGTTGACTTCTGACCACCGCGTCCGGTCCTCGCGAGGACCGTGTCCGGTGTTCACAGCTGAAACCCTAGCCGCGGAACTGTACTGACCGGACGCGTCCGGTCATCCCGAGGACCGCGTCCGGTCGAGGGAAAACGACCCGAAACTCTCCGAAACGCGTCACAACTTGAACCAAGTTGCTTCCAACTGAACTTTGAGCTATTCTAGAGCTGCCTAGCGCCAAGTTTAACAAGTGTGCACCACACCTAAACATAGGACTCGCCTAGGTCAAGCTACCCGCTCATGCCCCCCTTTATAGTACGGCCAAAAGAGAAAAACGAAGATCCTAACGACTATTCCAAATGTCTCTCAACACCTCGACATCTGGAACTAACCGTCCTTAATCTTGACGTCACTCTTTTGAAAACCGAAACGATTTCCATCAGGGGCATGAATACCATGGTGCCCAAAGCAGTTAAAACCTCCATGACCTAACTTACCAAAGTTTCTGCAAAAACACACGTTAGTCATGGTAATAAAGCGTTGTCATCAATTGCCGAAACCAAACCTCGGGGCCTAGATGCTTTCAAGCTCCTCATGTGAACAAGTAGTAACATAAAGTAGATGCTTTTGTTGTTCACATGTGGTTTTTAGAAATGAGTTTTCATTTTCCAATTTCATGGTTTTAGCTTTCTCATTTTCTAAAGACATGTTCATGCTAGCAAGTCTACTAACAAGCTCATCATATGAATCAACATGATCAATCACATTATCATTTGATACCTTTGTGTCACCTAGTGACATGAAGCAATGTGATGTAGTGGATGGGCTTGTAGTAGCATCATCAAGGCCCGAGCATGAACCAACGTTGTCACCATCAAGTGTGCTTGGGGTAGAAACATCACTTGCAACACTTGATGCATCATCACCATCCTTGTCAAGTGAACTTGTGGTAGATCGATCATCATCATCACTTGACCATGAGGTGGAGCAATCCTCCACAACCATCGTGTTGTGGTCATGCTCAACATCATCATGTGCAACCTCCTTGGGCTTGACATCATCGTCATCATCGGTGATAGCTCCATACTTTTCATTGAGATAGGCCCATATCTCATGAGCGGATTTGAGGTCCATGATCTTACCAAAGATGCTATCATCCAAAGATCTATACATGATGTTAGTAGCTTAGATGTGAAGATCTAGGCATTTCTCTTGTGCTTGAGTTAGATTATCTTCATCCAACACATGAGAAAAGCCTACATCTACCATCCACCACATTTGAGGGCAAATAAACTTAAAATTGCATATCATCCAATTTTTCCATCGTGCAAAGTGTGTGCCATCAAACATGTGAGGACAATCAACATCTAGTCCATATTCCGCCATCCTCTCGAGTCGGTGAAGACCACAAATGAGAGACCGGGCTCTGATACCAATTGAAGGGTCGAGATGGCGGACTAGAGGGAGGGGGTGAATAGTCCTTTCTAAAACTAATCGTGTCGGCAAACTAAAATAAATGCGGAATTAAAACTATCGGTCTAGCCAAGACTACACCCCTCTATCTAAGTTCACAAGCACCTCACAAAGATCCTAATTATGTAACTAAGGTGCTTTCCTTAGCAAGAGCTCTCCTAAATAATTCTAGAGCAAGGTCACATAAACCTATGCACTAGTACTTTAGCAAAGCCAGGGAGCTCCTACAATTCTAGTAAGCAAAAGCACGAAGCCACCTATGCTTACTAGCAATGCTCAATAGCAAGGCAACTAATGCCAAACTAGAGAGCGCGAATTACTTAGCTACACAAACTAAGTAATATGACTAACAAGGTTACACAAACCAAATTAGCCACGCAACGGGAGCTACTTCTATGCTACACAAGCAAGATGGTGACTAGCTAACTACACAAGCAAACTAGTTACAAGAGCAACTACACAAGCACAAGTATATGAATGTAAATACAAGCTTGTGAATCAAAAGCAAACCACCGAGAAGATGTACACAATGTTGACACGGCAGTTTTTCACCGAGGTTCACTTGGTTGCCACCAAGCTAGTCCCCGTTGTGGCGATACACCCACTTGATGGATCACGAGCTAATTGACTATCAAGAGTCAAACCCTCAGCGGGTGCCGCACATCCACTCTCAAGATGGGGATCCTCCAAGCCATGAGCTTTACTAGAGTTGCTCTTCACGATCCCTGCGGGGTGAGCACAATCCCCCTCACAAATCCTCCTTCGGAGCCACGCACAATCTCCACGCGTGCTTCAACGGAGTCGCAAGCCACCAAGCCGTCTAGGAGGTGGCAACCTCCAAGAGTAACAAGTACCACCGGCTTGCAACACGATCACCTAGTGCCACTTGATGTAATCCTCTCGATGCAACGCACTAGAATCGCTCTCTCACTCGATCCGATGAACACTATCAAGCATGAGTGAGTTAGAGGGCTTCCAAGCACTACCACATAAGCCACCAAGGCCAAAGTGTGCTCAGCTGCCGGCCATGGCCGGCCAAGGCATCTATTTATAACCCCACGGTCAAATAGAGCTGTTATCCCTTCACTGGGCAGATTTCAGGACGATCGGACGCACCGGTCGTAACTGACCGGACGCGCTCAGCCGCGTCCGATTCTCCAACGGTCGCTGACCCCATTGGTCAAAACAACGACCGGACGCGCCCCAGGCTACGACCGAACGCGCCCATCAAACGACCGGACGCGCCGCTTCAAACGACCGGACGCGCCGATCGCACTGACTCACGCGCCCGCGAAGCAACGACCGGACGCGCCCCTCGCAACGACCGGACGCGACAGTGCCCGCGTCCGGTTAGAGTCCAGTAAGCTCCCTCAACGATCGGACGCGTCTGATCATGTGTGACCGGACGCGCCTCGCGTCCGATCGTCCTTGCGAAACGCAGTTTCCTCTAGACACCTGACCGGACGCGCTGGTCCTGCCAATGACTGGACACGCCGGTTACAAACCCTAACACCCGCGTCTGTGCTGTACTGACCGGACATGTCCGGTCATACCATGACCGCATCCGGTGCAGCGTCCGGTCACCTCTGTGACCTCCGTTCGCCTCCGTTTCTTTTCCAACTTCCGGCGTAGTGGAAAATAGGCATTTCAACTCCTCGAAAACGCCTGAATCCCGCGCTCGCAAGCTTGGCGGGAGGGAGAGAGAGACCCAAACCCTCTCTACCGCTCAAACTTCATCGCTTTCATAAATGTGCCAACACCAACAAGTGATCACCACCTTGTGCACGTGTGTTAGCATTTTCATAATCATTTTACCGAAGGAGTTAACCACTCAACTTGCCACGCCACTCGATCCTAGCAACGATGCATAGTTAGATCACACGAGTGGCACTAGATGACCAATATGCAAACAAGTTTGCCCCTCTTGATAGTACGGCCATCTATCCTAAACCCGGTCATAAACTTCTCTACACACCTATGACCGGTGAATTGGAAATGCCCTAGGTTATACCTTTGCCTTGCGCATTCCACTCCATCTCCTCCGATGTTGATGCAACACATGCACCAACCATATCACAAATGATATGATCCACTTCATATCATCATGTGACCTTGGTCCATCGATCTTGACCTCACTTGCTCTTCACCGTTGCATCGGTCCATCGACGCCAAGTCTTGCTTAAGCTTCACCGCCTCACGGTCCATCGCTCCAAAGCCTCCGACTTGCCCTTCGCACTTGCAACCGGTCCGTCGAGCCAAGCCTCATCTTGATCTTCGCCACCTTGGTCACATGACTTCATGTCATGTCTCATATGCAATGAGCTCCTTCATGACACAATCATCTGTGGACTAATTCCCTGTGTATCTCACATAAACACAATTAGTCCACCTAAGGTTGTCACTCAATTACCAAAACCAAACAAGGACCTTTCAATCTCGCACGCCTGAAAAGCAATACACACACCCCCTACCTAGCGCGCCACTGTCGATAAAACCTGGTCGGCAGTCTACCGAGGGATATGCCCAAGGTAGTAGATTGTCGGCAGACAGGTGTGCAAGCCACGAACGAGATGGTGATGCAGAACAACACGCGGGTTTACCCAGGTTCAGGCTGCCGTGTCAGCGTAATACCTTACATCCTGCTCTGCTTTGTTATTGCTGTCTCGAATAATGTGTTACAAGCTAGATTGCCCTAGAGTATGTTTCGATGATTTTCAAGGGGGTCCCCTGCCCTCCTTATATAGTCCGGGAGGCAGGGTTATAGATCTGGAAACTAATCTTAGCCGGTTACGATTGCCATATGGAGCCGGATAAGGATTCCTAACCTAACCGACCAAGACCTTGCTTGATTCCCAAGTCTGGTTTGATGCCTTGCGCGAGACTCCATCTCAAAGATCTGGATCACGCGTCGTCATGTAACGGGCCGGACCGTCTAGTCTAGGCTTGCCCATGTCTAGCCGTAAGAGTATAGGGGTTTATACCCCCCCACACTAAGGATGCCTCTCAAACTATACGATGGTAACAAGGAGTTAGGACACCAATTCAGAGATATATTTGCGTTGATATTCCCTGATACCTATCAGCTGGGACCATGAGGACATGTGCTTTCAGACCCAGAGACATGGGTTCATCAACTATGGTTAGGTATGCTATTTTTTTTAGGATCGAGCAATGGAACTGTTCCAGTATCTATTGCCTATTACTTTCTTATTATAGTCTTGGTATCTGTGTCATGTTAATTGGTAGTGTTTTGCCTTCTATGGACTATGGTCCATATTGGCATTCCTATTTTGTGTATATATCTTTATTGATTGGTTTTCTCAGAGATCTTATACTGCTTTGATAATTGTTGGTCGGCATGTGTTCATGTTTTTGCTTTCCTCTTGGTTGACTCATTTTTCTGTTCTGAACTACATTTTTTTTCTTCCATGGCCGAAGACCTTCAATGAGATAATCTCAAACTCTGGAACCCACCTGAGTACTTGCTTAGTTTCATGAATTCCTTTTGTTTATACTCAAATGTAGTTTGATATCATTTCCTAAAGTTGAAGTATGCATGTGGTGCATGCTTCAAATCAGAACAAAATGTTTTGTTACCATGACGGTAATGATTCATCCTTTGCGCTAGACAATTTTTGTGATCTGAGTTTTTCATTCATACTGCTCTTGCTAATTTTGGGATACTGGAATCATCTTTTCATCTTTGTAGAAAAAAATAATCCTTGCTCCTATGGGTGCTTGCAGGCTGCACGGAGGTGGTAATCATGCAGATGGACTTCAAGGCATGTTGCAGACCCTAAACTATAACCAGAATATAGTTTCAATTTTTTTATGTAACTATCAAACATCTTTGTTTTTGAGAAGTACATACATGACACTAAACAATCGAATCTGTTATTCACAAAGCAAGCGCTGTATTTCAACTTAAGTTCCATACTTTCAATTCAGTCCAAATATATTGTGATCACACATTGTTGAAGCGGTTGATATTATCACGTCTTTGTGTTAAGGAGCTTCATTGGACAGGTGCTGGGATTTTGAGTTCTATCTATCACAAATGGGGCTAATGAATCGGCTTCCACTATCTGAGAGACAATTATTCAGATTCATAATAAAAGGTACAAAGGGGTAGCACTTCTGCTGATTCAATGAAGCTCTGGGGCAATTGAGCTACTATATGATGTTGAAGGAGATTCACAAGGAGTAAACAACGCAGCAAAGAGAAGGGATGATCAGGCCAATGACGAACTCAATGAGGTACACCAAAGCTCAGAATCAGAGAAAGATAAGCAACATGTACCAAATAACGCAGCTACAACCAGAATGTACAGAACGATCAGAAGTATGAAATTATCAGCGTACCTTTCGAAATGTTGCTGTCATATAAAACAGTGTGATGAGGAATATGCATTGGTTCAAAATATAATCAACTCGAGCTATATGAAGGCACCATGAATTAGTAGATTTCTAGGACCTGCAAAGTTAACCTTTTTTATACATCCTGTGGAATTAATGTTTTTCCTCAAGCATACTAATGAATTTTCTTTCCATTCAGTCAAATGATATGTTTTTAGTATAATTTTTATTTTATTTAAATTTTATGTCATGAGATTCTATATATAGCCGTAGCAACGCACGAGCACTCAACTAGTTGATGAAGAAATTTCATCTCATGCAAGTTTTGGCCCGTCATGAAAACTCTTTTTTTAAACAATATGGCAGACTTTATTCGGATATTTACATCATTTGCTAAGAAATCAAGAATGAAGCTAGGGTTATCAAAAAAAAGAATGAAGCTAGGGGGCACATCATCCCAAGTACAATTTTGCTTTCATTTCATCGCTCTTCTTGCTAAATTATGCGCAGCTTCATTTGCCTCTCTATTACAATGCCCAATCGTTATATCCTTAAAGCCACTCCAAATTATAATGCATTCATCATACAAAGCTGTGGGCAACAGCTAAGACTTCCCCAGTGCAGTCTCTTATGATCACTCCCACACTACCACACCCCATATCGTCATCAAAGGACGCATCAACATTCACCATCACTTTACTCTCTGGAGGCTTTATCCATCCTTGCCGTAGCTGTGAACTTTTCTTCATTGCTGTCGTCATAAAAACTCTTTATTGTAGGCACCACTGATGTATTTTTAATACTGGCGAAGGCGTTTAGTTTTAATCTTAAAATCATTCTTAGGGGCACACTTATTCACACCTCCTTAACCATATAAAAAATCATCTCTAAGTAGACACCCCAACTCAAATCTAAATGGAACGGGAGATCACTTTATGGACGTGTGATCAGAAATATCTCTTGTTGTGCAATTCGCAAAAAAGAAATATCTCTAGTTAAGCGCGATTGAACTTCAAATCCTAGTTTGTTTAGACTAAAATTCCATCAACCCAAGGCCAGCTATCATTGTAATTTGAGTTATTCTTTTCGTGTGGGCTCTTTATAATATTAAAGTTACCACGTAAGGTTTCTTTAGCACATAAGCGAGCTACATTAGTCAAGAAAGTCTCCTTGTGTTCCTCCGGTGCATCACCATATACTGAAACTAATAGCCACTGAAAACCATCAACGTTATTCCGTAATTAAATTTGACATAAAACCATCAACCTTCTTCCTTTTCCCTGTATTAGAAGTGAGCAAGTTTATACCCATTAACATGCCACAAAAAATCATTTCCTCCACACAGGTTTTTAAGAAAGGATCGTGAGCAATCTTGTCTTCTAATTTCTGATAAGACAATAAAATCAAGATTTTTTTTTCTAAGGATGAGTCTGATAAGAATTTTTTTAGGATCCCACGACCAATAAGTTCCAAAAAAATGCTTTTATTTTTTTACTTTTGTTTATTCCTTTTTCCCTTTCATTTGTGTTTTTTCCCGTTTTGAACTTGATTTGTCGGATGAGATATTATAACACGCAAGGTCATCATTTATCCTCTGAAAGTCCATCTACCATATATCACCACAAATGTGGTTCAGGGTAAGAAGGTCAAGTTCCTCTACCGTATATCACCACTAAGGCGACGCGTAGGGACGCGGCATCCGCGGGCGGGTGCGCGCTGCAGGCGGCCGAGCAGGCTCGCACCGCGGGCCTCGCACGGCAGACGGGTGGCCAGCGGGGCCTCGCGCGGCCGGCGGTCAGGGACCTCGCGCAGTGGTCCAAGAGCAGCCTCGTCATCTACTACTCATCTTCAGTGTAGCTCCACCAACAAGTTGCTGCATGATTCTTTTCTGTTGGAAAGTACAATTGGGGAACAGCTATGAGCCGACTAATTTTCGCTTTCAAATTTGGCATCCAGAGAGATGCATTGCATGTGAACTTCGATTGCCTTTCCATGGGTTTTTGTGGTCCATGAGCCGGCCGTTTCACACTTTGCAATCGCCAATTAGCATCGATGCCGCCAAACTTAGCCACTACCCACTAGGGATATCCGGATATGTATGCCTTGGCAAGCGTATGCGTATATATGCATGTCGACTTGCAATTCTCCTGCGTCTGATTCTTACCTTGAGCCACGGTCATGCATGCACGTACGTATGCAGATTTAAAATGTAGGCAGTAAATTGTGTAAAACTTAGTTGCCAAAATCTTTGAAAAAATCTACAAAAGTAATGTCTAAACCTTAACAAAAGCGAGGGCAAATCCGCCAGAGCAACCTTTTATCCCAGAATTCACACACTAGAGAATAGGGGCAAAGTCTGCCTTTAGTTTGAAATAACATTGGCAGAAAAAAACACAAAACTGAAAAAAATAAGGCAAAATCACCATAGGCCCCGGAGGTGGGGGTATGAATGCCAAAGCCCCTCAAATCTAATTGAGCTAATTGTCTAGATCCCCTCAACACTACTAAAAAATCAACAAAAGAGCTATTAGGCGAAGAGCCAAAAAAAAAGGGATTTTCTAAACTTAGGTGCCTGAATTTTAGTTTTATTTCAGGTGACGGTTATTGCATATAATTTATACTAAAATTGTAGTTTTAGTTCATTGCAATTTTTGTAGAGACAATCTGCAATTTTTGCTTCCAAGAATAAAAAACCGTTAGACAAAACCATAAAACTGACAAAATCTAATAAGTGTTGGTACAAAGACAATTTAACAATTATTTCTATAGTCAAACAAAAACACAAATTTGATATGTTATGACACAAAAACAAATAACAAATCACAAAAGTGACAATTTACTCGAATGAATTGGTAATACAAGAGTGTTGCCTCTGAAATCTTTTGGGGTTAGTCCCACATCGGTAATCGAAGGTGGGGGAGCACAACATATAATGCGTGGGAGAGCACCCACCTATTAGGCTAGTCTTTTAGGTTGAGTTAGGCCAGACCTTGATGTGTGTGCTCCGTGGACCTGGGCCCGTGGAAGCGCCGACTCGCGCGTATAGCGAGCTGGGCCGGATCGGAAGCTGAGCCCAGTCTCGGTTCCAACAATTGGTTATGGGCCCACCATGCTCCCGCTACGTAAACCCGCAACAAATCTCGGCAGGGTCACACACAGACGCAGGAGCCCGCTAGAGGAGGGGCCCGTCATGACAACGTCTTGCCCACACAGTTTGTGTGAGTTGAAGAGTTGGGACCGATGTGTGACTACGGGGAAGATTGTTGGGGTTTAGTCCTACATCGGTAATCGAAGGTGGGGGAGTATAACATATAAGGCGTGGCAGTCCTCACCTATCAGGCTAGTCTTTTAGGTTGAGTTAAGCCCAGACCTTGATGTGTGTGCTCTGTGGACCTGGGCCTGTGGAGGCGCCGGCTCGCACGTACAGCGAGCTGGGCCGGATCGGAAGCTGAGCCCAGTCTCGGTTCCAACAATTGGTTATGGGCCCACCATGCTCCCGCTGCGTAAACCCGCAACAAATCTCGGCAGGGTCACACACAGACGCAGGAGCCCGCTAGATGGCCACACAGTTTGTGTGATTTGAATAGTTGGGACCGATGTGTGACTACGGGGGAGATTGTTGGGGTTTAGTCCCACATCGGTAATCGAAGGTGGGGGAGCACAACATATAAGGCGTGGCAGTCCTCACCTATCAGGCTAGTCTTTTGGGTTGAGTTAGGCCCAGACACCTATCAGGCTAGTCTTTTACCGATGTGGGACTAACCCCAACAATCTCCCCCGTACCGATGTGGGACTAACCCCAACAATCTCCCCCGTAGTCACACATCGGTCCCAACTCTTCAACTCACATAAACTGTGTGGCCAAGACGTTGTCATGACGGGCCCCTCCTTTAGCGGGCTCCTGCGTCTGTGTGTGACCCTGCCGAGATTTGTTGCGGGTTTACACAGCCGAAGTATGGTGGGCCCATAACTAATTGTTAGAACCGAGACTGGGCTCGGTTTCCGATCCGGCCCAGCTCGCTGTACGCGCGAGCCAGCGCCTCTACGGGCCTAGGTCCACGGAGCACACACTTCAAGGTCTGGACCTAACTAAACCCAAAAGACTAGCCTGATAGGTGAGGACTGTCACGCCTTATTTGTTGTGCTCCCCCACCTTCGATTACCAATGTGGGACTACCCCGACAAAATCATCTTAAAATTCAGGCACCTGAAATATAGGAGAAGTGAAAAAAATACCAACATTACTAGTGTTTTTAATCATAGTGAAATCATCATCAAATGAATTTAATGATGAAATAGGATCAATATGTTTGTCCGAGGCCTCCTCAAGATTATTGCACGCCTTCAGCTTTGGGGCACATTACAACATGTTCTACTCTCCTGCCGACGCACTCCTTTTTCTTTGCGCAAGTAGGCATCTCAGGGTTGCTAGTACAAGTTTTTGGTGAGGGACAATCCATGTTCAACTGTTTGGAGTTTTTGTTCTCCATTTCAATAGGTTCAAACGGTAAAGGGAACGACCGATCATTTTCCTGAATCGCTAACTACAATTGTCGAGCCAGCTAACAAATCAGCCAACCCTTCATCAAGTGTAGTTATTGCTTGCTGTACAAGTGTCTTTGCTTGCCTGATGTCGGGGGCGTTTGGATGATGACCAAAGCGTGCCATGCCGCGCCACAGCTGTCACGCCGCACTTTAGCACCCCGTTTGGTTCGCTGCCGCAAGCTGCCGCAGTTGCTGCCATGGTCCCCTAGTTCATTTGCGCTGCCAAAACGTGCCGCAGGTGTGGCGCCTGATTTCAGCGCCGCAGTTGCGGCGCAGCCATACGTTCGGCGTGGCATTTTCTGGTAACAATCCAAACACGCCCCAGTGCTGAATCATAGGAGTAGCAACCCAATGATCTCCATGCATCTAAACCAGATGGCTGCAACAGTACTCTATGGCCTATGGGCATTTTTGGAGATGAGATTTTAGTGCTCAAATTAGCAACAACAGCAGCTGGTTGTTCCCCACATTTTTTTCTCAGCCGTACTTAGGTAGTTAGGTTACTACCAGATGCATTGTCCTCTCTAATCCCTTTGTTTATATTTTCTTCCTTTTCTTTCTCAGTACTTGGCTCTCTTCATCTGTCACAAGATCCACATCCACATCAATGGGTGATGGATCGATGTTCATCATTTTCTTCCTTTTCAGACTAACACTAACCAATATGGTTGGGCAAGTGTCAAGTGTGGTATCCGGTCTTAGCATGGTCCAGGAGCTGAGGCAACTTGGTACTGATGGAGCAATTACTGGACAGCAGACAGGCACTGATGGGTTACTGTCAGGCTACTGTAAGAGGAGACATCACCAAGAAGCTAGGCAAGCAGATGCAACACATGCATGATTCATCAGCTGCGTTGGGAGAATGGTCCATGTTTTGAAAATGGATGGTCACATGACATCAAACTTTGATGTATCCTTGTTTGTCTTTTTTATTTAAAAAAAATGCAAAATTGTGTATCACGGTATTTTGCACTACGTGTATCCTGCATCCGTACGTGATGTTGGTCAACATAGTCAACGCTTTGAAAGGCTGCTCCTAGTACTAACTAAATTTCCTCATATTAATTAAATGCTACTAGTAAAGGCTGCTCCTTCCCACTTGCAGATGATGAAAACTTACTACTAGTACTTTTGTAGCTGCCAATACTATTCAATATCTAATTTCCTTTATTCCATGCATGTTTTGTGGATGTCACTGTTTTCGGTCACGACTTGTTCAATGTTTCTGGTCTTCCAGCACGTTGGTGATTATCTTTTTTTTGAACGCAAAGCACGTTGGTGATTATCTATTCGTTCTCCAAAGGAATAGATATGCTTTGGTTTTCCACGTGCAAGTGTAATTGATTTGACAGAGAGATATTGCAGAAAACCAAAGAATCTGATTCCTTCTCTACGTCTCCATACATGCCAGAATCATTACCCGTACTTCCTCGTCTGAAGATTGCAGAAAGCAAAACTTCGATTGAGATTGTTGGTATAATAGTTAATGTGCAAAAACATAAACATACTACGTACATACCTGGCTCGGACTTTAATTTTGGAATTAGATAATACACATATATTTTGTTGTCAAACTCATTAACTCTAGATACGTCCTATGAGATGTAGATGTAAGTATCCAAAAGCACGATATTATGCTTATATATAATCTATATATATGTAAGTATGGCCCATAATGGGAAATGGATCTTGCCTGTTTGCCCCTTTCACATGTTTAAAACTCATCTAATTAAGTTTATTGGGCACAAAGCAAAAAATAACAAAAGTAAATTGAAGCAATAAAGTAAAATAAAAATCTACAATCATCTTCTTTCACAAGCCAGAACTCGAACGTACTTTTATGGCTTCCCTCATGTGACGGCTTCTGACGACGACTCTGGCCACTTTGAACGTGGACCAGAAACTGAAACACATATGTTTTCACATGTTTTCGGTCACTCCAGGGAACATGGCCCATGTTTAGTTACCCAAATTTGGATCCAAAATTCACTATGCAAAAAAAAACCTCATCACAAAATGCCGGCACATATATGGAGTACTAAATGTAGATGAAATCAAAAACTAATTGTACAATTTTGTTGTACTTTGCGAGACGAACATTTTGAGCCTAATTAAACAATGTTTGGACAATTATTAGCAAATAAAAATAAAATGCTAAAGTGTCAAACAGTAATATGGAAACCCCCAACTTGGGGAACTAAACAAGGCCATGCATATCTCTTAAAGGCTCAACAACCACCAAATTGGATAACAGGGATGTTTAACGGACTTCAGACCCAAATAAAGGGTAACTGGCAAATCAAGTGATCAATACTTACTCACAAAATGAACCCAAAAAAGAACACAGGATTAACACACTGACATACTAGTGGCAGAGCTCAAAAACGTGTTTCCGTGCGCAATCTCACCCTAAACCACCCCCTCCCCCCTCCCCCACCACCCCTCCCCTTCTCCTGCTACTCTGGCAGTTGACGTCGCCGGCGGGGCGGATCCGGGCCCTCCGTGGCCGGATCTTGTGCCTCCTGGTCCGGATCTGAAGGTTGCTGCCGCGGTGGGGGCCTGGTGGCGACCCGCAGGACGGCGCCCATTGTCGTCCTTCCGACGGCGTGGGTGGCTTGCGGGGCGGCTCAGGCAGCCTGGTTGGGTGGCACTGTTGGATCTCGCGCCTGCGGCAGTGTGGCCAGTGGCGCGCCCTAGGTCCGGCCTCTGTGGGGCGGCTCCGGCGGCGCGGATTGGGGCACGGCCGGATCCCGCGCCTGCAGCAGTGTGGCTGGCGTGCGCCTCAGGCCTAGCCTCATCTCCCCGGCCCTGTGACACCTTGTGCCCCGCGCAGTTCCTCTTCAAGCACGTGCGGGCTGTGGACGTCTTGCTCCTGGTGTCCAGGATGCCGCAGCCACAGCCGCGGCCAGGTCTCTACAGGTGCCGAGCGTATCCCCTTCCGCTTGTGATCAAACAGCTTCTGGGTGAAAACCCTGCCCGACTTCTTGCTTTGGGCCAGCGGCGATGGCACGGTCTGCGTCATCTACCTTCTTGAAGGCGTCACCGAAGTCTCTATTCCTTGCGACGACGGGGCAGGTTTTGGACGAAAGTCCTGGTGCGCTTCTCCCAACATTGTTGGCATCTCTACGGATGTATTTCCCTTCTTGAAGGCTTTGTTGGAGCACCTCTGCTGCCGTCTCGCTCCTCCCGCCGGAGTGCATCCTTGCTGTGCCAGTGCCTGTTTGTGCTTTATGCTACTCTTCGCTTTGATTTGTCCAGTAGTGGGTTGGTGTTGCCGCAGTCGACTGCTTCTCTGTAGCGGATGCTTTGCCGCTATCGCCCCTCTTGGACGGATGCTTCGCCGTCATGTTGCTCGGGCGGTTGCCTTGCCGCCGGTGTTGCCCCGGTCTCCGCTCTCAGGCAGATGCTTAGCTGCTGTGAGCGTGATGGGCCCTCATCTGTGGATGCTTTGCCGTGTTGATGGTCGTCGTCTCTGGCGGATGCTTTGTCGCCATGGTCTCTTCTCTAGTGGATGCTTTGCCACTGTTGTCGTACTGACGCCCTTAGCAGATGCTTTGCCGTCGAGGTTGATCGCTACTTCCCCCGGTGGATCTCTGCTGCCTACGCTGTTGGAAGCTTGCTCCGTCGACTCTACGGTTTCACTACACTACTGGCTACCACTGTGTTGTATTCTTGTATCAGGCTCAGTTGGTTGGGGTTTTGTGGTGGAGATCCCCCCTCGTGTTTTTCTTGCTATCCGTGTGTGCTTGTGGGATTTCGTTGGTAATCCAGGGACTACTTGCGAGTCCTTTGTATCACATTTCTAACTTCTCTTAATGAAGCACGTGCCAAGCACGCTATCGAAAAAAAACATACTAGACGACAGCAAGAGAATAACGATTTTCTGTTTAATTATATATAAGAGCCTGTTTTCCTTAAAGAAAGGTCAAGTGTATCAGTGAGTGCGTAACCATCTTTTTGCGGCGCCTGCCTACCAGGCTACCATCTACAAGAAATAGTAGAGCTCGAATCTGACAGCACATACATTAGCTTCACAGGTAAAGTCTGCTGTCTGTAGAGCTAGCTTCTCCTGCCTTTTTCTTGTGCTCATTCACAAACATCACAATCAGTGCCCTGTTAGGAGTGTAAACTGGGATCTGGTCGATCTGATTCGTGTACACTGCACTTAATACCAAATTACCAATGAAGTTCCTTCCTTACCAAAAAAAACAAAAGAGAGAGATAATGACAGCCAATACAGTGTATGTAAAAGAAAAGAACTCACCTATTTTAGAAGGATCAGGGTGCCTTCAACTGTGACAAAACTGCCCTTCCATTTTTTAGAGGTCGGCAAGAATTTGTGTCCCACCGCGCTATAAACCCCCCTTGTGCGACGGCCATCCATGCTCATGCATCCAGACTAAACGGCAGCAGAGCAGCAGCACGAGCCCTGCAGTAGCCATGACGACTAAGCGCTGCTGCCTGCTCGTCGCCACGCTCCTCGCGGCGCTGGTCTCGGTCAGAGCCCGCCTCGACGTCGGCTTCTACAACAAGACGTGCCCCTCCGCCGAGACCATCGTGCAGCAGACCGTAGCCGCCGCGTTCGGCAACAACTCCGGCGTCGCTCCGGCGCTCATCCGCATGCACTTCCATGACTGCTTCGTCAGAGTAAGCACATGTTTATTTATTCATCAAAAAACAAAAGTAAGCACATGTACAACGATGTAGTATCGTCTGCAGCTTACTGTATAGCTAGATACTGTTCAGCATGTCCTAAAATGCTCCCTCCATCTTGCTTTGCATTTTTTTTTCCTACATACATAACTTTAGTAAGATTTTTTTATAGAAAAAAAAACATGTAAAGAAGTTCTTGAAAAGATGACAGTATAGAAGTCTTTTGCATGACTTCAGGTATCTAGACTAGATATATGATTGTTTCCATTCCATGTCAAAACTTTTCCCATATGCGAGCAATCCAAGTTTCGGAGGTTGAACCCTACACATACTAGAAGTCTAGAACACGACGTCTATTCAAAAGCAGAGCAAAGAGCAAGGACTATACCTGTGTGACCCTTCAAGTAAACTCCTTGCAGGGCTGCGACGGCTCGGTGCTGATTGACTCCACGGCCAACAACACGGCGGAGAAGGACTCAGCAGCCAACAACCCAAGCCTCAGGTTCTTCGACGTGGTCGACCGCGCCAAGGCGTCCCTGGAGGCGCAGTGCCCCGGCGTGGTCTCTTGCGCCGACATCCTCGCCTTCGCAGCGAGGGACAGCGTTGTGCTCACCGGTGGCCTCGGCTACCAGGTGCCATCCGGACGCCGTGACGGCCGGATATCCAATGCCACTCAGGCCCTGAGCAACCTGCCCCCGCCGTTCTTCAACGCCACCCAGCTAGTAGACAACTTCACCAAAAAGAACCTTACGCTTGAGGACATGGTCGTCCTCTCCGGCGCACACACCCTCGGCGTCTCCCACTGCAGCAGCTTCACCGGCCCCGTGGCCACCAACGGCCCCGTCGACCGGCTCTACAACTTCAGCGGCTCAGCTGACGGGGTAATAAGAGTAACACTTCCCTGTCTAAAAAAGCAAAAACCAGGCTGCTCAAACTTGTGGCTTTGTATTAGTGCAGTTCTTACCTCTTAGTTCTTTTCTTACCCGGTTATCCGTATCCACTGCTGCTGTGTACAGATTGACCCAACGCTGAGCAAAGCCTACGCATTTCTCCTCAAGAGCATCTGCCCGTCCAACAGCAGCCAGTTCTTCCCCAACACGACGACGTTCATGGACCTAATCACGCCGGAAAAGTTCGACAACAAGTACTACGTTGGCCTGACCAACAACCTGGGGCTCTTTAAATCAGATGTGGCGCTGCTGACTAACGCAACCATGAAGGCGCTGGTCGACTCCTTCGTGCGCCACGAGACGACGTGGAAGAGCAAGTTTGCCAAGTCCATGGTCAAGATGGGTAAGATCGAGGTGCTCACCGGGACGCAGGGCGAGATCAGGCGCAACTGCAGGGTCATCAACCCTTCAAGTGTCACCGATGTTCTCGGCAGTCAGTCACGTTCTTCAGGATTCACTGGAGTGGCTGCAAGCTAACCATACCGGTTGTCAGTACATGTGCGCGCAGTGTGTGTTTGGTGTGGGATGTGATATTGCAATAAGTAATGAGCGAATTAGCTGTATAACTAGCTTGCTACATGAACACGGAGACAGCACAATAACCTAGAAAACTGAAGAAAAAGGAGGTGATCACACTCTGTTGTACATCACGCGGTGTTCATTTGACTGTTGTGTTTGATTGTGAGGATGTAATAAAACTGTGCCAAATACTTCTTTTTCGTGGCAAACATGTATGACCATCTGATTATTTATTAGTGATACAAAAAATTGATTAAACATGTGTTTTGACCAAAATAATTGTTGGTAAATCGTTCTACAAAGTCCTTGCAAACTGTCGGTAGCAAGCCAGGGACCAGCGCCCTCATAGTCAATTCATGGGACCTTCATCAGTTACCAATCCACCTAAGACCAAGAAAAATCTGCACAGCATATACAATCCTTATCCTAAAAGTATATGCGAAAAAAGAGGCGACAAACATGGCTATCTTGCATTTACATGTCACACCCAAAATTTCCTATTTTGGGCTGTGCATGAAAAAAATACTAAATAAAATAAATGATTTCAATATTTGAATAGATTTATTAGATAAGTTAAGTTGTTGCTAATTTAAATATAGGAAAATGATATTTTTTTATTGGAATTAAAATTCATCATAAGGTTTAGAAACATTGTTGTGTATACATGCTGATGCATTTGTATTTTTGTGTTGAGCGATTTTGACCAAAACTCTAAATGATTTAAATTGCTTTTAAAAATAATAGATTGATAATGTCCATTGGCTAGATGGATCAAAACAATCGGCCAATCACCCTTTATAGAGCGCATCAGGTCTGCGGTGTATGTACATAGGTCCAACTATACAATATTAAATGTATCTCTTCTAATCCAATCAGTCGTATATTAGAAACCTGGCCGAATACGTTAGTTTATTCTAAAAAAATAGGAAACCTTCCCACGTAACTAAATTGAGTCCAAACCAAACACGTACGTGGTTAAGATGTTTCCTTCTTGACGATGAGAATTTCTCTCCCCAGATCCTTTCCTGATGACGTCATGCATGTAGTAGTAGATAATATGTAATTTTGTCCCTGCAGCTTCTTAAGAAATCCACGTCTTTCCTCCTCATACCAGCTACCTCCGACGCATAGGCATCAGGCCCAGCTCGGCAGCAGCTCTGAAGCCCACGCTTGCCAGCTCCCCTTTCTCTATGTCTGATGTCGTGGCCCTGCATGTCAGCTGCTCCACCTTCCTCTTGCTAGTGCACGAACCGGACTCTGAGTCCGTTAAACCAACGCTGCCACATCCCGTGTTCCCCGGGATTTCCTACCTGCAGCACCTACCTAGCTTTCCAATAAGTACGCCAGGACCGCCTCGCTCTCTCTCTTTTCGATCTACACAGCCAGGAGACGCGTTGGCCTCGATTTCGGTCGCTCGAGATCTCGCCGAGCTGCAAACTGCCGCCACAGCCGTGCACGCCGTCTGAAGCCCCACCGGCGTTCGCGACCCGCTGCTGATTTCTGCGTCGAGGTGAAGAAGCCGTAGGTGCCCTTTGTCCTCTCTCTTTTGATCTCTGTGTTGCTCAGCCATCGCCGGTCTTCGCAGGAAGCCGACGCCCGTCCTGTTCGAGTCTACGCCGTCTCCTGCTTCACCGTCGTGCCTAGACCGTTGTCGAGTCCTGTATCCAGGGAAGCCCACTGTGTGCATGTTTTGGATCTCACCGGAGAAGAGCCAAAGCCCGCCGTGTTGTTGACGCCATTCGCTGTTTCCCGACGTTCGTGGCCTATTGCCGCGCTCAGAGCCGAGGGAGCCGCCATCTGCCGGACCAAGTGACATGCCAACTCCAAGTTTCTACGATCTCGAGAAAGCCCTAGGTGAGCTTTGCGATCATCGTTCTTCCTCCCTGTATTTCCCTCGGCACGCATGCAAGAAACGCAGTTGCGTCGTCCGATCACCGGCCGTGCACCGTGCGTGCTGCGCTGCTCAATTCCGATTGCTAGCTTGATGACATCGCAATGATGTCATGATGATGTCACACGCCCATTATTGCCTTTTCCTTTAGAAAAACAAATCCTGAAATACAATAGAAATACATATACACATACAATCTTGTTTAGGCCACATCTTCCACGTTTTAACTCCGATTTGACCCATTCAAGTTGCGTTAGGTTCGTATTTGCGAACTCTGCATGTTAGTGTAGCTGCACAGTAGGTTTGAAAGATTTAATTTTTGAGTTTATATTAAAGTAATTATTTATCTATAGGAAATCTTAGAAAATGCATATCTTTCACGTTTTAAATCCGAATTTCGTGATCTTTACGTCTGTGTGATCGTAGAAACGTGTAGAAGAGTTTTATAAACTTTTATTACTGTTTTGTTATTGTTGGTGTACTGTTCTAATTGTATCTCTTTGTTTGCTTCGTGTATGTTTGATTGGATGCATGTGTGTTGTTGATTGATGATCGAGTATAGACGGTGAGCAATTTCTTGACGATCAGGAGTATTATTTTGAGCCAGACCAGCAGTATCATCAGGAAAGCTTTGATTAAGGCAAGTATAACATGGGACCATCCTTGTTTCCTATTCACTGAAATTATCATACATATGCATGTGTTCTCCTTGACAACCATAGAGATTATAACTTAGTTATTGATATCTTGTTTCCTTGTCACCTATGGGTTATGCATTTGGGTAGCTATTGCTAGCGCTTAATTATGAACAATGATCTTGTAATTTGACTAATGGATTATGCAATCAACCAATTAAGATGATTTTATTACTGTTGAAAGGGGGCTAGAGCATGTGGGTTATTTTGATGCTCTAGTTACTCTCCGTAAGGACTTACCTGTAAGTGATAACCGGGATTGACAGTACAGCTGTGAGGGCTATATGGCTCTGGCTCTAGTTGTTCAAGAGACCTTTTCTAGCTTGTTAGAGGTTACCTTAAATGGCGTAAGAATGGCTTGCCACGTTGGGTGTAGTGCGAGCCCCTGGCCTAGTGTGTATAGGCTGCGGTTGTTGTGCCACAGGGAAGGGGGGTTCTACATCTGCCTGCCGAGTGAATCTAATGGCCCTAACTTGTTAGACGAACTTTTGAATGACTTTATATGGTCTCTGATGTTTTGGGCCTTGCAAACCCATGCATTTGGAAATCATGACTCATAGTGAAAGTGTACACCTCTGCGCAGAGTTAAAAACTGGTATACTAGCCGTGCTCACGGATACGAGCGGCCTTGGAGATTCTTACAGAATAGTTGATCACCATTGTTATATCATGCTTAATTATTGTTGATTATTATTATGCTCATGTTAATGCTATTCATTATCCTTATTACAATTGATCATTGATTCATTAATGGGATTTGGATTACCTTGATGCTACTCAATTGCTAATTATATGATGATTAAAAGCTAAACGCAGTCAAACAGTGTCTAGCCTTTTTGATCCTCATGAACCCTGTGTTATACTTGTTGAGTTCGACATGAACTCATTCTTGCTATTTCCCCCACATTCCAGTGTGTAGTAAGATGCTACTCGGAAAAAGGACAAAGGTGTAGTGGAGTTTCCAGAAGACTAGTAGAAGTGCTAGGCATATGTTACCCCCAGTCAGCCGTCCCTAAGAAGAATGGAGCCCGAAGTTTAGTCACCGTTCCGCGATACTCTGATGTAAGTGTTAATATAGCTATGTATACGTTATATAATAACATTGTTTTTGATACTTTTTCATTCTGGCATATGTGTGGACTTCCTGGGCACACATATGATTAGCCTGGTTTTGTTCTTTAGAAAAACCGGGTGTGACAGAGTGGTATCGGAGTGGTGTTGACTGTAGGACGTATGCCAAGTAGCACTGGACGTATTCTAAAACTTATTTTACGATAAAACTATTTTGTCATCCCTTCATTGATTTTGACTATTCCTCTTCCTTGTCCTGTTGTATCCTCTCCTTGATAGCTTTCCTTTGAGCTATTATTTCTTACTCCCTTGGATTTTATTTTACGTTGTTTTTACTAAAAGTTTTCTGATCTTACCTGGTTCAAAGATTCGATGGCTTTTCATCATCCATACTTTTTCTTAGGATGACCACCATTATTGAAGAAGCACGTGTAGTACCGATGATGTGATGTGTGCTTGTTTTGCTTGATGTGTTGCTTGTGTGTTGTTCTTGTTCTCGTGTTTCAAAGGTAGGCCCGGAAGGTATAAGTCTTGAGAAGTAGCTCGATCTATGTTAAGTGGGATAGTGACATCTTGTATCTTACTTATCTTTCAATCGATCCTAATTCTTTCCATTTTCTCTTACACCGTTCCTGTCTACCCTTGGTTGTCATGCTACCTTATTAATCTCATCTTAATGGATGATCAACACATGAAGGACTTATCATTAGCAGCAAGCTTTAGAGAAAGTGTTGCCTTCAATGACATCGTCAGGTAAAACAAGATCTTTGTTAAGTGGGGTAGCATCTGCTATCAACAACAGCAAGTCCTGAATATCTCAAGCGACGAGGCATGAGGAGGCATGAAGAACTAAAGATCAAACTTTATCTTTCTTATCATCTTTTGGCTATCCTCGATCCATGTCTTATATCTCATCAACACAAAGCAAAGAAGCATGAAGACTTGAAGATTAGTGTTATCTATCTCTCTAGTGTCTTTGAATCTCGTTTCTACCTTATCCTGTTTTTTTTATAGCAGTCTGTCTTCCTTAGCTTATATCTCTATTTTTGGATGCCCAAAAATCATGGATAAATTCTGGACAATAGTAGACTTTAATATCTTTCTCTGATCGTAAGAACCACCCTGATATCTATTATGGTTTGGGATTTATGAAAATCACAAGGCGACGCATCTGTGCTGTCAGCAATCTAGAATAGTTTCTGTTGTGCACAGTTTTCGACTACCTTAACTGCAGAATCTGGAGAAGAATTCTATAAGGAAGTTGTAGTAAATTTGATAAGCTTTCCAACGGTATAAGCTACAATATCATTGGATTCGTAGAACTCGAGATATAACTGTATTTCTGCACTGCTATTTTTCTGCTCGCGAGGAAGTGCAGGTTACTTGTTCTTGCATATGCTCATGAGTCTCTTTGACATGAAAGAAGGACACGATAGTAGTTATCACTCAGAAACAAATGCAAGCTATCCTTTGGTGTTCTCTAGTTGATCTCTTCTTAAGGGGAGTTGTCAAGCTAAAAGACGACACAAGATGGAGGTTTTATATGTTCTATTTCGTCACTTGGAAGCATCAGCTATCTACATGGTTGCAAAGTCACTATCAAGCGTCAGTATCTTTTCTCAGAGTGGTAATCTGTTAGAACCATCTACAAGGATTGTAAGGGTCTAAAGGAGACATTTATAAAGTTGGTTATGAGTTTGTGGCATCATCATTGCATAAGAGTTGCTGAAGGAAAAAGAACTTAAGGAGCAAGCTTATAAGGAGATTGACCAATTAAGGGCGGAGTTAGGTCATCCCCAAGATTTATTAGAAGCTTAACTAGGAAATAGGAAAAATCCCTATGTAATAAGAACGATAGTAGTTGCGAGTCAATTTTAAGTTGGATTGTTTTGAGAGTCAGTTTGTGGTGTGAACAATTGTGTGATTGATGGATTGTTAATGTGATAATGTGTGATTTGGATCTTTGTAATGTGTGCTGGAGTTTTGTATACAGGCCTACAAGTTCCATGGTTAAGAATATTAAGTTTGATCAAAATATATTAGTTGTTATGAGGTGAACATAGTTCTGTCCTTTGCTGATTTTTAGGTCAGTCTGGGATGTTTAAGAAATAACTTAAAATCCATTAATAGGAAATTTAAGAAATTATACTGAGAATAATTAGACTTCTATATCTTTCCAACCCCGCAAGAATCACTCTAATATCTATTAAGAGCTAAGAGATATATCTATTTCAAGTTGGGGTTACTGCACAGTCTGGAATTCTGAAACAGTTTCGGTTAAGTTCAGTTGTTGGCCAATTATTTGATAGATTCAGAAAAAGTGTTGTGAATAAATGTTGTAGATAATTTTGTAAGCTTTCCAACCATGTAAAGATCATTTGAATTGGACGTCTGTAGCTCGAGATATGACAGTTTTACTGAGTTACTGAAATTGGAATTTACACAGAGAAATCAGATTTTGCTTATCTATTGAATTGGAAACCACCTATTGATGTTAGCGAGATTCGTAGTTTCTTGGGATTAGCTGGATATTACAGACGGTTCATTGAAGGGTTTTCTAAACTTGCTAAACCTATGACATCTCTATTAGAGAAGAATGCCAAGTTTGTGTGGTCAGATAAATGTCAAGCTAGTTTTGAGGAATTGAAGAAGAGGTTGACTACAACGCCTGTTTTGGTTTTGCCAGATTTAAGTAAGAAGTTTTCTATTTATTGTGATGCTTCTCGTCAAGGTTTGGGATGTGTTCTTATGCAAGAAGGCAGAGTTGTGGCTTATGCATCTAGGCAGTTGAGAAAGCATGAGTTGAATTATCCTACACATGATTTGGAGTTAGCAGCTGTAGTTCATGCTTTAAAGATTGGGAGACATTATTTGATTGGACATAAGAGTGATATATACACTGATCATAAGAGTCTGAAGTATATTTTCACTCAATCAGACCTGAATTTGAGGCAACGCAGATGGTTAGAGTTGATTAAGGATTATGATATTGAGATACACTATCATCCTGGTAAGACTAATAAAGTAGCTGATGCTCTTAGTAGGAAAAGTTATGCCAATGAGATACGGATGTTGTCTATGACTAGTGAGTTATGTGCTGAATTTGAATATTTGAATTTAGGAATTGTTACTAATACAATGGAATTAGTGATAGAGCCTACTTTAGAGTAAGAAATTTACAAGGGTCAGTTGAAGGATGAGAAACTGAAGAAGATATCAGAAGATATAGTGATTGGTAAGTCACCAGGGTTTTCGGATGGATGATAATGGAATTTTGTGGTTTGGAAAGAGGCTGTGTGTATCTGAGGATCAAGCTGTTAGACAGGCAATTCTTAGCGAAGCTCATGAGTCCGCTTACTCTATTCAACCTGGTAGTACTAAGATGTATTTGGATCTGAAACAGAAATATTGGTGGGTTGGATTAAAGCTAGATGTTGCTGAGTATGTGGCATTGTGTGACACTTGTCAGAGAGTGAAAGCAGAGCATCAGAGACCTGCTGGATTGTGCAACCAATGAAGATTCCTGAATGGAAGTGGGAGGAAGTTGGTATGGACTTTATAGTAGGGTTACCGCGTACTCAGAGAGGTTATGATTCTATTTGGGTGATAGTGGATAGATTGACTAAAGTTGCTCATTTTATACCAGTCAAGACTAAATTACACGGGAGTACAATTAGCTACCTTGTATATAGAAAGAATAGTACGTTTGCATGGAGTTCCAAAGAAGATTGTATCTGATCGAGGATCGCAGTTTACGTCGCACTTTTGAAAAGCTGTACATGAATCATTGGGAACAAAATTGAATTTTAGTACAGCATATCATCCACAGACAGATGGACAGACTGAAAGGACCAACCAGGTATTAGAGGATATGTTGAGAGCTTATGCATTGCAATATGGAACTAGTTGGGATAAGAGTTTGTCTTATGCAGAATTCTCTTATAATAATAGTTATCAACAGAGTCTTAAGATGGCACCGTTTGAAGCTTTGTATGGACGTAAGTGTAGAACTCCATTGTTTTTGGATCAGACAGGTGAATCTCAGGTGTTTGGTACAGATGTTCTTAGAAACGCAGAAGATCAAGTGCGAGTGATTCGTGAGAATTTGAGAGTAGCGCAGTCTCGTCAGAAGAGTTATGCTGATAATAGGAGAAGAGATCTAGTTTTTTTTAGGTAGGTGATTATGTCTATTTGAAGGTGTCACCTATGAGAAGTGTGAAGAGGTTTAACATGAAAGGTAAACTAGCACCAAGGTATGTTGGACCATTTAAAGTTATTACTAGACGTGGGGAAGTTGCTTATCAATTAGAGTTGCCTGAAAATTTATCTGGAGTGCATGATGTGTTCCATGTTTCACAACTTAAGAAGTGTTTACGGGTGCCTGAGGAGCAGATACCTTTAGAAGAATTGACTGTTAAGGAGGATCTTATATATGAAGAGTTTCCGATTAAGATTTTAGAGACTGCTGAGAGAGTTACTCGAAGTCGGATTATTAAGATGTGTAAAGTACAGTGGAATCGATATTCAGAGGCAGAAGCAACTTGGGAAAGAGAGGATGAATTGAGGAAATCATATCCGCAGTTGTTTGAGTAAGCAGTTCAATCTCGAGGACGAGATTCTTTTAAGGGGGGTAGAATTGTCACACCCAAAATTTCCTATTTTGGGTTGTGCATGAAAAAAATACTAAATAAAATAAATGATTTCAATATTTGAATAGATTTATTAGATAAGTTAAGTTGTTGCTAATTTAAATATAGAAAAATGATATTTTTTTATCGGAATTAAAATTCATCATAAGGTTTAGAAACATTGTTGTGTATACATGCTGATGCATTTGTATTTTTGTGTTGAGCGATTTTGACCAAAACTCTAAATGATTTAAATTGCTTTTAAAAATAATAGATTGATAATGTCCATTGGCTAGATGGATCAAAACAATCGGCCAATCACCCTTTATAGAGCGCATCAGGTCTGCGGTGTATGTACATAGGTCCAACTATACAATATTAAATGTATCTCTTCTAATCTAATCAGTCGTATATTAGAAACCTGGCCGAATACGTTAGTTTATTCTAAAAAAATAGGAAACCTTCCCACGTAACTGAATTGAGTCCAAACCAAACACGTACGTGGTTCAGATGTTTCCTTCTTGATGATGAGAATTTCTCTCCCCAGATCCTTTCCTGATGACGTCATGCATGTAGTAGTAGATAATATGTAATTTTGTCCCTGCAGCTTCTTAAGAAATCCACGTCTTTCCTCCTCATACCAGCTACCTCCGACGCATAGGCATCAGGCCCAGCTCGGCAGCAGCTCTGAAGCCCACGCTTGCCAGCTCCCCTTTCTCTATGTCTGATGTCGTGGCCCTGCATGTCAGCTGCTCCACCTTCCTCTTGCTAGTGCACGAACCGGACTCTGAGTCCGTTAAACCAACGCTGCCACATCCCGTGTTCCCCGGGATTTCCTACCTGCAGCACCTACCTAGCTTTCCAATAAGTACGCCAGGACCGCCTCGCTCTCTTTTCGATCTACGCAGCTAGGAGACGCGTTGGCCTCGATTTCGGTCGCTCGAGATCTCGCTGAGCTGCAAACTGCCGCCACAGCCGTGCACGCCATCTGAAGCCCCACCGGCGTTCGCGACCCGCTGCTGATTTCTGCGTCGAGGTGAAGAAGCCGTAGGTGCCCTTTGTCCTCTCTCTTTTGATCTCTGTGTTGCTCAGCCATCGCCGGTCTTCGCAGGAAGCCGACGCCCGTCCTGTTCGAGTCTACGCCGTCTCCTGCTTCACCGTCGTGCCTAGACCGTTGTCGAGTCCTGCATCCAGGGAAGCCCACTGTGTGCATGTTTTGGATCTCACCGGAGAAGAGCCAAAGCCCGCCGTGTTGTTGACGCCATTCGCTGTTTCCCGACGTTCGTGGCCTATTGCCGCGCTCAGAGCCGAGGGAGCCGCCATCTGCCGGACCAAGTGACATGCCAACTCCAAGTTTTCTACGATCTCGAGAAAGCCCTAGGTGAGCTTTGCGATCATCGTTCTTCCTCCCTGTATTTCCCTCGGCACGCATGCAAGAAACGCAGTTGCGTCGTCCGATCACCGGCCGTGCACCGTGCGTGCTGCGCTGCTCAATTCCGATTGCTAGCTTGATGACATCGCAATGATGTCATGATGATGTCACACGCCCATTATTGCCGTTTTCCTTTAGAAAAACAAATCCTGAAATACAATAGAAATACATATACACATATAATCTTGTTTAGGCCACATCTTCCACGTTTTAACTCCGATTTGACCCATTCAAGTTGCGTTAGGTTCGTATTTGCGAACTCTACATGTTAGTGTAGCTGCACAGTAGGTTTGAAAGATTTAATTTTTGAGTTTATATTAAAGTAATTATTTATCTATAGGAAATCTTAGAAAATGCATATCTTTCACGTTTTAAATCCGAATTTCGTGATCTTTACGTCTGTGTGATCGTAGAAACGTGTGGAAGAGTTTTATAAACTTTTATTACTGTTTTGTTATTGTTGGTGTACTGTTCTAATTGTATCTCTTTGTTTGCTTCGTGTATGTTTGATTGGATGCATGTGTGTTGTTGATTGATGATCGAGTATAGACGGTGAGCAATTTCTTGACGATCAGGAGTATTATTTTGAGCCAGACCAGCAGTATCATCAGGAAAGCTTTGATTAAGGCAAGTATAACATGGGACCATCCTTGTTTCCTATTCACTGAAATTATCATACATATGCATGTGTTCTCCTTGACAACCATAGAGATTATAACTTAGTTATTAATATCTTGTTTCCTTGTCACCTATGGGTTATGCATTTGGGTAGCTATTGCTAGCGCTTAATTATGAACAATGATCTTGTAATTTGACTAATGGATTATGCAATCAACCAATTAAGATGATTTTATTACTGTTGAAAGGGGGCTAGAGCATGTGGGTTATTTTGATGCTCTAGTTACTCTCTGTAAGGACTTACCTGTAAGTGATAACCGGGATTGACAGTACAGCTGTGAGGGCTATATGGCTCTGGCTCTAGTTGTTCAAGAGACCTTTTCTAGCTTGTTAGAGGTTACCTTAAATGGCGTAAGAATGGCTTGCCACGTTGGGTGTAGTGCGAGCCCCTGGCCTAGTGTGTATAGGCTGCGGTTGTTGAGCCACAGGGAAGGGGGGTTCTACATCTGCCTGCCGAGTGAATCTAATGGCCCTAACTTGTTAGACGAACTTTTGAATGGCTTTATATGGTCTCTGATGTTTTGGGCCTTGCAAACCCATGCATTTGGAAATCATGACTCACAGTGAAAGTGTACACCTCTGCGCAGAGTTAAAAACTGGTATACTAGCCGTGCTCACGGATACGAGCGGCCTTGGAGATTCTTACAGAATAGTTGATCACCATTGTTATATCATGCTTAATTATTGTTGATTATTATTATGCTCATGTTAATGCTATTCATTATCCTTATTACAATTGATCATTGATTCATTAATGGGATTTGGATTACCTTGATGCTACTCAATTGCTAATTATATGATGATTAAAAGCTAAACGCAGTCAAACAGTGTCTAGCCTTTTTGAGCCTCATGAACCCTGTGTTATACTTGTTGAGTTCGACATGGACTCATTCTTGCTATTTCCCCCACACTCCAGTGTGTAGTAAGATGCTACTCGGAAAAAGGACAAAGGTGTAGTGGAGTTTCCAGAAGACTAGTAGAAGTGCTAGGCATATGTTATCCCCAGTCAGCCGTCCCTGAGAAGAATGGAGCCCGAAGTTTAGTCACCGTTCCGCGATACTCTGATGTAAGTGTTAATATAGCTATGTATACGTTATATAATAACATTGTTTTTTATACTTTTTCATTCTGGCATATGTGTGGACTTCCTGGGCACACATATGATTAGCCTGGTTTTGTTCTTTAGAAAAACCGGGTGTGACATTACAACATGCTGGATGGTTGCCCAATCAATGGGTGATATGTGCACACCAACTTGTCAAATCCATTTGACCCAGTTTGTCCAAGTGCTCTAACATTGCAACTGAGAGTGACTATCATTGAATCCAACTATTTAAAACAATGTTCCACATTGCAAATCATAAATACTATTGTGCTTACTGACCGTCAATATGTACTTGGGGCTGTGTAGTTGCTCTCTTGCAGAAGAGAACTTTATAATTCAACAAGATGAAACTTCAAACTTTCACACAAGTTTCACCCATTAGCAGAAAGGGACTGATAGAGTTTGAAAAATATGAAGATATTCATGGCAAATGCACAAAGTTATGAAATGGAGTGAGATTTAAAAATCTTTATCGTAGGAAAATACACTTTCCATCATAAGGAAAATACGACTTAAAACCATTGATGCTTGTATTGTGTTAGTACAACTCAGTGCCATGTCAGACAACGGTTAGAAAGTCATTGTGCTTTTAATTTGTTCACAACATGGAACAACAACTATAAGTGAAGAAAGCTTGTCATCCACTGTAAGCTGCTATATCTGTCCCCTTCTACTTTTTCACATCATCATTATTTATAGAGCTTTCCAGTTTGCTAAGCATTGTCATTATCAAAGGAAAAAAAATGAAGTCAATGCTGACAAGTCTGATTTGAAAGGTTACGAAAAAGTAAGCCTTAAAACTTAGTTGGGCCAGCGACGATGATTTCCTTCTTGAAGGCGTCGTTGAAGAACCTCTTGTTGCTGCGGCCTGGCTATTGGCATGGAGACTAGCCTCGCGGTGGATGTGGGGCTCCTCGCCGTTGTCGGCCTCAGGTATGGCCAATGGTTTGGAGATCATTGCCACCTCCTTGCGCCGAGGACCCGTGGAGGGGCTAGCTCAGACCTCTCTCCTTGCTTCTTGCTCCCCTCTTGGGTGAGGCTGGCCCTAGCGGTTGGTCGTTGCCGATGTTTCGACGAGTGTCCTCCTCTGGCGCCTCTGCTCCGTCGGTGCTCTCCTTGATGGTGCCAGAATATCAAATGTCGGGTGGTGTTTCCACCGCTGCCGCCATTCCCCTCCAAGGTTGGATGGTGGTACGTGGACCCGGATGTGCTGGAGGATGTCACCATCAGTTCCAAGGGAGGTCACCGTGTCCGATGATCCTAGGCTTGCGTGTCCGTCACCGCTCCTTGATGGTGCTAGAATATCAAATGTCGGGTGGTGGACCCGGATGTGCTGGAGAATGTCACCATCAGTCCGAGGAATGGTGGAGGGCACAATGGTCACGGTGAAACCGGCGAGTATGCTGTTTGGCGGAGGCGCAAACCGACGTTTGGTTGGCGTCTTTCGGCTTGTGTCTAGGCTTATCCTTGAGTCTGTTTAAGCTCTTGTGCCATGGTGTTGTAGTCTCCTTGTCTAGCTGCTGTATTTGTGGCTGTGCCACTTTTCGCCCTTGTGTTAGGGCTCTTATTGCTGTTGTTGTTGTTGTTGTTGTTGTTGTTGTTTCTTTTCGTGGTTAAAATCCACGTTCTCGCCCTTGTGCTAAGGCTATTGTAAAAGGTGTAATTTCCAAACTATGATGGGTCCACTCGACCTAGATCAATGAATTTAACCTCAGGTGGGGAGGCTCTCCCCCCGTTGACCCATAAGACAGTAAAAAAAACAGGTATATTGCTTGTGACCTTCAGTAACTCAGGAAGGACTGTTTTTCCTTCCTATTTCTGTTGCTTGCGACTTGCACTATGGAGCTATATTTTCGTAACTTTGTCCACAAGCATCAATACATGCAAATTATAAGCATGACATTCCGTTGCCTTATTAACAAGCAACTTTTGCTCTCAAAGGTGTTGAAAGATGCGGTGCCAACCCTAGTCACCGGGATCGTGGGTCGATGCGGCGATCCTCGTCCCCGGGAACGTCGTCCCAAATCATGGAACGGGAACGCGACGGGACAGCTGCTGGAACGCCGGCGGAACTCGACCCCGCCGCCCGCCCGCGCCGCCTGTGGAACTCGACCGCGCTGCCGCGGGAACTCGACCGCGCCGCCGCGGGAACTCAACCGCGCCACCGTACCCGGAACGGAAGGCCAAGCGGCGCGTCTGCATCGGGGCAAGACGAGGGAGGCGAAGCGCAAGCGGTCAGCCCCCATTAATCAACATCGGGAAGGCGGAAGGCCAAGCTACTTGCGCTTTATTAGGTGAGTCTGTCGGCGGTCGATCTGATCCTGCACTTCTCCCTCGTCCCCCTTCTCTGCTCCAGTCCCTACTCCCTAGTCCCTACACTTCTCCCTCTCATTTGTGCTTCTTGGACTGGACTGCAATGGCATTCGGATCGGGGTCCGGGTCCTCCGGGAAGCGCTGGCGGTCCGAGGATGATGAAGACATACACGCCGATGGTGAAGACATAGATGCCGGTGAGGAAGGGATCATCGCACTCGACGATGAAGAGGAAGAACCGCCCTGTCAGGCTCAAGCAGCTGGTAAGATAAATCCTCTCATGGCTGAAATTACTATGCTTGGAGGAGAGAAAGGAAAGAACGACGGTGGATCAAAGAATTGGAGATGCAACCATTGCAAAAAGGCATTCAAAAGTAGCTTAACCAGGGTTCGTGTTCATCTTCTTGGTGCTCAACCAGGCAAGAAACCACAGATTCAGCGTTGTCCTGTTCTTCTAAATGATGCGGCCAAGACCCGGGAATTGCGGGATAAGGTAGATAGTCTTTTTCTGTACATAATAGATAGTACCTTTTGTTAGATTCAGACTTCAGAGATGCATTTTTTTGGTGTTAACAGGTTAAAGAAGTTGTTTTCTGTACATAATAGATAGTACCTGTTGTTAGATTCAGACTTCAGAGATGCTTTTTTTGTGTTAACAGGTTAAAGAAGCTGAACAATCTTCAAAATCAGTGCAGCAGAAAGGGATGTTGTTGAACAATTCATTAGCACAATCTTTTGGTGTAGCAGAAAGGGATGCTGTTGATTTGAAAGTATTGAAATTCATTGCAGCTAACGGCATCTCTTTCAACGTCTTAAGAAGCCCTTATTATTCTGAGATGGTTACAGCTATAAATAATGCTCCAAAGGGATATAAAGGTCCTGGCAGTGACACTACAAAAGGACACCCCCTTTAGCAACGCATATATGTGTTTCTATAAGCCTGAATAAGTGTTGGTAGGATCTATACCAACGCATCCGACATGCGTTGCTTAAAGTGGCGTTGCAAGGATCAATTGCAACACATATATATGTGTTGGTAAGAGGGGTATGTAAGCGTTGCATGCTAGCAACGAATATGTAACAACATATTTATGTGTTGCTAGTAGAATATGCCGCATGGTTTTGGGATTTGTTATTAAATCATATATATGTTATTTTTTAGTATAAATACTTGGATATCTTACACCCAGCAACCAGAAGCATTAAAAAAATATATCTTTGGAACTCAAGATAATATTAATTAACTGAAAGTATGTAAATGATTTTATAGGTACAAGAAAATGGTCCACTCTATAATTGTATACAATGATTCACTAACTACAAAATTCCATACTGAAAATAAATGTACAAGTGTTAACACCACTCCTAAATAACTACTCTTGAGGGGAAATCTTGTTCTTGATCCTTCAATCATCTGAACATGCAAAATATCATATATTTGTCCATGCTTCTAATTTTGAGGAGAAATCTTGTTCTTGATCCTTCAATCATCTAAACATCTAAAATATCATATGTTTGTCCTGCGTGAAATTATAGAGTGCTTCGTTAAGAACATGTTTTGGAAAATATGCGATTTTGTCATGAATTTACAAATCTTGGTGAAGGAAAATAACTGAGCGAATGTATATATACCTGATCCTGGCAGCTCTTCTAGAATTAAGGTTTCCTCAATACCCTTTGTCTACAGTGACACAACAACCCTGACATAAAAGAAGTTGAGCTAAATTAGAACCAATAAAGCCATGCAAAAATAAATTGAAACTGATGGATGTGCTAGATCGGTTCTTTTGTTACTTGAACAAGGGTATGCATCTCCTGTACATGGGATTGACTTGTCATCAGAAACAAGTCAGGAAATTTTTTAGACAGCCAAAAAACTTGTGTACGTACTTGAAGAAGGAATTACCTTTACCTTTCTACATCTGTACTTCAGTCACCTCCTCATAGCTCATAGTTGTATATCATAGAATCACAGTACAAAATTCAGAAGATTTAACTTTGTCTGCACATGTTCAAAAAAGATAACATCATCCGTTAGTAAGCCTAACTGAATTATTACCACTTTTAAATTTCAGAACTGAAGAACTAATCTACTAAGGAGTCAGAACAAGCTAGAAACACCATATCCATCCAAATTACATTGATGTACAGAAATATCAACTTGGGATATCAATCAGCGGTTCTTAATACTTAACAAAAAAAATGGTATAGCAGAAACAAGAAGACTGGTGTACTTAACAAAAAAAAATGGTATAGCAGGAACCTTTTCTTCCATTGTCCACACCTTCACGTGGTAATCATATGATTCATGAGCTACTACTCACCCTGCCTATTGGATTTTCCATAAGTGCATCATCCAGTTTGTTGCCTAAAATAAGAAGACTGGAACAAAAAAAATTGAGTGAGTTCAGATATATGTTAGACAAGTAAATTTCTTCTGACTGATTTGTTTTCTCAGATTCCCTAATAAGATGACTTGTTTGATAATCTCCAGGGTATCATACATTCATACTATCATATAAAAAAATAGTGAAACTTTTTTCTCTGTCAAGCATTCTATCGAAAACATAGTGGACAGATTGTTGTGCTGGTAAAAGAAGAATCAGAATGGAGAGGATTGTACGGATTATTGTGCTGATATAAAAGAATAAAAAAAGTGGAGATTGGACGTGACCTTGTAGATCAGGGGAATAATGTCATGTTGCTGACAGAGTCCAATACGGGAGACGAAATCTCAGCTTGTCCACAGCAGGTCACAGTGCCAGAAATTGTCGCATCGCTACAACGTGATGTATTAAAAAATATGGAAAACAAACAATCTTCCGATAAACTGAGAGGAAGGGAGAGATCATACCTGATGCTCGAACGCACGAGGAGATGTAGGCTCAGTCTAGGTTGGATCAGACGACAAAGGATGTGATATCCTCCATCAGATCCCATCGCCTCCTTGGCATACTCACCGCCACCGGATCTGAAGAACATGGTTGAGGGAAGGAAGTTGCCCACTGGAGGAAGATATCGGAGAGAGGAGGATGTTGTGGATCGGCAGATGACACCAGGAGTATGCAGGCGGCCGCCGCCTTGAGTAGATGAAGGCACGGTTAATCCCTAATCATGATAATCCCTACGAGGCAGTTGTGGACTATCCACGTTCGTGGGCTACGTAGACGAAGTTATTAGGGGAGCGGGTTCAGTGTGCGATGTGGGAACTGGGATGGATATGTCAGTTATTAGGGGAGCGGGCCTGGTGTGCGATGTGGGATGGATATGTCATATAGCAACGGATCCTATTTCTGTTGCTAGGCATGTGTTGATAGAGGGGTGTTCGTGTTGTAGTGTGAGAAGGCCAGAACCACTCTCTTAGATGCACTCAAGAGGAATGTAGAAAATGATTTATCAACAGTGAGAGATACTTGGTAAGTTTGAAGTTTTCAATTCTTTTGCAAGGTGCTGATATATTTTTTAACTATCAATCTCTTGTCTTTTTTTTTATAAAAATAGGTTAACACAAGGAGTCTCTGTTGTGTCTGATGGATGGACTAATATTAAAGGCCAGCCACTGTTAAATGTGCTTGCCTCAAATAGCAGAGGTTCGTGCTTCTTATATGCAGAAGATTACTCTGGAATTGAAAAAACTGGTGAAACAATTGCTGATTTTTTACTGAAAGCCATTGAAGAAATTGGACCCAAAAATGTCATTCAAGTGGTGACCGACAATGCATCAAACTATAAAGCCGCAGGCAGGGAAATTCAGAAAGTAAGATCATTTGATTTCAATTGTCATTCAAGTTTTCAATTGTTTGTTTCTTACTTTCCCATATAACAAAGAGTTTTGAAACATCTTTTTTAGGTTCATAAGCACATCTTTTGGAGTCCATGTGTAGTGCACACATTGAATCTCATATTCAAGGATTTTGCGAGCAAATTCCCATGGATGCTTGATACCTACAAGGCGGGTAAAGCTATTGTCAACTTTTTCCAGAGCCATTCTCATTGTCTAGCCATGTTCAGAAATAATTCTCGTTTGGACCTACTGAATGTGGCAAAAACCCGATTTGCCAGCCATTACATTTTATTGGAAAGGCTCCGTACGCTGAGAGATGGGCTTTCCACCACTGTGGTAACCAGACAATGGAAAGATTGGATCAAAAGCTGCAGTAGTGATCAGCAGCAACAAGCAAAGGCCGTTGTTGATACAATCAATGATGAAAACTTTTGGAATGAGGTTGACAACATCCTTGCCATCACAGAGCCTATATACTCAGTATTGAGGTTCAGCGATGGAGAAGGTCCAAAAATGGGAGAAATATATGAGAGAATGGACAACATGGTTGGAGAGATCAAAGACATCATGACCCAGGATGACAATCCTCACAAGCTGGACTATCCAGAGGTCGAAGAAATAATTATGGACCGCTGGGAGAAGATGAATATTCCTCTTCACAGTCTAGCATTTGCTCTTAATCCAAAATATTATGATCAGAGGTATATTGAAAAGCCAGCTCCTGGGGGTTTTGTAAGAAAGGCACCAAATAAAGATCCATATGTCATGAAAGGAGTGTTAGAAGCTATTAAAAAAATAGGAGATGATGCAAGTGAGCAGAAGATCCTCCGTGAGCAATTCACTCATTTCATTTCCAAGAAGGGAATGTATGCACTGCCCTCCGTGAAACAAGATGCATACAACATGGATGCAATTGATTGGTGGGAAACTTATGGCTCTGAAACTCCAGATCTAGCAGCAATCGCAATAAAGGTTTTGTCTCAACCCATCAGTAGCTCATCAGCAGAAAGGATTTGGAGCACTTATGAATATGTCCACAGTGCAAAGAGGAACAAACTGAATGCTAAGAATGCATGTAAGCTTGTCTATATTCACTCCAATTTGCGCCTTCTGTCAAGAGTCACTAAGAGTTACAAAAAAGGGCAACATTCTAAGTGGGACATAGATCCCAGCGATTCAACCATCTAAGAACTGAAAGGTAATGGCCTAGTAATCAAATATCCATCCTTTTAGATATATACTATATACAGAACAATAGAACTCAATTTGTGTGTAGCTGAATGCATATTCACTCTCTTGTCTTTAATTGTATCAGTATGTCAATGAGATTTAAGTTCGGTTGATGAAATGTTAATCATGTGCTTGTGATCTTGTTCTTGCAGGACGTCAGCTGGAATCAGGAGGAGTTTATCAGGAGGAGTTCAAGTCACTGAGGAGTGAGGAGTCCATCGGTTATAAGGAGGAGTTCAAGTCACTGAGGAGTTTATCAGGAGGAGTTTATCACTGAAGTTCAGTCATGGATCATGCTGCTATTTTTTTCTAGCTTTGAGTATCAGACAATTTAGTCAGTTAATTTTTTATGTTATGTACAAACTAAGAGTATGTCGTTGTGACCTGTCAGCCAAGATATTTGGTTAATTTCCATTTGAAGTATCGTTACAAACATGATCGATCCATACAACATGGGTTCGCGTCCCTCGTTCCTTCTCGTCGTTCCGGGAACGTCGTCCCAAATTAACTTGGATCTCGATCCATGTTAATTTGGGACGTGCTGAAGCTGTATACTCGTCGTTCCAAACAGTATTGAAAATCGGCGTACCACGTTCCTCGTTCCCGTTCCTCGACCCGGTCGACCCGGGAACACGGTGACTAGGGTGCCAACCCCTTGCTGGACATGTTTGAACCAGTTTCCTGAAGATGGGGGTTTTACTTGGGTGCGTGTGTGTGCACACGCTTGTCTAATATTAGCATATGATCTCTTTGTATTCCATCTCTATCTGACCCCTGATTTTCTGCATAGTTAAACGCGTCCAGGGACGGGCGTGATCGCGAAAAAAAATTCTGCATAGTTATTATGGTATTTTGATATGAAACTCATGAATTTTGAAAGAGAAGCCAAGAATAGCTCGACATGAAGTACAAATGTGAGCTAAAGTATGCCATTTCAACAGCTGTAGTGCAAATTTACCATTAGTCGCCACACCAACAGTGCTTAACAGTGCATTCTAGCTGGCTCCTTCAGAAATAACCTGCCGAGAGTAACATCCAGAGGAGCAAGTCATTTTTTTTAAAAGAATACAAGTCAATTTGTTGAACAGATGGTTTGTAAAAAAGAAAGTGTTGTTTTTTCAGAGGATACATATAGAGAGTGGATTACATGAAGCTTCCTGCAGGTAGGTGGTGACGGCCATAAAAAACCGAGTCTTGCACGAGCTCTTCCACTTGGCATAAATTCTCATTTCAGTACCCGTGTCTGGCTGCCTGCATATTCTGTGGAGGACATTGTCGCATTGACATGGAACACAGGTACATGTGTCACGGTGTTCAGGAAGCAAATTTCCCATTGGCATATTCTCCAGTTCTCACTGACCTTCCTGCAAAGAGACATACCACCCGTCAAGCTCCTGAAAGCTACGACATTGGATCAGGAATAGAGACCTCTTACCATGTCCTCTGCTCTTTGGCTCTTGCGCATCAACAGCCTGGGGCACCTCTGGCATCCTGAAGTGACCTCTCCGCTGAGCCCAAGGATGAGAATGGATGCTGTCTTGTGAACGGCCCGCGGGACGCCCCTTGAGCAGGGTTCAAAATTTCGGTGAAATTTCGGCCGAATTTCACGAAATTCGGTAATTTCGGTGGTGGCCGAAAGAAAACTCCAAAATTTTGTAATACTCTAATACATGTGATGTATAACTCTAGACTTGTATTTTTCTATTGATTATATTGTTTATTCTTCTATTCAATAGATGTGGTCATAAATCATACTAATATTTATTTAGATCTAAACTTTTTTAGAAACAACGTACTTCAGGTCCTAATCTCTAAAAAAATTTTGGCAAAATTTCGGTCGAATTTTGTGCAATTCGGTAATTTCGGTGGTGACCGAAATTTTTGCGATAACGAAATTAAAATCCGTTGCCCTTGAGTGAACCTCGCCAAGTGGCCATTTCGTCGAGCACCTCGATCGCGTGACGGTGAGAAGCTTTCCCCACTTGGCCGTTCTCTAGCGCTGCTGAGCCGAGTGACCGCATTAGCGTCACTCGACGTGCTAGCTCGCCGTGATGGCGTGATCCTCACCATTATACGGTGGAGCAGAGCAGCAGCGCGCCACCGGCCGTGCGGTTGCGCTTGTGGTTGTGGGAAGGCAAGTCGCTGGAAGCCCGGAGTACCAAAACACCCTGTGACTGACACAGAGGGCCGCGTCCAAAACAAACTTGGGCCGATTGGACGGGTGAAAATATGGGTGCAAAGCCCTTACAAGCTAAGTGGACACCGAGGGCACACGTACAACCGTCTAAGTGGGCTGAAATAAGTGGACACAGGGTACACATACAGCCATCTAAGTGGGCTGAAATATGTATGCAAAGCCCGTACAAGCTAGCAAATTTGCGTAAAAAAATATAGGATTTTGAATTAAATAAGGTTTCTGCTGTTTTCCTAGATATTAAATTGGATAACTTTTTCTTCTATAGAACCCTTGGTTTCAGTACCAAGCTAAAAAATCAACAAACAACACCTCCTTTTTCGAAATCATATACAATACCATCCACATTCACCGAGTATTACAGCCCGCCCTTTTTACGAATCATATACAACACCATCCACACACTAATGGGTGTGACTAGCGCCCGGACGGACGTGCGAACGCGCACGTCCGGACGCTGAAAGCCCAAGTTTGATTTTGGTAATTAATGACACCAAGTTGCTAATGTCATGTATTAAGTGGTTTGAGTTAGGCATAAGCAACACATGTGATGAAGGTGCATGTGGCATGGAGTGGTGGCCACAAGATCACAAAGAGCTGGTGCATGGACATGAAATGACGATCATGGTGGAGATGCACATGAAATGATGATCATGGTGATCAAACATAAGGAGATGGACATGGAACAAAGTGATCAAGGCAAAGGTATAATCATGGGGTTTGCTTTTGCCGGTCTAAGATGAGTAGAGAAGTGATTGACCGGGTTTAGGATTGATAGCCGACTATCAAGAGGGACAATCACGGTTAGCTCGTAAAACAAGTGCTACTAGGTCATCTTCTTGAGCATATGCATTAGGATCTAGTAGAGAGCTAACGTAACGCCTTGAAAAATCATTGTGAAAATGCTAACACACATGCACATGATGATGTATACTTGGTGGTGTTAGCACTTTTGTGAAGGCGGCGGAGTTTGAGCGGCAGAGAGGGGTTTGGGGTCCTCTCTCCCTCCTGCCGAGCTTGCGAGGCGGGATTCAGGCGTTTTGTGGAGATGAAACGCTTATTTTCCATTGCGCCAAAGGATGGAACCAAAGGCGAAGTCACAGAGGTGATCATCACTGTTTTTTGAGCGACAGACGCTGGCTTCGCAGGTGTCAGACGCCGGTGCCACGTCTGGTGCTTTGCCCTAGGTGGCGCGCGTTGTTCTCTGTGCGACGGACGCTGGTCTCGGGAGCAACGGCGCTAACATCAGCGTCTGTCGGCTTACCCTCGTTCGCGCGCTACTGAAGGAGGCAACGGACGCGGTGGTGCTCAACCGACGGACGCGTCTGTTGCACTCGGGCGAACACAGACCTTACTGGACTGCATCTGTTGGTGCGACGGGACGCTGTGGCTATTCTCGACGGACGCATCTGTTGATCAGCGTTTTGACCGTTGGAACTTCGAACGCACAGGACACGTGGCGACTCGGGGTGCAACGGACGCGGCCGACCACGTCTATTGCCTAGGCGACGGACGCGTCCGTTGCCCCCGACCAGGGTATAACGGCTAGTTGCTTACCCCTTCGCTATAAATAGTTGGTGACCGGTTTTAGAGGGAATACTCTTGCACTTCTGAGATATTGAGACATCCTTTGAGGTAGAGAACACTCCCTCCACTCATCTCCTTGTTTGGTTGCTAATCCTAGTGAGATTGAGTGAGATTCAAGCGCATTGCATTGAGAGTTGCATCTAGTGGCACTTGATTCTTGAGTTTGCTGCGGATTGCTTGTTACTCTTGAGTGTTTTCCGACATCCTAGACAGCTTGGAGCAGCGGTGGTGTTGAGCTCATGATTGGAGATTGTTTGGAGCCTCACCAAGTGATTGTGAGGGGTCCTTGAGCCTTCCTCGCGGGAGTTCACGAATTGGCTACTCTAGTGGAGCTCGTAGCTTGGAGGATCCCCATCTTGTGAGTGGATGTACGGCACCCGCTGAGGGTTTGACTCTTGATAGTCAATTAGCTCGTGATCCATCAAGTGGGTGCATCACCACAACGAGAAGTAGCTTGCCGTGAAGCAAGTGAACCTCGGTAAAAAATCTTGTGTCATCTCTTGCCGATGATTCTCATTGTGATTGAGTGTGATTGATTCTTTGGATACATCTCATCTCTACACCATCAGTAAAAGAATCAATTCACTTCCCTTTTACATTCATGCACTATATTTTGTCTAGTGTGCTGAGAGTAGTTTGTATCACTTAGAGGTAATTAGTTTAGAGACTTAGCTTTGTTGGTGTGAATTAGAGATCATAGCCTTGCACTAGAATTATATATGTGGCTTGCATAAAAGTAGTTGAGCTAGTGCTAGAATTAGCTTCGCCATCTTATATACTAACTTTGTTGTTTAGTGAAGCTTGTAGAAAATTTAAATAGGCTATTCACCCCCCCTCTAGCCATTTGGACCTTACAGACGCCCGCGCAGCCCACACCCGTCTGCCTTCACCCCGACCCCATCCGCCTTCGCCCCGCCCCATGCACGCACTTCGCCCGCCAGTCGCCCTTGACCCCCTCCTTTCTCTCCACGCGAGTGGCGTTCAGGAGCCGGCTGAGGACGAGCGCGCCCTGATCGCAGCACCACCGTCCGTCGACACCCGGCGCGTTGCACACCCAGTCTGCTCGCCCTTAGCTCGCCCTGACCGAGCAACATAAAACACTTTAATATGAAAAATATTTGAATGCAACATACGTCTAAAAATAGATAAAACATTTGGAACGTGCACTTGCAACATGTGTGTGAAACACATGAAACATCCAAAATTGCAACTTGCAACATGAAACCACTTTGCTACAACATAAGATTGAAACATTTGGAACATACTGTTGCAATATATGTGTGAAACATATGCAACATCCAGATAAAAAATGATTACAACATACATCTGGAAATAGATGAAACATTTTAAACAAGCACTTACAACATGCTTCTAAAACACTTACAACATGTGCAACATCCCCCAATCTACTTTTGCAACATCAAGATGAAACAATTGCAACATACATCTGAAACATCTGAAATATACATATGCAGCATAGGGGAGGGAAAAGGCCAGGGCAGCAACCGAGAAATCAGGCTTCGAACAGCACCATGACATGCCCGGTGACTCGCGGGAGTGGCAGAAGGGTACCTCTTGAAGGGTCGAGATGGCAGACTAGAGGGGGGTGAATAGTTCTTTCTAAAACTTAAACGCGTTGGCTAACCGAAACAAATACGGAATTAAACTTATCGTTCTAGTCAAGACTACACCCCTCTATATAAGTTCTCTAGCACCTTGTAAAGATTCTAATTAAGCAATTAAGGTGCTAAGCTTAGCAAGAGCTCACCTAATCAATTCTAGAGCAAGGTCACACAAACCTATGCACTAGTACTTTGCTAACCGAGGAAGCTCCTACACAACTAGTGAAGCAAAAGCACAAAGCTCCTAAGCTCACTAGTAATGCTCAATAACAAGGCAACCAATACCAAATTAGAGAGCGTAAATTACTTAGCTACACAAACTAAGTAATGTGACTAACAAGGTTACACAAACTAAATTAGCCACGCAAGGAAAAGCTTCTAGCTACACAAGCAAGAAGACAACTAGCAAGCTACACAAGCAAACTAGTTATGAGAGCAACTACACAAGCACAAATATATATGAAAGTAAATACAAGCTTGTGTTGCACGAAGGCAAACCACCGAGAAGATGAAGAACAATGTTGACACGATGATTTTTCTCCCGAGGTTTACTTGGTTGCCACCAAGCTACGTCCCCGTTATGTCGACCAACACTTTGTGGTTCGGCGGCTAATCGGTATCACACACCGAGCCTCTCAAAAGGCGCCGCAAGAATCCACCATCAAGTGTGGTAGCTTAATGACACGCTCAACTAGACTTGCTCTTCGCGATCCCCGCGGGGTGAGCACAATCCCCCTCACAAAGCTTCTCCGGAGCCTCGCACAATCTTCTTGCGAGCTTCGACGGAGCCACAAGCCACCAAGCCGCCTAGGAGGTGGCAACCTCCAAGAGTAACAAGCACCATTGGCTTGCAACACGATCACCTAGTGCCACTCGATGCAATCTCTCAAAGCAACGCACTAGAATCAACTCACTCGCGATCGATTCGCACTCTTGCAAGCACAAGTGAGTTAGAGGCTCTCCTAGCACTCCCAAAGCATGGACACTAAGTTCCAAGGGTGCCAACCTACTGCCAAGACCAGCCACCACTTCTATTTATAAGCCCACAAACGAATATAGATGTCAGCGTCTGTCGCGCGAACCCTGCACATACTACAAGTCTAGAACACGACGTCTTTTCAAAAGCAGAGCAAAGATCAAGGAATAACCTGTGTGACCCTTCAAATAAACTCCTTGCAGGGCTGCGACGGCTCGGTGCTGATCGACTCCACGGCCAACAACACGGCGGAGAAGGATTCAGCCGCCAACAACCCGAGCCTCAGGTTCTTCGACGTGGTCGACCGCGCCAAGGCGTCCCTGGAGGTGCAGTGCCCCGGCGTGGTCTCTTGCGCCGACATCCTCGCCTTCGCGGCGAGGGACAGCGTTGTGCTCACCGGTGGCCTCGGCTACCAGGTGCCATCCGGACGCCGTGATGGCCGGATATCCAATGCCACTCAGGCCCTGAGCAACCTGCCCCCGCCGTTCTTCAACGCCACCCAGCTAGTAGACAACTTCACCAAAAAGAACCTTACGCTTGAGGACATGGTCGTTCTCTCCGGCGCACACACCCTCGGCGTCTCCCACTGCAGCAGCTTCACCGGCCCCGTGGCCACCAACGGCCCCGTCGACCGGCTCTACAACTTCAGCGGCTCAGCTGACGGGGTAATAAGAGTAACACTTCCCTCTCTAAAAAAGCAAAAACCACGCTGCTCAAACTTGTGGCTTTGTATTAGTGCAGTTCTTACCTCTTAGTTCTTTTCTTACCCGGTTATCCGTATCCACTGCTGCTGTGTACAGATTGACCCAACGCTGAGCAAAGCCTACGCATTTCTCCTCAAGAGCATCTGCCCGTCCAACAGCAGCCAGTTCTTCCCCAACACGACGACGTTCATGGACCTAATCACGCCGGAAAAGTTCGACAACAAGTACTACGTTGGCCTGACCAACAACCTGGGGCTCTTTAAATCAGATGTGGCGCTGCTGACTAACGCAACCATGAAGGCGCTGGTCGACTCCTTCGTGCGCAACGAGACGACGTGGAAGAGCAAGTTTGCCAAGTCCATGGTCAAGATGGGTAAGATCGAGGTGCTCACCGGGACGCAGGGCGAGATCAGGCGCAACTGCAGGGTCATCAACCCTTCAAGTGTCACCGATGTTCTCGGCAGTCAGTCACGTTCTTCAGGATTCACTGGAGTGGCTGCAAGCTAACCATACCGGTTGTCAGTACATGCGCGCGCAGTGTGTGCTTGGTGTGGGATGTGATATTGCAATAAGTAATGAGCGAATTAGCTGTATAACTAGCTTGCTACATGAACACGGAGACAGCACAATAACCTAGAAAACTGAAGAAAAAGGAGGTGATCACACTGTGTTGTACATCACGCGGTGTTCATTTGACTGTTGTGTTTGATTGTGAGGATGTAATAAAACTGTGCCAAATACTTCTTTTTCGTGGCAAACATGTATGACCATCTGATTATTTATTAGTGATACAAAAAATTGATTAAACATGTGTTTTGACCAAAATAATTGTTGGTAAATCGTTCTACAAAGTCCTTGCAAATTGTCGGCAGCAAGCCAGGTACCAGCGCCCTCGTAGTCAATTCATGGGACCTTCATCAGTTACCAATCCACCTAAGACCAAGAAAAATCTGCACACCATATACCATCCTTATCCTAAAAGTATATGCGAAAAAAAAGAGGCGACAAACATGGCTATCATGCATTTACAACATGCTGGATGGTTGCCCAATCAATGGGTGATATGTGCACACCAACTTGTCAAATCCATTGACCCAGTTTGTCCAAGTGCTCTAACATTGCAACTGAGAGTGACTATCATTGAATCCAACTATTTAAAACAATGTTCCATATTGCAAATCATAAATACTATTGTGCTTACTGACCGTCAATATGTACTTGGGGCTGTGTAGTTGCTCTCTTGCAGAAGAGAACTTTATAATTCAACAAGATGTAACTTCAAACTTTCACAAAAGTTTCACCCATTAGCAGAAAGGGACTGATAAAGTTTGAAAAATATGAAGATATTCATGGCAAATGCACAAAGTTATGAAATGCAGTGAGATTTAAAAATCTTTATCGTAGGAAAATACACTTTCCATCATAAGGAAAATACGACTTAAAACCATTGATGCTTGTATTGTGTTAGTACAACTCAGTGCCATGTCAGACAACGGTTAGAAAGTCATTGTGCTTTTAATTTGTTCACAACATGGAACAGCAACTATAAGTGAAGAAAGCTTGTCATCCACTGTAAGCTGCTATATCTGTCCCCTTCTGCTTTTTCACATCATCATTATTTATAGAGCTTTCCAGTTTGCTAAGCATTGTCATTATCAAAGGAAAAAAATGAAGTCAATGCTGACAAGTCTGATTTGAAAGGTTACGAAAAAGTAAGCCTTAAAACTTAGTTGGGCCAGCGACGATGATTTCCTTCTTGAAGGCGTCGTTGAAGAACCTCTTGTTGCTGCGGCCTGGCTATTGGCATGGGGACTAGCCTCGCGGTGGATGTGGGGCTCCTCGCCGTTGTCGGCCTCAGGTATGGCCAATGGTTTGGAGATCATTGCCACCTCCTTGCGCCGAGGACCCGTGGAGGGGCTAGCTCAGACCTCTCTCCTTGCTTCTTGCTCCCCTCTTGGGTGAGGCTGGCCCTGGCGGTCGGTCGTTGCCGATGTTTCGACGAGTGTCCTCCTCTGGCGCCTCTGCTCCGTCGGCGCTCTCCTTGATGGTGCCAGAATATCAAATGCTGGGTGGTGTTTCCACCGCTGCCGCCATTCCCCTCCAAGGAAAAAACCATTGATGCTTGTATTGTGTTAGTACAACTCAGTGCCATGTCAGACAACGGTTAGAAAGTCATTGTGCTTTTAATTTGTTCACAACATGGAACAACAACTATAAGTGAAGAAAGCTTGTCATCACTATAAGCTGCTATAGCTCTCCCCCTTTGCTTTTTCACATCATATTCATAGAGCTTTCCAGTTTGCTAAGCATTGTCATTATCAAAGGAAAAAAATGAAGTCAATGCTGACAGTTCTGATTTGAAAAGGTTACGAAAAAGTAAACCTTAAACAGGCATTCCGTGTGACCTTCAGTATCCCAGGAAGGATTTTTTTCCCCTTTCCATTTCTGTTGCTTGCGACGTTGCACTATGGAGCTATATTTTCCAAACTTTCTACGAACACAAGGTTGAAATGTGCCCTTGTGATTCGTTTTGTGATGAGTAATTGTTAACGTGATCCACGAAGAAGGTTGAGTGGTGACTAACCCTACCATGGCGAAAGCTATATGTGCAACATGTCTCTTGGCTTGTGTTGTGCAGGTGTGGAGCTCGGAGGCGGTGGTCGACGGTGAGGTGAAGGTCAAGTAGACATGTGCCATGCCGATGGACCAGGAGCGGTGAAGGGCGAACGTGAGGCTTGGACCGAGGGACCAGGAGGCCGGGTGATCAGCCACGGTGGCTGACATTTGGGACATCGACAAGCGCAAGTATACTTGGGAGTGACCGTGTTGACCGAGTCAAAGGAGGACGTCCAAGTCGAGCGGTAGGGGACACGTATGGAGCATGCTACTCGCGAGTGAGTTTGGAGGTTTGGGCCTCAAAACCATCGGTTACGGGTTTACGGGTTTGGGCCTCAAAACCCGGGCAGAGAATCCGAGGAGGAACGGATGGCACATGGCGGCATCGGGGAGTTCGCGTCGAGGCGAAGCTACTGATGAAGAGGCGCGGTGGCTGTCGGATGAAGATGACACCGGGTTAGACCATAACGACCTTGGGCTAAGTAGTTTGACTCAATTGTATCCAGGGGCAAAACTGGAATTATGTAATAGCCCTGTTAAATAGGATGAGGGAGCCCCATCTCCCTCACCTCTTCCATTTGTATTTTTTCTAGTTAGGGTTTCCCCCTCCCCTTAGTTGCTTGTGAGAGAGAGGTCCACTAATCCTTGTGATTTGTGTATGAACCAAGATTTCAAGTGGGAAAGGAGGTCCCAAATCCTTCTTGTGTCCTCTGGGATTCGGCGGAAGCATCACTCTTTGTGTTCTTCATGTTTTTCTACTTCCCCCTCTCGTTCTTGAGTCGTTTCATCGTTTCTAGACCTTTTTGATCCGTTCTTTTTGTGTTGATTTGAGCTATGACGTGAGTTGAGCCTTTCCACTAAAGGAAATCAACTAATTCCTCACGAGCTCGTAGATCGGGTGATTTCTTGGTCTATGTCTCAAGAACTGGTGTTTTTCATTCCCCTTCGATTTTCTGTTGATTGGCTTCAAATTGGGTAATGACCTCTTAGAGGTAGCTCCCCTACTGCCTTGTGATCTTGAGGATCAAGTTTGATTGCAGTTGGTGTTGGTTTGGCCACATATCGGGTGAATCGAGAGAGGGGGCGATTTTGTGGCTCCCTATTTCTGTTCTATTCCGCGACTCATGGACAGTCCGCAGATCGGGGCCGAGCACAGGTGAGCTTTTGGCAACAAGAGGAGATACATGCAACAGAATCCAAAATTCCTTTAGATTCTTCTAATGATTTGGTTGTCAAAGGATCTCCTACTACGAAAACACAAAATATGTCAGAAGACGATGAGCCCCATCCTTCCACATTCCTCTCTGAAATTGAAGATGGTCTTTTTGAAGATTTTGGGAATGCTTCGAACTTTCTAGTTCAAGTAAAGCCTCTAGAACACTCTACACCATTTAAGGATGATGATATTCCATGCAATGATCCCTTCTTAATGGAACACATCAAGGGACTCTCGGCCATCATGAGCCGTGAGTGGTTGGTAGAAACGGAGTTATCCAGTGAGGTAGGCCGAATCATTGCCCCCTCTGATGTTATAACTTGCATCCTAAAGAAAACAACCATAGAGGCTCATTATAGTCCTACCGTTGGGATGAACATTATTTCTAAGGCTTTAGCTGATGAACTTTGTCCCAATGAGACCTTGATCTCATCTCATAAGCTTTTAAGAACTCCTTATGGAGTTACTCTAGAAAGTTATGGGGTTGTGAGGTCTATTCCCTTGGGCATAAGAAGTTCTGAGTATCGTCTAGACTTTCACATCTATGACATCTCGGACAGGTCCATTTTGATTGGTGTACCTTTGGGGACACTCTTTCAAGTGCGACCAAAACAAAGTCTCTTGAATTTAAAGTTGGGAAACTCTATTATCGATGTCTCACTTGCACGCTCGCACAACGCAATAGTAGAACCCAAGCCCAAACAAGATACTATGGAGGAAGTTTTAATGGCATCTCTAGAAGACATGGCCCAACCTCTTTTCAATGATGAACACTTCATCGAAGAAGAGGAAGAGCTAGCAGAACCTGTCGAGCTAGACCCTTTGGAGGTTCCTCCACAACCCTCAATTGACCTAAAACCTTTTCCTCTTGGCTTGAAATATGTCTTTCTCAATAATAATCTAGAAACTCCTGTCATCATAAGTGACAAGCTTTCCCAAGAAGAAACCTATAGGCTTGTCACTGTCCTAGAAAGACATAGATCAACTATAGGCTACTCAATCCATGACCTCATAGGAATTAGTCCCGTTCTCTGCACGCATCGTATCCCTACAGATCCTGACATCTCACCGATAAGAGAACCACAACGGAGACTTAATAATGCTATGCGAGAGGTTGTTAAGAAAGAAGTCTTAAAACTTTACCAAGCTAGGATTATTTATCTCGTGCCACATAGTGAATGGGTTAGCCCTGTCCAGGTGGTGCCAAAGAAAGGAGGGATGACAGTTGTTACAAATAAAAAGAATAAACTCATTCCTCAACGAACTGTCACTGGGTGGAGAATGTGCATATACTATCGAAAAGTCAACAAGGCTACAAAGAAAGATCATTTCCCATTACCCTTCATTGATGAAATATTGGAACGGCTTGCAAACCACTCTTTCTTTTGTTTCCTTGATGGGTATTCCGGATATCACCAAATCCCAATCCACCCCGATGACCAAAGTAAGACCACTTTCACATCCCCGTATGGAACTTACGCATACCGATGAATGTCGTTCGAATTGTGCAATGCCCCAGCTTCTTTCCAACGGTGCATGATGTCTATCTTCTCTGAGATGATCGAGAAAATCAAGGAGGTGTTCATGGATGACTTTACCGTCTATGGCAAAACCTTCAATGACTGTTTAGAGAATTTAGACAGAGTCTTACAACGATGTGAAGAGGAGCACTTAGTCCTAAACTAGAAAAATGTCATTTTATGGTTTGGGAAGGAATAGTGCTAGGACACAAAGTGTCCGAATGTGGGATAGAAGTGGATAGAGCAAAGATTGAAGTCGTTGAACAACTTCCACCTCCCATGAATGTGAAAGGAATCTGAAGCTTTCTAGGCCATGCGGGGTTCTATAGGCGTTTTATCAAAAACTTTTCTCAAATCGATAGACCCCTCACTAGCCTATTAGCTAAGGATGCACATTTCATCTTCAACAATGAGTGCCATGAAGCTTTCCAAACACTTAAGCAGGCACTCATTTCAGCTCCAATCATCCAACCACCTGATTAGACGCTGCCTTTTGAGATCATGTGTGATGCTAGCGACTTTGTTGTTGGTGCCGTTCTCGGCCAAATAAAGGATAAGAAGCATTATGCTATATCCTATGCTAGCAAAACCATGACTGGGCCACAACTCAATTATTCTACCACTGAAAAAGAGTTGTTGGCAGTTGTCTTTGCAATAGACAAGTTTAGATCTTACTTAGTTGGAGCAAAAATAATCATCTATTCAGACCATGCTGCCCTTAAATACCTGCTCACTAAGAAAGATGCTAAACCCCGTCTTATAAGATGGATTCTTTTGCTCCAAGAATTTGACATTGATATAAAAGATAAGAAAGGAGTAGAGAATTCAGTAGTTGATCACTTGTCTAGGCTTCAATATAAGGAAACACATGAGTTACCTATCAATGACTATCTAAGGGATGACACACTCCTCATGGTAACACACTCGGACCCTTGGTATGCGGATATTGTGAACTATATGGTTGCAGGCTATGTTCCACCAGGAGGACACAAGAGAAAGCTCAAATATGAAGCTCGTTGCCACTTGTGGGAGGATTCGTATCTCTATCGGGTATGTGCTGATGGATTGTTACGAAAATGTGTCCCAATGGTTGAAGCCATGAAAATCATAGAGAGATGTCACACATCACCCTATGGAGGACATTATGGAGCATTTCGCACAAATGCAAAGATCTGGCAAAGTGGATTTTTCTAGCCAACGATGTATCAAGATACAAAGGAGTTTGTTAGAAGATGTGCCAGATGTTAGAAACATGGAAACATAAATACTCGGGATGCAATGCCACTCTAGAACAACCTCCAAATAAAGTTGTTTGATGTCTGGGGAATTGATTACATGGGACCATTCCAGAAGTCAGGAGATGCTGAATACATCTTGGTGGCAGTTGACTATGTATCCAAGTGGGTAGAAGCCTTACCATTTCGAGCTGTCGATTCCAAGCATGCCAAGAAGATGGTTCATGAAGTGATATTTCCAATGTTTGGAATGCCGAGAATGGTCATAAGTGATGGAGGATCACACTTCATTAATAAGTCCTTCAGACAGTTCCTTGCTGGATATGGAGTCAAACACAATGTTGCAACTCCATACCATCCCCAAACAAGTGGTCAAGCAGAAACGTCAAATAAGCAAATCAAGAACATTCTGCAGAAGATTGTGGCTGAGATGGGAAAGAAATGGAAGCACCAGCTTCATGATGCACTATGGGCATACCGAACTGCATACAAAACACCCATAGGCATGTTACCTTATCAGCTTGTATATGGAAAAACATGCCACTTGCCTGTTGAATTGGAATTTAAAGCTCATTAGGTAATCAAGAAATGGAACATGGATTTCCATATAGCTGGTAAGAATTGTCAGAAGCAAATATCTGAGCTAGAGGAATAGAGAGAAAAGGCTTATCACAACTCCAAGATTTACAAGGAGAGAACCAAAAGATGGCATGATAAGAGAATCAAGCATAAGGAATTCAAGCCTGGAGATAGAGTTCTACTGTTCAACTCAAGAGTGAAGCTCTTCGGTCATGGAAAACATAGAAGCAAATGGGAAGGATCATTCAAGGTGATTGAAGTTGCATCCTATGGTGCTGTCACACTTCACGATGATTCAGGTAATACATTCAAGGTAAATGGTCAATGTTTGAAAGTTTTCTTGAATCTAAAAACTTAGAACAAATTGATGTAATTGAATTTTTGCAATTTAAAAATCTATTTTTAAAAAAACTCCTTTGTAAAGGCTCTAGACAACTAAGGCTCGAACACCTAAACACTTAATTAGTTTCACAAGTTTTGTTGTCTATTTGAGTTCTACAGGATTTGGGAAGTTTAAGAAGATTGAGACCTACATCAATCTACAAACAGAATGACTATGTCAACATCCAGCTTGGGGGAGAGCATTCCCCATGTATCTAGCTAAGTGTTTTCTTACCTATCTATTTACTTATATATTTATTCTTTGATATATGAAACAAATAAAAATATGCATAACCTTTAGAAAGCCAAATAAATGTTTCCCTTTCTATATATTTATGTATGATCTTTAAGCTTGCTAAATAAATATAGGAGTGCACTAAGTTTCATCTTGCTAAAATAAATCCCTATGATAAACTCTTATGGAAATGATGAATAGTTGCTCTATTGTAATTCCTTTCAAGTGTCTGTTTTCAACCTAGAACTCTCCCAAGTTTTGGACACACTGTTTTGATCTAAGATTTACTCTGAACCTGAAACTTGTGGGTGGCAAATGCTTGATCTAAATCTAGATAGTTGACGGGTATGATATGGGAAGATCTGAGCTGCTATTTATCATGTTCTAAGTGATACTACAGTTCCGGAGAATTTATCTTTTGAAAAAAAATTAAACTGTTGCATGATGAGTTCCTATATGATGAGAGTTTAAATTCCTACCACAGCCATATATCATGCTTTTTAGATTAGGAAAACTTCCACTTATATTTACTGCTTGTGAGCATTGAGTATGATCAAGTTTTGTTGACCCTTAGGAATCGGTCATGCGGTTAAAATCAAGATCACATACACTCCACCCATATATGCTGCTTCCACCCTAGAAGTATGCATCCACATACTTTCTATTTAGACACATCCCAAAATTGTTCTACTCCTACACTAGGAGTGAGCATAAAAAAATCCCGTCATCCATTGCTAGCCCCTTTTGTTATCCAATAAAGCTCTAAATATTCCTATTACTACCTCCATCAATATTTCCAAAAGAGGCTTGGGTGCTCTGAAAAAAAAGAAGAGGAAAAGAAAAATAAAAGAAACAGGACAAATGTCCCAACATAGAGAGATTTCGAGCATTCCAAGTTCTCCCCAAATTCTTCAAAGTAAAGAGAGGTATAAATTTCTTCAAGGAGCAAAAGTAGAATTAGGTATTCGCCATTATCATTTCTTTACCCCCTTCATTTTTACTCACCATCATCGCTATTTGTCACTATCACCATATATCCACTCAACCCATATATCTAGGACCACACACATGCATATCTTGATTTGACTGTATGGCTGGACTCATTCCTCTAGATCCATGGTTTGACTGTGCAATATATGTTTGCAAGTATGTATACGCTGTCTCCCCACCTATGAGCTCCACATAAGCCTATTAAGTTGTAGGGTGAGAGAGAGAAGACAATGCTATTATGCCTTACGCCAAAAATACCACATATTTTGAGAGAAAAGAGAAGGCATACACTCTTAATGTCTTGGTAAGGATACAGAAATACCACAAAGGAGAGACTTGAGAAGGTCATATATAGGAATCTCTGAGTTTTATTTAAAAATTTTGCAAAACTCCAGAATGAAGGTTGATCAAAGAGCTAGAGACATAGTGCTTGACTTGACCGTTCTGTCTTTCAACTGCTCAAGACCCAAGTGACGGCTACAAGTCCCATGGTGGAAGGTAATATGGGTAAGTTTGAAAGTTAAAATAGTTCACTCTAAACCGGAGAAGAGTTCTTGTTTGAACGCATGTGTACTTTTGAGGCATGAAAGCATTGAAGCAACTCCTGATCCATCACTGAGTTTATCTTTGCTCAAGGACGAGCAAAGGGTAAGCTTGGGGTGTTTGTTGACAGTAGATAACTCTTATTTTTAACTGTCAATGAAACATGAAAAAGGGCCTAAACATAATTACCACTTAGATATAGGTGGTTTACTGATAGAATTCTATGAGTTTTGGTGAATGTCTGTTTCTGCAGGGTATCAGCTGAAAAGAACTAAGGAAGGCCCACATGTCAGGTTTACATAGAGACAAAAGGGGTATGAATAACTTTTCTGGAATCTAGAAGGTACGAGAAGACTCTAGAAACAAACGGGAGACGAAACGGGCCTAGAAGTGGGGCGCCCGCCCCCCTCCTTGGGTGCCCGCCCCAGTGGCAGAGCCAATCAGGCTCCACCTCGCGGATCCTGCTTCCACCACCTTTGAGGATTAATAAAAAGTCATTGATCAAGGTCGGTTTGATCTAACGGCTATGGTGCTTCCTAGAGGGCTATATAAGCAAGGCTCCCCCCTAGGGTTTGGTACCATATCTCTTCTACAGATCAAAAGCTAGGGTTTCAATTCTTCATTCAAGTAGAAGAGGGTCCCTCTAGTTCATCTAGTTCTAGTTCTAGTTCATCTAGATATAGTTCTAGTTCATCTAGTTATATCTAGAAAATAGGGAGAGAGAGGAGGAGAGAGCTGAGGAGGAGCTGGATCTATCAGATCTTCCTCAACATTGTACTTTTGCAGCATCTGGTTCGTCATTCAGTAATCTCCAGGTTCTTCAATTATTATTTCTAAGTTCTACGTTCTTATTTAATTCTTACTTTATTCTATTTACTTGAACTCTGCTTGTATTTGAGTGCTCTAGTTATAATATTTAGCTAGAGTAGTAAACCCTAGTGTAGACATGGTGTCTAGGCTATAGTTTACCTGAGTTTGCGCCCAATCTCACAGTTAGTTGTGGTAGCCCTCAGAGGTGATAGCTCTGTCCGGCCATTGCAATCCACCCCGTTCGGGTTGGTGTTTCATAGAGCTTTTGGCAGCCTTCCCCCCGACTACTTTCTTCCCAGTCTCTTTCGAGAGTCGGAAAGGTACTGTTGCTCCATAGTAAGTAAAGTATAGTAAGCCCGATCTTGATCACTCAATCAACTTAGAAAACCCTAGAAAGTTCCTCTCTTCCTGCCAAAAATATATATATCTTTCTTCTCTTATCTTTATCCTTGGACGGCCTTGATTCTCTAGTACACTTCACGTTCCCCATGGAAATCGATACTCTGGAATACTCCTGGGTGAAAGCTACATCGGTATCCGTGCGCTTGCGGATTTCTCTGTGTGCATTAAAAATACCCAACACACATGCTACACAAGAAGGCTAGGGTAGTCCGCAGCAGCAGCCACGGAGTCAATGATGATGGCCTCCTTGTCTTGATCGCCCTCGGTGGAATCTGCATCAATGTTAGCAGCAAGGGCTAAATCATCTTCAACATCACTAGCACTTATATATCCATCCTCGGTAGCAATGAAAGCGAGATGACTGGGGCAATCCTTCATGACATGTCCCATGCCTTTGCATCGGTGGCAAATGATTTTAGAGCTGGACGAGGAGGAGCTAGTAGAAGCACCCAGAGTGGCACCTTTCTTCTGCTGTGAAAACTGCACATTAGACAATTTACTTACCTCGGAAGAAAATGGAGGTGTAGATGGCTGTGGTGCAACACGAAGCTTGGGCGTCTCCGGCTCAGAACGCTGCTGAAAATTCCTCCCATTGTTAGACCTGAAAGGCTGGTGTTGTTTGCGTCCCTGTACTTCTCATTTTGCCTTAATAGCAAGATGATACAATTGGCAAAAATTGCGCCATTCTTTGTAATCAAGTATGTTCTGTATATCATGGTTTGAACCACCAAAAAATCTAGCACTAGCATTATTATCATCTTCATTTATACCACAACGGGCTAAACCAATAAGCAATTCTTGATAGTATTACACAAGGCGGCTAGCGGGGCAAGTCGAGTAATGTGGTGGCTTTGACTTGTTGTTTGGGAACGGTGGATGGGATAGCGGCGGAAAACAAAAATCATAGCAACGGGCGATTGAACTACGACCATGAACACAATCCTAAACCAGCAACAAGACTTGACCATGGACACAAACTCAACAATGTGAATCTGAAACGAAATTGCAAAGGCACAAAGGGTGATAGGATAGCAGAAATTGAAATATTTTTGGGCTTTTTGTGGACTTTAGGTAATGAAAAAATATGAATCTAAGGCAAACGAGATTATACCTCGCGATAAACCTAAAATATCTGATACCAATTGATGAGTACAAGCTCTATCTTTCGAGAGGTAGCCGGTAAGTTCGATTTGTGGAGATCTCGACGTTGGCGATCCGGCTTCAAATTAGACACGACTCAAACCCTGCAACTGTTACACCACTGTTCTGTTGGTTATCAACCAAGCACAACTTGATTGACCTCACCAAGAAGGCTTTTCTTGCAAGCGAATCGAAGAGCACAAGCAAGAAGGTAAAACATGCAATCTAAAATTGCAAATATGAATGACGCGAATATCAATAGAGGGTTCGAGAACTCGGTTCCAAAGGACTAATCGACACAGTGGAGGAGATCAAGAACAGGGGCCCTGGATCACTGTAAAAGGATTTGTCACCACAATTACAATGAACGATTCAGTTTCTCGATGGAAAACTAAACTCTAAATAAAACCCAATTGTCTAGCAGCGGCGACGGTTGTGTTTATAGTCTAAGACTCGACCTAGGGTTGGGGACGGCCAGGGGTTGGGCGCCCACAACTTGGGCTTAAGGCCCGACACGATACATGGCCAAGTTGGCCCAAATAGGTGACGCAGTACCTTGCCGTGGTCACAGAATGATCCACATATGTTCTGGAGCTGGGACCAGATCTTAAACGACAGCGTCGTCGTCTCCTTTCTAATGCATCCAAGAACGCCCCATTTCAATGTCATATGAGAAAGTTATGACCGGAACAGTGACGATGTGTTTACTGAATCCGAGGCCGACGTGGCAGCTGAGTTGGGGACGAATTGCTACTTAGGGAAGACCATGGCGTTGGTGTGTCCAGCATAGTGATGTCCTCATCACATAGGTTATGTAGAGCGCAGTCATGTCAGAGGTGACGGTTGCATCTTAAAAGCCTCTCTAGTTGATGCTCCTTATGTGTGGATAATGACATAGTAGTAATGTTACAATGATTGTTATATGTAGTTGCACTAATTAGAATATTCATTGACTTGTGATTAAAGAACTACATTAGGAATTATCTTTCTAATATTCGGGTCTTACGACGTTATTGTAGTAGTTAGAGTGATCATTATGATGACTAATCATTACTTATCATATATATCTTTATCATGTGACTTATCCCTGTTATGAGTAGAGTGTATGATATTGGTTTTATCTCTCATTCATCATATATATATAGTAAGTTATCAATACTATAGATTTCCTATTTAGCTAGACCTTCCTAGTGGTATAAATATAAATCGACAACCTGGTAATACTCAAGGTAAAATGCTACAATGGTATAATTATCTGTTTGCTTGCAGAACTAGTTTTATTCATATATTCATTCTTATTATTTTTGCCTAGTCACATAAAATGATAGATTCCTTTATATAGTACCAATATACATTTCTAGCTATAAAACTAGGGATGACAACTTAGTTCAAGCTTAGGAGTGTAGGTATGTGATAGGCGACTAGTGTGCTAAAGACATGTTAATCATTACCATGCATTTACTGGTGTTGTTAGTTTAGTAATAGTAGTAGTAAATGTCAACAAAGGCTAAGGCCCAAGAGCGCGCCTTCCTGGCCTCCCTTTGCGACCTTGACAACGACACCGACGATCGGTCTTCTTCTTCTCCCTTGAGCGATGATGAGTCCGAGAAGAGACATGAGGACAAGTTGATTGGGCTTTATTTTGTCGCCAAGTCCATCCACGGAGGCTACTACACCATGGCCGTGGATGAAGAGGTGAAGCCCAACAAGGACGTGCTTCCCGGCAACGACGACTCTACCGAGGTAAAACCCACCATCGATGCTCTTATTGCCAAGCTTGATATCATGACTGATACTTTGATGAGTCAAGATAAGCTACTAAAATGTGCTGCTCATGAGAGAAAAGAGTTTAAGGACAAGCTAGAAGTTATGGAGACGGAGCTTGAGGAAGTTAAGAAGCTTGTTGTTCATGTGTCGATGAGATTGAGTGTGATGAATGTGCTATTCATATGACCAACTTTTCTGAATTACAATCTAAGTATGCTATCTTGATAGATGAGAACGATGAGCTGAAGGCTAAGTCTAGCTTGTTGGGTGTGTGCAAGTCCTGTTTGGGCTTGCAATCTAAGCTGGCAGAGAAGAATGCCAAGATCCTTGCTCTTGAGAAGGCAAGTTCAGATATCACAGTTGTTGAGTGTACACATTGTGAGAGCTTGGTGTTGGAGCTTGAGTCTTAAAGGCGGGATAAGATGAGATCTGAGGAAGACAACACATACCTTCGGTCCATCTTGAATTGGGTGTCTTGTAGTGAGCCGTAGTTGGGCATGATGATGAGTCAGTTTAGGCGGGAACTTGGACATCGGGAGTAGGCTTTGCTTTAGGTGGGAAGGGTGAACATGTCTATGGCAAAGTGGGTGAGTTCAGTGGTTTGAGCCGAAGTGAGAAAAGCCTACCGAACCCACTGTGAAAGATGGAGTGTTTGAAGAACCTCTAAGAGCTCCACCCCAAAAACAAGTTTGGATTCCAAAACTGAACCATCTTAGGAACCCACTTTACACTATACCAAACATCTCTAAGGATCCCCTTCCTAAAGCCAAAAAGCTACCAAGAGTGACACAAACCCACAAGAAAGTGAGCCAACAACCATCCAAGAGAGAGGTGAGGTATCACTGTGACTATTGCCATAGTGATGGTCACCTTGTTGAGTTTTGCTTTAGGAGGAAGAGAGATGAGCGGCGGGAGTATGAGTTGAACAACTAGAACATGTACCACCCGCCCCATGGTGTACATGTGCTGCCTATTCAGAGACACAATACTAGGCCTCGAGGGGCAATGCCTCAAGGTGCTAGGCCTCAGGTTACAAGACCACGAGGTGGTCATGCCCGGCATGGTTCAGGTTGTGATCAATATGACTTTAGACCTCATAGTAGTGGCTTTCAGTCCTACAGTTCTAGCGGACCACATTATCTCCCACGTGGTGCCCACTTTCCTCAAATGGGACATGGCATGTTTGGTGGTTTTCCTAACACTTTTTTATGGCAAATGAGCCAACACTGGTATCCTTCACAGTTTACTAACCCCAGTATTGCACCATTTGCTCATCCCATGTCTTTCTATTGATGTAGGACGGAGGCCTAGAGAACACGTGGCTCATTGATTCCGATTGTTCGCACCACATGACCGGAAGTTCAAAATAGTTCTCCAGCCTCGACCCCATGCAATGTAAGGAGTACATCACATTCGGGGACAATAGCAAAGGTAAGGTGCTTTCTTGTAGGACTATTCGGGTCAACAAGAGTTTTGTCTTGAAGGATGTTGCTTTGGTTTTGAATTTGCATTTTAATTTGCTTTCTATTTCATAACTCCTTCAAGATGGCTTTGAAGTGCGCTTTAAGACCGGCTTGTTTCGAGTTCTTGATTCTCAAGGAAATCTTGTTTGCCAGATTGTCCCTTTTGACCGTGTCTTTCGAGCTGATTTTTCTCACTCCTTTGGCTCTTCTCAATGTTTGGTGGACGGATCCTCCTCTAAGATTTGGAAGTGGCATAGGAGACTGGGTCACTTGAGCTTTGACTTACTAGCTAGGTTGAGCTCACTTGACTTAATCCGAGGATTGCCCAAGTTAAAATTTAAGAAGCATTTGATGTGTCACCCTTGTCATCATGGGAAGATGGTTGCCGCTTCTCACCCACCTATGAACCAAGTCATGACCAAGAAACCCAGCGAGCTACTTCACATGGACACAGTTGGTCCAACTCGGGTTCGGTCAGATGGTGGAAAGTGGTACGTTCTAGTGATCATGGATGACTTTTCTCGTTACTCTTGGGTGTTTTTCATGGAGGGCAAGGATGAGGCTTTTTTACATGCTCGGGATTTAATTCTTTGGTTGCAAAATGAGTTTTCTAAGAATGCCATGAGAGCGATTCGCAATGACAATGGCACAGAATTCAAGAATACTCATTTTGAAACTTTTTGTGCTTCTTTGGGCCTCGAGCATCAGTTTTCCTCTCCCTATGTTCCTCAGCAAAATGGTGTTGTTGAGCGCAAGAATCGGACCCTTGTTGAGATAGACAGGACGATGCTCGATGAGCATAGGACTCCTAGGAGATATTGGGCCAAAACGATCAACACCACGTGTCATGTTTCAAATCGCATTTTCCTTCGAGCCTTCATGAATAAGACTTCTTATGAGTTGTGATTCGGACGATCACCCAAGGTAAGCCACTTTAGAGTGTTTGGATGCAAGTGTTTCATTTTGAAACAAGGTAATTTGGATAAATTTGAGTCTCAATCCTCCGATGGTATCTTTCTCAATTATGCTTCACATTCTCATGCTTATCGTGTACTTAACCTTGAAACTAACCGAGTTGTAGAGACCTGTGAGGTTACCTTCGATGAGACCATGTCTTGTTCGGTTCCTGTCTTTGAATGTGCAGGTGATCAGGAGATCGGTGAGAGCATCTTTGTTGAGGAGAATGAGGAAGATGTTGATTGGGGAGATGCCGAGCCGACCTCTTCGAATGCTCCAATCGAGTTTGTGATGACTATTTTGGCTCACGGCCCCGATCCATCTTCTTCCACTACTTGGGGTCCACACGAGCCACCTCCTCAGTCTACACCGGCTACACCTGAGGAGGCCCTAGCTACTGTTGAGGGGGAGGCGACTTCTTCGAGATAAGCACCTCAGCACATTCAGCGTCGCCACCTGACTCAGACCATGATCGGCGACATTGACCAAAGGGTCACACGGTCTAGGTCACATCAGATCTCATACTTCGCTCACTCTGCTTTCGTAGCTTTTTTGAGCCTCGAGATATTAGACACACACTATCTAATGCCGATTGGGTCAATGCTATGCATATGGAGTTAGAGAACTTTGAACGGAACCAAGTGTGGGTTTTAGTTCTACCTCCACCAGAGTGTCACCCCATAGGTACAAAGTGGGTTTATAAGAACAAACAGAGTGAGGATGGGGTGGCAGTGAGAAACAAGGCGAGATTGGTGGCTCAGGGTTTTTGCCAAAAAGAAGGAATAGACTATGAAGAAACCTTTGCTCATGTTGCCCGTCTAGAAGCCATTAGGATCCTTTTAGCATTTGTAGCTTCGAAAGGGTTCAAGCTGTATCAGATGGACATGAAGAGTGCCTCTTGAACAAGTACATAGAGGAAGAGGTTTATGTAAGGCAACCCCCTGGCTTTGAAAATCCTAAGTTCTCCAACCATGTCTTTAAACTCCACAAAATATTGTATGGTTTGAAACAAGCCCCGAGAGCCTAGTATGAGCGTTTGAGAGCTTTCTTGCTTGATAAGGGTTTTATGATGGGTTCTGTAGATAAGACTTTGTTCCTCCTCAAGCAAGGCACTGACAACCTTTTGGTTCAGATATACGTGGATGATATAATCGTTGGTGGCTCTTCTCATGCTCTTGTTGCTAAGTTTTTAGATACTATGAGCAAGGAATTTGAGATGAGCATGATAGGCGAATTGACTTTCTTCCTCAGGCTACAAATCAAGCAAATTCATGAGGGGACGTTTGTGCACCAAGGCAAATACACCAAGGACGTGCTCAAGAAATTCAATATGGGTGAGGCCAAGCCTCTTTCGACGCCCATGTCGACCACAACGACCCTGGACGAAGACAAGGAAGGAGAAGCTGTGGACCAGAAGGAATATCAAAGCATGATCAGATCCCTGTTGTACCTAATGGCGATGAGACCAGACATCCAGTTTGCGGTCTGCTTGTGCGCACGCTTTCAGTCTTCGCCGCGCACGTCTCATCGTCAAGCAGATCCTCAGGTACCTTCGTTTCACACCCGAGTTTGGTCTTTGATTTTTGGCCTCCTCCTCTCTTTCTCTTTGTGGGTATTCCAATGCGGATTATGCTGGTTGTCGTGTTGAGAGGAAGTCCACTTCTAGGACTTGTCAGTTTTTTGGATCTTCTCTTGTGTCTTGGTCTTCTCACAAGCAGTCTAGCATCGCCCAATCCACCATAGAAGCTGAATATGTTGTTGCTGCTGCTTGTTGTTTCCAGTTGCTTTGGATGATAGCTACTCTGAGAGACTTTGGGTTAGAGTTTAGGCGAGTGCCTTTGTTTTGTGATTTTGTGATAGCACTAGTGCCATAAGCGTAGCAAAAAACCCAGTCCTCCACTCAAAGACAAAGCACATAGAAGTCTGCTTTCACTTCTTGCGTGACCACTATGAGAAAGGTGATATTGATCTGTACCACATTGATACCCAAAACAAGCTCACAGATATCTTCACCCAACCACTTGACCAAGCCTAGTTTGCTCGCTTGGGAGGGAAGCTTGGAGTTTGTTTTCCTTTTTAGAGTAGGGAGGGAAACTTTGGTTGATGTACTCTAGTTTTGCTTTTTCTTTGTAGTTTAGCCTTTGTTTTTTTGTTTTTGTATCATACTTGCATATCATATTATCATGTATCATGTTGCATCCTGAGCTTCATCCTTATAGTAGCTAGATTGACACTATGCTCATGTTGGGGATGTTATGGATATATATGATGTTCTTTTGGTTTAGGCTCCTTTTGATCAATTGATGCATGTTATGAGCTAAGCTTGTTTTCTAAACTGTGAACTTGATTAAAACTTGTTGAAACATGAAATGTGTTCACCACTACTTGTGGCAACTAGCATGTGTAGAATGTGTCGAGATCTCTTTTGCTTCATATATATATGCTTAGTTGCTATGGCTCATACCTTGAGTTACACACTTGCTTGAGAAACTTGAATTTGTGCTAAAACTAAAAAAACAAGCTAAGTGATTTGAAAAGATCAGGATGGGTATGTGCTATCCTCTGTCAGAGTATCGAGACAGCTCCAAATTGCACTTCTTGGTGAACTTAAGCAATGTAATGATACCAAGATCATTGTTTAAAGCTTCTAATTGCCTTTGACATAGACTTGACATGGTCGCTAAGTCATGTTTTGATGGCACAGATTGTAACACCCTGGTGTTAGTTAGCCTCATAATGCATTCATAATGCATGATCATGGCATGACATTACCATAAGCATCGTCATTTCATGTGCATTCTTGCTTGAAACATGACCTTGCAATATTGTGGTTTCTATGTGCTTCCTTTATGTGATGCTATTGTGTGACTTGGGGGCTTGAAAACATCTTTGATATGTTAGTGGAGCAAAATGAGCTAGGGTCTATATTCATGTTTTGACCAAAATCCAATTTGACTAGGTTTGACCCCAGTTTGACCTTAGCACTGATCTGCTTTGACCGATTTAAAAGTGGTATCTAGAGACCTTGCATGGAAGTGCAACCTTTACCAAAGTTGTAGGAAATTTATCAAGGAACAAAAGTCTCAATATAATCATCTCATGAAAATGACTAGAACATCCTCAAACAGGGCCCACAAGTCAGTTTGAAGTGCTGTTATAACACTTAGAAAATTTTCCTAAGTCCTAATGCAGTCACAGTTTCAAGGTACTCCACTTTAAGGTTCTGTAGTTACTAATCTAGGCTGAACTAGCTCAAGTCCATATTGACAAAATTGGAGATCTCATATAGCTTTACAAGTTTGCTAATGTCACCTATCTCTAACTCGGGTTGGTTTTGGAGTTAAGCTTCGATCATTATCGGCTGTCAGTCTCTCCTGGACTGAACAGTTTCTGGGTACACCCCTTTGGACCCTTATATCTCTCTAACCGTCACGAATTAGCTCGAGATCTAGTAGACTTGTAACAAGATCTCACATAGTTCTACAATTAAGTATATTGTGTCATCGGCTAACTCGGATTGGTTTGGGAGTTACTGAGCCCTCAAGTAGCTCTGTCAGGTGTCTCGTTAACTGAAACTCAGTGTTTCATTCAGAGTTTCAAGTTTCAAAACCGGAAAGGTGATCGTGGCCGACACGCGCAGGAGGAGATCGACGCGTGGGCGCCTCGTGTCGACGCCGCGTCCAGGATGCACGCACGAGGTCGCCACGCGCCTAGAGATCCTCAGTTCGCCCTCCATTTCCTCTTCCCCTCACGTCCATGCACCTCACTGTACCCCACGACTCCGCCATTGCCGCGCCGCGCGCCCACCCTCGCTAGCAGCTCCACCAATGCCTAGTGCACCGCACCAACGCGTTGGCCTCGCCTCTAGGGCCGCACGCTAACCGGAATTCGTTTTCCGCCGCCCGCCATCGCCGGAGCTTCGCCAAGCTCACTGCCTCACCGTGGCCATCGATATCCGTAGCTCCTCTGTCCCCTCCTCACCTTGTCTCGTGATCCTTATAGGGCGTAGATGGTGTAAACACAAACCGCTTAGACTCTACCGCCACGGTGTGGCCGAAACGGGCGTCTCGTTGTTGCCGTTGCGACTGGAGCGCCACCGCGCTCTCGGTCCACCGTGGCCAGCTCAATGGTGAGCCTTGCAGTCCGTGGTATTGCTTGTTCGTTGCCGTGCACGCCACGTAGAGCGTGTAGGTGCATTCGTATCGTCGTGCGGTGGCCGATTTCGCCGCCATCGACGCGCACTGCCCGCCGCCGTCCGCCATTGTTGATGACGAGCGTGCTCGGGTGTGGTAGCGATGGGGGAAAATGGTTGTCGAGGTGCAGGATGAGGTGAGGAGTGTGCCTGGGTAGTCGTCTTCGCCGGAGGAGCCGCCGGCGGCGAGCCCGACCTCGTCGGACCTCCTCCCCTGCCCCTGTGCCTTTGATGGGTGGGGTCCCATTGTCAGCGCGCCCCCCTTCCTCTGTTTTCTGATTCGGGCCACTGGGTGGGCCTGTTGGCCGAGAGGGCCCAGGGCCTTAGCAGGCCGGTTAAGTTCAGGCTCGTTTAGTTTTTTTTTGAATTTGTTTTCTTTTTCTTTCTAGAAAGTGAAATATTGTGCTAAAGTTTGTAAAATCATAACTAGGGCTAGAAATGTCCAAATAAGGTGCTTTAAATTTTGGTGTGCTCTACATAATGTCTTGTTTATTATAAAAATATAATGTGTGCCATGTTTTGTGTTGAAATAAATAGTTATTAATTATATCTTTTATTCTTGTAGAAAAAGGAGAAAATGATATCTCTTTCTGTGAAGCTCCAAATGACATGAAATTTTTATAGTGAACTGCTCATACCATGAATAGCTTATGGTTAAATTTTCATGCAATTTGGATGTGGTTTGATGGAGTTATATAATTATCTTGTTTGCTTGAATGGATCTTGTGTGAATTTTTATAATTTTTCTATATATATCCAGTAAGGGTGAAACTTGGTAAGAGTTGTTCTTATGTTAGAAAGATGTTAGGAAAAATATGAAATCTGTTGTTTGATACTTTTCAATAGGGTTTCCTATTTATGCTAGAAATAGACCTGCCATCTGTTATTTTTTATATCTCCATATCTGCTTGTCAAAATGAAGTGAAATTTTTATGGTAGCCTATGTGAAGCATTAGGTGGCTACTGTAATTTTTGTAGATTTTTATATATAGTTTTACTGTATGTTTCTCTAATCACCTAATTAACTAAATAAATTATAAAAGAATATTAAATAATTTATTTATAAGTTGGCATTATACTTTCTGATGTTCCTTTGATATGCACAACAAGTTGGTAAACTTAGTTTGGTCCAATTGTGCCTTTGAATCGTCACTAAATATTTAAATTAGTGATTCTGCCATTTCTGGACAGAATTGCTAGTTCAGAGAATTAACCTATGATAATGATGTTTTCATGCTTGGTGATCTATAGCAAAGTTGTTGAGAATTTCATGAACTAGTTGCTGGTAAATTTTGGTAGCATTTGGACTTATAGTTTAGAAATGACAGCTGTTCCAAGTTGGGTTCGGTTTTGGAAGTGCTCTCTGTCTTTTAGAATAGATTCTGTATGTATGCTATTTTAACTTGGTAAATGATGAAATCATGCTTAAATGTTTATAAATGAAATGTAGACAATTTCATAAGCTTTCCAGAATGTCCTCTTTCAGGTCATTTGGATTGGTAGAACTCCAGTTGTGAGTTTTCTTAGCTACTGTTGATAATATGTTGTAAATACTAATTTATGGAATCTTGTTACGTGCGTGTTTAGTCTTAACTTTGTGATACTTAGTGGTTTCTTAGGGATGTTCAAACATGTTAATACCGGAGAGGAAATTTGCACCTAAGCTTGAAGTGATTCGAATAGAGCACCACATAACTTGGTTTTGTGCTTACAACGTTGCAATGTCATTGCATTCATCTTCACATCATTCATGCACGTCCATAAATCATCATGTCATTTTTGGATGCATACATGAAATTCATTGGATGCATATACATGCAATAGGTGTGCCAAGAATCGTGTTATGAGCGAAGTCCCACTGGGTGTGGAACCTGAAGTTGAAGTCCGTTCGAGAACCGGAGGTCCAGTCCGACAAAGCCGGAGAAGACGTGGGAACCGTTCTTGAAGCCGAACCTTGATCTCTCTTCTTTCGGTTAAGGCAAGCCCCGGAGCATTATAAGCCTCCTACTTTCAAAGCAATTATCTATCTATACATGTTATATGTATTGTTGCATTACGTGATAGGAGTTGGTTGGAAACCCTTGCTGCATTGATAACACTCCTTGTCCAGCAATTCGAATCTTGAATCCTAAGTAGACAGGATCGTATCTATGCTTAGCCCTGCTAAATTAGACCGGTAGAAGTCGGGTGATTTCCTGTCACCTGCGAGATATAGGGCTTTATCAGGTCACGGTTGGCTATACTTGCTATCGTGGAAGTGAACCATGTGTTAATAAAATGAAATGAGACCGGGCGGGATGACGATAGTGAAGCAACAAGGCATGGAGGTCTTGGGTGTGGATCTATCCCCGTCTGTGTCGATTAAGGACCGAGACCTGGAGCCTTCTATGTCATTTTGAACGCAAGCCTAACATTTAGCTGGCCGGCCTGAGGTTGCCGACCGCGAAGCCTAGTAGCTCAACTCAGGCTGCGAAGTCGAAAAGTGAAAGTCGCCTCGGAAGGGAGTCAGAGGGTCTAAGGGCAAGTGAGTTAAAAGTCCTGAGCATCCTGGCCACTGGTATCCCCGAGAACGCGGTGCTGTTTGGGCCCACCCTGAGTTGTACCAAAGGTTATCTACGGCTGCCTTTAGCGGGGTTTGCCGGATGAGTGTCAGGAATACCCCCTCAGCTGAGTTGGAATCGATTCGAGTCGCCGTCTCTCTCGGATAGTGAGAAACTTGACTGGTTATCTCCAGCGTAGATACACTAATGATTAATGATGGTTCGGAAATGATGATAATGATGATGATAGCCTTATTATACCTGCTATGGTTAATATTATTTGATCCTAATAAAGTGAGTGCTTTAGTACAGGTGCTAATCTAGTTCTCAGGTTAATGATGATCAAATTGATACTTAAGCATATATTGGTTACTTATCGGTATTAAGCTTTTTTGCAAATGAGTCAAGCTAGCCCACTTTATAAAGCCTTGCATAATCCTTGGTGTCACCTTTGTTTCTGGTTTTTGACGGGTAAGTCTAGCTGAGTACCTTCTCGTACTCAGGGTTTATTCCCACCTGTTGCAGGTAGCAGATTCCTACTTGTTGCTGCAAGTATTGTCTTCGCCATGTGGGCGTGAAGACTAGACCATATGGGCATGGTCTCTGTAGTATCTCTTTTGATATGCTTTTGCAAGATGTGACTATGTACTGGCAGTATTTGACTGCAATTGGTTTCAGAAATTATGTTGCTTCCGCTAATCTTTACTTTGGTTTTGTAATAAAAATAATTGTACTCCGATGTATGAGATTACTTTTGAACTGTTGTAACAAGTGTTGTGTTATGTTGAATCATTACGATCTGGTTGCTCTCGGTTTGGTTTGAAATCCCTCGCGATTTCGTGGACTACTGGAGTTATATGGGCTCAAGTTTGAGAATTTGATCGTTTCGGCGATTGTTGTTGAACTTGTGCTCTTATAATTTGGGCGGTTCCGTTACAGCTGGTATCGGAGCAAGATTCAACAGTTTAACACATCATTTGTGTATTTAAACAAAAGCTTTTGTGGAAAATCTTTATTCTAAACTAAAGAGTGTCAGTGGTCATATCCTATATGCCCAAATAAGGACTACTAGGTGGCTTACTAAGGTACTAACTTGGGGGTTCTTGCTTGTTTTCTGTTTCGTTGTCCATATGGCGTGCTATTGTATGGATGCCATTCTGCTTGGGTGGTAATGTATGGATCAAAATACCTCTACGCCCTGGTAAGTGGGAGTTATGAGAGCATGACTGTCCAACCGTCGGTCTAGGGGAGAGTAGTCGTGGTTACTCGCATACTTACATGTTTAATCATGTGATTATGAAAGTACTTAATTGTGGGTATATCTGTCGGGTAGCTTTGATACTAAAGTATATACATCGGGGGATGTATGTATGGAAAGTATTTAGTTTACCGCTTTCTTGTGTGCTATATTGGGAATTGTTGGGCTGAAATGCAATTTTCTGCAGGTACACTAACAATGTTTCCTGTAGAACGACTAGTTATCGTTATTGAGAGAACGTGTGTATGCCACCGAACTATACGCTAGAATTTTGAAATTCTTCCTAGGTTTGTGAGGACGTACAGTTCGTGCATGCACCATGTTCGCATCATACATTGCATTCTGCATTACTCCCTCCCTTATAAATTGCTTATCCCATTCTTTTAAAATTTTCTTCCCTCCAAACGGTTGTCCCATAAATAGTTGCATTCTTTCATGAAGAATTGGGGGTGGTCAACCAACCTAGTGGAGTGATCAGTAGTGTCAGCCTTGAAACCCAATTCATACCTGGCCGTGAAGGAAAGCAAGACAATTTCAAGATGTATCTCCTCGAGTTGGGATGTGTTTTGATATGCAATTCGCCTCTCCATTGCTTCTACCCTTGTATCTATCCTTGTTTGCTACCCCATCTTTGGATCATATTGTTTCTATACGCCTAATTCCTGACACGTGGGGATTCCTCATGGGTGTGTGTTCGATAATGGTGTTGCGATTAGTACCCCATGGTGCCGCGACGAAACCGGGAGCCTCCTGTGGCGCGCGACACAAGGTTGTGCTGCTCGGCACGCGTAGGTATCAAGGATTGCTAGTCATGATCCATTATGGAGCTACACCAATGTGTTATCTTCTCGTGAACCTTTTTCCTTGAATGTCATTCTCTATCTTGTCAGAAGATCCGTGCCTCAACCCAAGAAATTTCCTTATTTTGGAGATTGGAATTTGCATAGTTGGATATAATCTCTTCCTCCTGCCTATATAATTCGTCAGCAGCCTTCCGACGTCTTCAACGCTTACTAGTTTCAACTACTTGCAGAGGTCTCATCAGTTTCGCTCTAGCAGTCGGAGTCGTGGCAATACAGGACCATCATCGTCTCCTCCGCAACCTACCTCTGCTGAGTTGCTGCAAATGCTTGCCGAAAGTCAACGTGCCTTTGACGAGAGTGTCAGAAACCATGTCCATCAGGAACCTGAGCCTGCCCAGTACAGCAGCTATAAAGATTTCTTAGATACTGAGCCTCCTATTTTTCGAGAAGCAGAAGAACCACTTCAAGCAGACGAATGGTTGAACACTATCGAACAGAAGTTTCGTGTGCTCAAGGTGGCAGATGATATGAAAACAGAATATGCTTCGCAACAGTTACAAGGACCTGCAGGTGTTTGGTGGTGTCACCATTTGAGTACCCTGCCTGAGAATATGGAAGTAGTTTGGGATCAGTTCAAGGAAGCATTTCAGGGACATTACATTCCTACTGGCCTCATGGCAATCAAGCACACTGAGTTTATGAAGCTCACCCAAGGAGACAAAAGCATAACAGAATATCTACATGCTTTCATCAACTTGTCAAGATATGCTCCGGAATTTGTTAATACGGAAATTAAGAAGATTGCAAGTTTCAAAAGAGGGTTGTGTCCTAAATTGATGAAGGTCATGTGCAATAGCAAGTGTGCAACTTTCAACGAGTTTGTCAGTGATACTATCCTTCAAGAGAACTGTAATACTGTGTATGCTGCTTCTAAGAGCCAAGAGAAATCTTATGAATCTAATGCACCTATGACCCATACTCTTGTGGTGATTACACCTCAGTATTATTCGCCTGACATATCTACTAGATATCACCCATATCAGAAACAGGATCCGGTCAAGAGGAGCAGTATTAAGAAAGGAAAGCCTAAGGCACCGCCAAGTAACCGACCATGTTGGAATTGCAAGATGTCAGGTCATTGGGCCAGAGATTGTCCTCTTCCTCAGAAGAAATCAAATGATAATAATGTAGATGTGTGTAAAGGTTATGTTCGTTACACCACGGTGGAATCCATTCCTACGGGTGAGATTATCACTGCTGGTGCATTTTTAGTAAACCAACATCCTACAATTGTGTTGTTCGATTCAGGTGCTTCCCACTCTTTTATTAGTTCAACGTTTGCAGCCAAGCATGGTATGAAGGTCGTTACTTTGGATAATAGTGGTTATAATATTAGTGCTGCCGGGAATAATACTTCAACCAACCAGTTGGTCTTAGGAGCAAACATCGAGATAGAAGGACGTCTGTATAATCTAGATCTCGTGGTATTACCAGGATTGGGCCTAGATGTAATCTTAGGTATGAAGTGGATGAGTGGAAACGATGTTCTGATCGATACCTCTACGAGAGTGGTTATGTTGAGGGATCCAAAAGATCAACAAGCTTTTCTAGTGCAACTTCCTAGAGACATTAGTCCTCAGACTACAGTTAACGCTATGATAGCAAAAGCAAAAAAGATTGCAGAAGTTCCGGTAGTGTGTGAATTTCTAGATGTTTTTCCCGATGAATTGTCAGGATTACCTCCAGAACGTGATGTAGAGTTTAAGATTGAGTTAATTTCGGGTACCGCACCAATTTCCAAAAGACCATATAGAATGCCGCCGAATGAGTTAGCTGAACTCAAGACCCAACTTAGTGACCTTTTACTAAAAGGGCTGATCCGTCCTAGTTCTTCTCTGTGGGGTTGTCCTGCTATCTTTGTGAAGAAGAAGGACCAGTCTCTACGTATGTGTGTAGACTATCGACCACTCAATGCAGTTACTATCAAGAACAAGTATCCGTTGCCTCGTATTGATATCTTGTTTGATCAGTTGTCTAAAGCAAAGGTATTCTCGAAGATTGATCTGAGATCTGGTTATCACCAAATTAAAATCCGTCCAGAAGACATACCAAAGACCGCTTTTTCTACCAGATACGGGTTATACGAATATCTTGTCATGTCTTTTGGTATGACCAATGCTCCTGCACATTTCATGTACCTGATGAATTCAGTATTCATGCAAGAGCTGGACAAGTTTGTGGTGATATTCATTGATGATATTCTCATCTATTCTGAAAATGAAGAAGAACATGCCGAGCATCTGAGAATTGTTTTATCCAGATTACGTGAACATAAGCTTTACGCCAAGTTCAGTAAATGTGAATTCTGGTTAAAGAAGGTACCTTTCCTCGGTCATGTGTTGTCTGGTGGGGGAATTTCAGTAGACTCGACTAAGATACAGGAAGTTTTGGATTGGAAGGCACCAACTACAGTGCATGAAGTTCGGAGTTTTCTTGGATTGGCTGGCTACTATCGTCGTTTTATTCAGGATTTCTCTAAAATAGCTAAGCCTATGACTCGACTACTTGAGAAGGATAGGAAGTTTGATTGGACTCCAGAGTGTGAGCAAGCTTTCCACACTCTACAGACTTTGTTGACATCAGCTCCTGTATTAGCGCAACCTAACATTGAGAAACCGTTTGATGTGTATTGTGATGCATCGGGTACTGGTTTAGGTGGCGTACTGATGCAGGGAGGCCGAGTTATTGCGTATGCTTCATGTCAGTTAAGAAAACATGAAGTTAACTATCCGACTCATGACTTGGAGTTAGCTGCTGTAGTGCATGCTCTGAAAATCTGGAGACACTATTTGCTTGGAAATATATGCAATATTTATACAGATCATAAGAGTCTTAAGTACATATTTACTCAACCTGAGTTAAATATGTGCCAGAGAAGATGGTTAGAGTTGATCAAGGATTATAACCTCCAGGTGCATTACCATCCGGGTAAAGCAAATGTGGTTGCCGATGCCTTGAGTAGAAAATCTCACTGCAACTCTCTAATAGAAGAAGATTTTCATTTGTCCCACCTCTTACATCCTATTGTAATCCATCATATCACTGTAGATTGTTCTTTGAGAAGTAGAATCATTGAGTTACAAAAGACTGATACTGGTGTATTTCACATTAAGAGAAAAATGAAAGAGCAAGAAACTAAGCATTTTCGAATCGATGAGAAGGGAACTCTATGGTTCAAGGATAGACTCGTGGTGCCAAAAGATAGAGAACTCATAAATCAAATCTTATCTGAAGCCCATTCTTCTAAGTTATCCATCCATCCTGGTAGTAGTAAGATGTATCAGGACCTCAAGCTGTACTATTGGTGGACCAAGATGAAGAAGGAAATTGCAGCCTATGTCGCTAAGTGTGATAATTGTTGTAGAGTTAAGGCCATTCACATGAAGCCTGGTTTACTCCAGCCTTTGTCTGTTCCAGGTTTGAAATGGGACGACATTGTTATGGACTTTATTGTCGGATTACCAACCACCCAAAAAGGTTTTGATTCTATTTGGGTTATAGTTGATCGTTTGACAAAATCTGCTCATTTTATCCCTGTGAAGAGTAACTATCACCCACACCAATATGCTGACATTTACTTCCAAGAAGTCGTACGTCTTCATGGAGTGCCTGGGTCTATTGTCTCTGACAGAGGACCACAGTTTACTGCTTGTTTTTGGGAGCGCCTACATCAGAATCTTGGAACTAATTTGGTCAGTAGTTCTGCTTATCATCCACAGACGTCGGGGCAGACTGAGCGTGTGAATCAGATTCTTGAAGACATGCTTAGGGCTTGCATCATCTCTTGTAATGGCTCCTGGGAGAAATGGTTGCCTCTCGCAGAATTCTCTTACAACAACAGTTATCAAGAGAGTATCCAAATGGCTCCTTTTGAAGCTTTATATGGTCGCAAGTGTAGAACTCCGTTGAACTGGGTGGAACTAGGAGAAAGAAGATTCTATGGTATTGACTTTGTAAAAGAAACTGAGGAGCAAGTTCGTGCTATACAGAAAAATATAGCAGCTGCTCAGGCTAGACAAAAGAGCTACGCAGATAAGAGGAGGAAACCTATTGAGTTTGAAGTAGGTGACCATGTCTATTTGAAGGTGTCCCCTATGAGAGGAGTAAAGCGTTTTGGGATAAAAAGAAAGCTTGAGCCTCGATATGTTGGACCTTATCGGATTATTGAGAAAAGTGGAAGAGTAGCCTATAAGCTCAATCTACCTCGTGAAACAAGAATTTTTTTCTAGTTTTCCATGTTTCTCAATTAAAGAAATGTCTTCGTCTTCCTCAGGAAAGAGTAGAGGTGAGACGCATCAAGCTAAAATCTGATCTTTCTTATGAGGAGAAACCGGTATATGTTCTAGATACTTTGGAAAGGGTGACTCGAAATCGAGTAGTCAAATTATATAAGGTGGTTTGGAGTAATCACAGTGAACGTGATGTAACTTGGGAAAAAGAGGATTATTTAAAGGACAACTATTCTGCTTTCTATGAAAAATGGTACGACTTTCAAATCTCGGGACAAGATTTTTATAAGGGGGGAGGGCTGTAACTCCCTGGTGTTAGTTAGCCTCATAATGCATTCATAATGCATGATCATGGCATGACATTACCATAAGCATCGTCATTTCATGTGCATTCTTGCTTGAAACATGACCTTGCAATATTGTGGTTTCTATGTGCTTCCTTTATGTGATGCTATTGTGTGACTTGGGGGCTTGAAAACATCTTTGATATGTTAGTGGAGCAAAATGAGCTAGGGTCTATATTCATGTTTTGACCAAAATCCAATTTGACTAGGTTTGACCCCAGTTTGACCTTAGCACTGATCTGCTTTGACCGATTTAAAAGTGGTATCTAGAGACCTTGCATGGAAGTGCAACCTTTACCAAAGTTGTAGGAAATTTATCAAGGAACAAAAGTCTCAATATAATCATCTCATGAAAATGACTAGAACATCCTCAAACAGGGCCCACAAGTCAGTTTGAAGTGCTGTTATAACACTTAGAAAATTTTCCTAAGTCCTAATGCAGTCACAGTTTCAAGGTACTCCACTTTAAGGTTCTGTAGTTACTAATCTAGGCTGAACTAGCTCAAGTCCATATTGACAAAATTGGAGATCTCATATAGCTTTACAAGTTTGCTAATGTCACCTATCTCTAACTCGGGTTGGTTTTGGAGTTAAGCTTCGATCATTATCGGCTGTCAGTCTCTCCTGGACTGAACAGTTTCTGGGTACACCCCTTTGGACCCTTATATCTCTCTAACCGTCACGAATTAGCTCGAGATCTAGTAGACTTGTAACAAGATCTCACATAGTTCTACAATTAAGTATATTGTGTCATCGGCTAACTCGGATTGGTTTGGGAGTTACTGAGCCCTCAAGTAGCTCTGTCAGGTGTCTCATTAACTGAAACTCAGTGTTTCATTCAGAGTTTCAAGTTTCAAAACCGGAAAGGTGATCGTGGCCGACACGCGCAGGAGGAGATCGACGCGTGGGCGCCTCGTGTCGACGCCGCGTCCAGGATGCACGCACGAGGTCGCCACGCGCCTAGAGATCCTCAGTTCGCCCTCCATTTCCTCTTCCCCTCACGTCCATGCACCTCACTGTACCCCACGACTCCGCCATTGCCGCGCCGCGCGCCCACCCTCGCTAGCAGCTCCACCAATGCCTAGTGCACCGCACCAACGCGTTGGCCTCGCCTCTAGGGCCGCACGCTAACCGGAATTCGTTTTCCGCCGCCCGCCATCGCCGGAGCTTCGCCAAGCTCACTGCCTCACCGTGGCCATCGATATCCGTAGCTCCTCTGTCCCCTCCTCGCCTTGTCTCGTGATCCTTATAGGGCGTAGATGGTGTAAACACAAACCGCTTAGACTCTACCGCCGCGGTGTGGCCGGAACGGGCGTCTCGTTGTTGCCGTTGCGACTGGAGCACCGTCGCGCTCTCGGTCCACCGTGGCCAGCTCAATGGTGAGCCTTGCAGTCCGTGGTATTGCTTGTTCGTTGCCGTGCACGCCACGTAGAGCGTGTAGGTGCATTCGTATCATCGTGCGGTGGCCGATTTCGCCGCCATCGACGCGCACCGCTCGCCGCCGTCCGCCATTGTTGGTGACGAGCATGCTTGGGTGTGGTAGCGATGGGGGAAAATGGTTGCCGAGGTGCAGGATGAGGTGAGGAGCGTGCCTGGGTAGTCGTCTTCGCCGGAGGAGCCGCCGGCGGCGAGCCCGACCTCGCCGGACCTCCTCCCCTGCCCCTATGCCTTTGACGGGTGGGGTCCCATTGTCATCGCGCCCCCCTTCCTCTGTTTTCTGATTCGGGCCACTGGGTGGGCCTGTTGGCCGAGAGGGCCCAGGGCCTTAGCAGGGCCTTTTTCTTTCCAGAAAGTGAAATATTGTGCTAAAGTTTGTAAAATCATAACTAGGGCTAGAAATGTCCAAATAAGGTGCTTTAAATTTTGGTGTGCTCTACATAATGTCTTGTTTATTATAAAAATATAATGTGTGCCATGTTTTGTGTTGAAATAAATAGTTATTAATTATATCTTTTATTCTTGTAGAAAAAAGAGAAAATGATATCTCTTTCTGTGAAGCTCCAAATGACATGAAATTTTTATAGCGAACTGCTCATACCATGAATAGCTTATGGTTAAATTTTCATGCAATTTGGATGTGGTTTGGTGGAGTTATATAATTATCTTGTTTGTTTGAATGGATCTTGTGTGAATTTTTATAATTTTTCTATATAGATCCAGTAAGGGTGAAACTTGGTAAGAGTTGTTCTTATGTTAGAAAGATGTTAGGAAAAATATGAAATCTGTTGTTTGATACTTTTCAATAGGGTTTCCTATTTATGCTAGAAATAGACCTGACATCTGTTATTTTTGATATCTCCATATATGCTTGTCAAAATGAAGTGAAATTTTTATGGTAGCCTATGTGAAGCATTAGGTGGCTACTGTAATTTTTGTAGATTTTTATATATAGTTTTACTGTATGTTTCTTTAATCACCTAATTAACTAAAAAATTTATAAAAGAATATTAAATAATTTATTTAGAAGTTGGCATTATACTTTCTGATGTTCCTTTGATATGCACAACAAGTTGGTAAACTTAGTTTGGTCCAGTTGTGCCTTTGAATCGTCAATAAATATTTAAATTAGTGATTCTGCCATTTCTGGACAGAATTGCTAGTTTAGAGAATTAACCTATGATAATGATGTTTTTATGCTTGGTGATCTATAGCAAAGTTGTTGAGAATTTCATGAACTAGTTTCTGGTAAATTTTGGTAGCATTTGGACTTATAGTTTAGAAATTACAGCTGTTCCAAGTTGGGTTCAGTTTTAGAAGTGCTCTCTGTCTTTTAGAATAGATTCTATATGTATGCTATTTTAACTTGGTAAATGATGAAATCATGCTTAGATGTTTATAAATGAAATGTAGACAATTTCATAAGCTTTCCAAAATGTCCTCTTTCAGGTCATTTGGATTGGTAGAACTCCAGTTGTGAGTTTTCTTAGCTACTGTTGATAATATGTTGTAAATACTAATTTATGGAATCTTGTTACGTGCGTGTTTAGTCTTAACTTTGTGATACTTAGTGGTTTCTTAGGGATGTTCAAACATGTTAATACCGGAGAGGAAATTTGCACCTTAGCTTGAAGTGATTCGAATAGAGCACCACATAACTTGGTTTTGTGCTTACAACGTTGCAATGTCATTGCATTCATCTTCACATCATTCATGCACGTCCATAAATCATCATGTCATTTTTGGATGCATACATGAAATTCATTGGATGCATATACATGCAATAGGTGTGCCAAGAATCGTGTTACGAGCGAAGTCCCACTGGGTGTGGAACCCGAAGTTGAAGTCCGTTCGAGAACCGGAGGTCCAGTCCGACGAAGCCGGAGAAGACGTGGGAACCGTTCTTGAAGCCGAACCTTGATCTCTCTTCTTTCGGTTAAGGCAAGCCCCGGAGCATTATAAGCCTCCTACTTTTAAAGCAATTATCTATCTATACATGTTATATGTATTGTTGCATTACATGATAGGAGTTGGTTGGAAACCCTTGCTGCATTGATAACACTCCTTGTCCAGCAATTCGAACCTTGAATCCTAAGTAGACAGGATCGTATCTATGCTTAGCCCTGCTAAATTAGACCGGTAGAAGTCGGGTGATTTCCTGTCACCTGCGAGATATAGGGCTTTATCAGGTCACGGTTGGCTATACTTGCTATCGTGGAAGTGAACCATGTGTTAATAAAATGAAATGAGACCGGGCGGGATGATGATAGTGAAGCAACAAGGCATGGAGGTCTTGGGTGTGGATCTATCCCCGTCTGTGTCGATTAAGGACCGAGACCTGGAGCCTTCTATGTCATTTTGAACGCATGCCTGACATTTAGCTGGCCGGCCTGAGGTTGCCGATCGCGAAGCCTAGTAGCTCAACTCAGGCTGCGAAGTCGAAAAGTGAAAGTCACCTCGGAAGGGAGCCAGAGGGTCCAAGGGCAGGTGAGTTAAAAGTCCTGAGCATCCTGGCCACTGGTATCCCCGAGAACGCGGCGTTGTTCGGGCCCACCCTGAGTTGTACCAAAGGTTATCTACGGCTGCCTTTAGCGGGGTTTGCCGGATGAGTGTCAGGAATACCCCCTCAGCTGAGTTGGAATCGATTCGAGTCGCCGTCTCTCTCGGATAGTGAGAAACTTGACTGGTTATCTCCAGCGTAGATACACTAATGATTAATGATGGTTCGGAATTGATTATAATGATGATGATAGCCTTATTATACCTGCTATGGTTAATATTGTTTGATCCTAATAAAGTGAGTGCTTTAGTACAGGTGCTAATCTAGTTCTCAGGTTAATGATGATCAAATTGATACTTAAGCATATATTGGTTACTTATCGGTATTAAGCTTTTCTGCAAATGAGTCAAGCTAGCCCACTTTATAAAGCCTTGCATAATCCTTGGTGTCACCTTTGTTTCTGGTTTTTGACGGGTAAGTCTAGCTGAGTACCTTCTCGTACTCAGGGTTTATTCCCACCTGTTGCAGGTAGCAGATTCCTACTTGTTGCTGCAAGTATTGTCTTCGCCATGTGGGCGTGAAGACTAGACCATATGGGCATGGTCGCCATGTGGGCGTGAAGACTATGTACTGGCAGTATTTGACTGCAATTGGTTTCAGAAATTATGTTGCTTCCGCTAATCTTTACTTTGGTTTTGTAATAAAAATAATTGTACTCCGATGTATGAGATTACTTTTGAACTGTTGTAACAAGTGTTGTGTTATGTTGAATCATTACGATCCGGTTGCTCTCGGTTTGGTTTGAAATCCCTCGCAATTTCGTGGACTACCGGAGTTATATGGGCTCAAGTTTGAGAATTTGATCGTTTCGGCGATTGTTGTTGAACTTGTGCTCTTATAATTTGGACGGTTCCGTTACACAGATAACCTCCTGCACACACTTGTTTTGACAAACTTTGGTGATAAGCTGCATAACTCCGATAAATTTCATTTGGTATCTAAAATTTGATCAAACCACAAGTTTGTCTCATGACATGATGTGTGAACTTTATTTGGGGTAGTTCACTTTGTATACATTTGTAGCACAAGGTCGATCTCCTGTCTATCTTTGCTATGTGCACCTTTGGTGGTGAACCCTCTTTTAAATTGCTCAAACTTGACCAAACTTGCTTAAATGTCATATTCGTTTCATTTGGTCACGTTGAGCATTTGCTAGCACTTGTATGTGTTGCTATATATATACATGGAAACATCAACTAGAGCATCTTTTCAATCTACTTGCTATAATATTGAAGCTTCTGCTTTTGTGCATTTCTGTATTCATAGCATGATTTGAGAGGGAGTTGCATTCTTTGAGCTAAAACTTGATAAGTGCATGTGTCAACAAGGGGGAGAAGTTTCCACACTCACAAGGAGAGAATACTCAAGGGGGAGTATGTCTTACCAAGTTCTCAAGGGGGAGTATGTCTTACCAAGTTCCACCTAAATGTTGAGTGCATGCATTCATATAAGAGATTGCATTTGTTCAGGGGGAGTTGCACTTGAGTTGCTTTTGCTAGATGTGTTGAGCCTTTGCCTCTTTTGGAGGGTCTAGCAAATTTTTAGCTTTTTGAGTTTTGCTAGTGGTGTTGAGCCCATTGCCTCTTCTTGAGGGCTAGCTTTGTTTTACTTGGTTGCGTCAAGCCATTGCCCATTCCTTTGGGGACCAAGTTTTGCTCATTTCAAATGATCTTGTTTTGGCTTTTCTTTGACTTTTGGTCATTTGGTTGAGCTCTTTGTTTTCTCTTTTTCTTCTTTTTCTTTTGCTCAAGTTGTTCGTGTGTTGGTGTTGCCAATGCACTCATCAAAGGGAGATTGCGAACACAAGGTTGAAATGTGCCCTTGTGATGAGTGATTGTCAACGTGATCCATGAGGAAGGTTGAGTGGTGACTAACACTACCATGGCAAAAGCTATGTGTGCGACACGTCTCTTGGCTTGTATTGTGCAGGTGTGGAGCTCGGAGGCGGTGGTCGACGGTGAGGTGAAGGTCAAGTAGAGACGTGCCACGCCGATGGACTGGGAGCGGTGAAGGACAGACATGAGGCTTAGACCGAGGAACCAGGAGGCCAGATGACAAATCATGGTGGCTGACATCTGGGACATCGACAAGCGCAAGTGTACATGGGAGTGACCGTGTTGACCGAGTCAAGACAGAGGACGTGCAAGTCGAGCGGGGCTCAGAGGACTTGGCGGTCGGCCGGTCGAGGACAGCGGTGACACGTGTCGAGCGACGGGGAGCACGTATGGAGTACGCTATTCACGAGCGGGTTTGGTGGTTTGGGCCTCAAAATCATTGGTGGCGGGTTTACGGGTTTGGACCTCAAAACCCGGGCGGAGGTTCCAAGGAGGAACTGATGGCACGTGGCGGCATCGGGGAGTTCGCGTCGAGGCGAAGCTACTGATGAAGAGGCGCAGTGGCCGTCGGATGAAGATGACATCGGGTTGGACCATAACGCCCTTAGGCTAAGTGGTTTGACTCAATTGTATCTAGGGGCAAAACTGAGATTATGTAATAGCCCTGTTAAATAGGATGAGGGAGCCCCCATCTCCCTCACCTCCTCCATTTGCATTTTTCCTTGTTAGGGTTTTCCCCTCCCCTTAGTTTCTTGTGAGAGAGAGGTCCACTAATCCTTGTGATTTGTGTAAGAACCAAGATTTCAAGTGGGAAAGAAAGTCTTGAATCCTTCTTGTGTCCTCCAGGATTCGGCGGAAGAATTACTCTTTGTGTTCTTGATGTATTCTTCATGTTCTTCTCCTTCCCCCACTCGTTCTTGAGTCGTTTCGTCATTTCTAGACCTTTTTGATCTGTTCTTTTTGCGTTGATTTGAGCTATGACGTGAGTTGAGCCTTTCCACCGAAGAAAATCAACCAATTCCTCACGAGCTCGCAGATCGGACGATTTCTTGGTCTAGGTCTCAAGAACCGGTGTTTTTCGTTCCCCTTCTATTTTTCATTGATTGGCTTCAAATTGGGCGATGACCTCTTAGAGGTAGCTCCCTACTGTCTTGTGATCTTGAGGATCAAGTTTGATTGCAGTTGGTGTTGGTTTGGCCACAAATCGGGTGAATCGAGAGAGGGGGCGATTTTGCGGCTCCCTGTTTCTGTTCTGTTCCACGACTCGCAGACAGTCCGCGCCTTAGTGGCGGACAGTCCGCAGATCGGGGTCGAGCACAGGTGAGCTTTTGCTCTGCTCGGGGTCAGGTCGCGGACAGTCCGGTTTCAGCCAGCGGACAGTCCGCCATCCCCAGGCAGCCATGTCCAGATCGTGTTTCCGAAGTTCACTTTCGCTGTTTTGAACGGCGGACTGTCCACACTACAGTAGCGGACTTCTGGAGTTCATTTTTCAGCAGTGTACAAAATCAACCCCGAGCACTATTCTTCGTCTCGTTTTGCCGCCGGACAGTCCGCCAGTTTCTTGTGGACAGTCCGCTGTTGTGTTCTCGGCCAGGATCAGAATGTTTCCCAGACAGTGTGTATTTGGAACTTTGGCTGGCGGACAGTCCGACCCTAGTCTCGGACAGTCCGGCAGCTCAGCCACGGACAGTCTGCCGCCTCAGTCCGGATAGTCCGGGAGTGCACAGAAAGTGTTGTTTTCACTCGTTGCTTTGGGGGTTTGTTTCTATCACGTCTCAGGTGTTCTCTAGTGTGCTTAAGACTTCGCTTGAGGTATCTTACTACGTGTTAGCACGTGTATCTCACGACTTTGGTGTGATTTGCATTTTTGGGTTATAATTTGAGCCGAGGACAAAAGTTTCGAAAGAAATTTGAGACTTCCATTCACACCCTCCCTGGTCGCCGTTTTCGGTCCTTCACTTTCTCCACAAACATCATTAATACATGCAAATTATAAACATGACGTTCCGTTGCCTTATGAACAAGCAACTTTTGCTCTCAAAGGAAAGATGCGGTGCCAACCCCTTGCTAAACATGTTTGAACCAGTTTGCTGAAGGTGGGGGTTTTACTTGGGTGCGTGTGTGTGCACACGCTTGTCTAATATTAGCATATGATCTCTTTGTATTCCATCTCTATCTAACCCCTGATTTTGTGCATAGTTACTATGGTATTTTGATATGAAACCCATGAAATTTGAAAGAGAAGCCAAGGATAGCTCGACATGTGAAGTACAAATATATGCTAAAGTATGCCGTTTCAACAGCTGTAGTACAAATTTACCATTAGTCGCCACACCAACAGTGCTTAACAGTGCAATCTAGCTGGTTCCTTCAGAAATAACCTGCCAAGAGTAACATCCAGAGGAACAAGTCAATTTGTTTATTTAAGAATACATGTCAATTTGTTTAACAGATGGTTTGTCAACAAGAAAGTGTTGTTTTCAGAGGATGCGTGTAGAGAGTGGATTACATGAATCTTCCTACAGATTGGTGATGGCCATAAAAAACAGTCTTGCACGAGCTTTTCTTTCTCAGTACTTGGCTCTCTTCATCTGACACAAGATCCACATCCACATCAATAGGTGATGGATGTTCAGCATTTTCTTCCTTTTCAGACTAACCAATGTGGTTGGGCAAGCGTCAAGTGTGGTATCCGGTCTTAGCATGGTCCAGGAGCTGAGGCAACTTGGCACTGATGGAGCAATTACTGGACAGACAGGCACTGATGGGTTACTGTCAGGCTACTTTAAGAGGAGACATACCACCAAGAAGGCAAGCAGATGCAATGCAACCTCCGGAATCAGTCAATGGGGCACATGCATGATCCAGCAGCTGCGTTGGTAGAATGGTCCATGTTTTGAAAATGGATGGTCACATGACATCAAACCTTGATGTATCCTTGTTTGTCTTTTTTATTTTAAAAAAAATGAAAAATTGTGTATCATCACGGTATTTTGCGTGATGTTGGTCAATATAGTAGAGTCAAGGCTTTGAAAGCATGCATTAGCCCATAGTACTAACTAAATTTCCTCATATTAAATGCTACTAGTAAAGGCTGCTCCTTCCCACTTGCAGATGATGAACTGTCTACTAGTACTCCTGTAGCTGCCAATACTATTCAAGGCCTCGTTTAGTTCGGTGAATTGGGGAGAAAAACACTGTATCAGAATTCCTGTAGCATTTTTGTTTGTATTTGGTAAAAATTATCCAAATTTTGACTAACTAGGCTTAAAATGTTCATCTCGTAAAGTACAACAAAACTGTGCAATTAGTTTTTGATTTCATCAACATTTAGTACTCCATGCATTTGCCGACATTTTGATGTGACAGGGAATCTTCTTTTTGCATAGTGAAATTTGGGGGAGAATTAGGGAACTAAACAAGGGCCAATATCTAATTTCCTTTATTCCATGAATGTTTTGTGGATGTCACTGTTTTGGATCACGACTTGTTCCATCTTCCTGGTCTTCCAGCACGTTGCTGATTATCTATTCGTTCTCCAAAGGAATACACATGCTTTGCAGAATACCAAAGCATCTGTATTCGTTCTCCACGTCTCCATGCATGCCAGAATCATTACCACCCGTTCCTTGTCTGAAGACTGCAGAAAGCAAAAGTTGATTTGACAGAGCCTCACTTTGATGGAGATTGTTGGTACAATTAATGTGGAAAAATATAAACATACATACCTGGCTCGATCGGACTTTACTTTTGGAATTAGATAATACACATAATATTTTGTTGTCAAACTCATTAATTCTAGATACGTACATCCTATGAGATGTAGATGTAATAAGTATCCAAAAGCACAATATTGTGCTTATATAATCTATAGGGCAGAAAGCAAAAAATAATAAAAGTAAATTAAAGCAATAAATAAAGTAAAATAAAAGACTACAATCATCTTCTTTCACAAGCCAGGAATCGAACGTACTTTTATGGCTTCCCTCATGTCATGTGACGGCTTCTGACGACGACTCTGGCCACACTTTGAACGTGGACCTGAGCCCGAAGCCGTTGTCAATCCACGCGAGGCAAGATGCATCTCTCTTTAAGGCTCAACCACCACCAAATTGGATAATTAACAGGGATGTTTAACGGACTTCAGACCAAGCCCAATAACACAAAATGAACCCAAAAAAGAACACAGGATTAACACACTGACAGTGACATACTAGACGACAAGCAAGAGAATAACGATTTTCTGTTTATACATAAGAGCCTGTTTTGCCTAAAGAAAGACGGGTCAAGTGTATCAGTAAGTGTGTAACCATGCATCTTTTTGCGGCGCCCTGTTAGGAGTGTAAACTGGGATCTGATCGATCTGATTCGTGTACACTGCACTTAATACCAATGAAGTTCCTTGCCAAAAACAAAAAAAAAGAGCCAATACAGTGTATGTAAAAGAAAAGAACTCACCTATTTTCGAAGAAGATTCAGAGTGCCTTCCACTGTGACAAAACTGCCCTTCCATTTTCTAGAGGTCGGCAAGAATCTGTATATTACTAGTGTTTAATTATAAACAATGATCTTGTAATTTGATTAATAGATTGAGTAATCAACTATTCAGATGATTTTTTTACTGTTGAAAAAGGGGACTAGAGCGTTGTGTTGTGTTGTTTGTTTGTCGCTCTAGTTACTCTCCGTAAGGACTTATCTATAAGTGATAACCGGGATTGACAGTACAGTTGTGAGGGCTATATGGCTCTGGCTCTAGTTGTTCAAGAGACCTTTTCTAGCTTGCTAGTGGTTACCTTAAATGGCGTAAGAATGGCTTGCCACGTTGGGTGTAGGACAGCCTCTAGTCTATGAGTATAGCCGAGAAGGAATTGTGCCATTTCAAAAGGGGGTTCCTACATCTGCCTACCGAGTGAATCTAATGGCCTTAACTTGTTAGACGAACTCTTGAATGGCTTTATATGGTTCTATGGTGTTTGGGTTTGATCTCCCCACACATTTGAAAATCATGACTCACAGTGAAAGTGTACACCTCTGCGCAAAGTTTAATAAACTGGTATACTAGCCGTGCTCACGGACACGAGCGGCCTTGGAGATTCTTACAGAATAGTTGATCACAATTGTTATATCATGCTTAATTACTGTTGTTATTATTATGCTCATGTTAATGCTATTCATTATCCTTATTATAATTGATCATTGGTTCATTAATGTGAATTGGTTTATCTTGATGCTACTCAATTGCTAAATATATGATGATTAAAAGCTAAACGCAATCAAACAGTGTCTAGCCTTTTGTACCTCATAAACCATGTGTTGTATTTGTTGAGTTCGACATGGACTCAACTTTGCTATTTCCACCATAACAGATGAAGATTATGAAGAAGATTATCGTAATGAGTACTAGTCTTGGTGTCAACCAGTCAACCGTGTCCCTGTGTTTGGAGTTTTCGCTGGAGATCTACTATTAGTTGCTATAATTTATTGTAAAAGACTATGTGTTAAATATTTATTCGCTATATAATAAGCACTGTGATGATACTATGTAATTTGTCGACTTGTGTGTGCGATCATATCCTGGGGCGCACATGAGTCTTTTATGCATCCTATTTTTGTCCTTAAAAATGGGTGTGACAACATTGCCACTGATAGTGACTATCATTGAATCCAACTATTTAAAACAATGTTTAATCCATATTGCAAATCATAAATACTATTGTGTTTAATGACCGTCAATATGTACTTGGGGCTGTGTAGTTGCTCTCTTGCATAAGAGAACTTTATAATTCAACAAGATGAAACTTCAAACTTTCACACAAGTTTCACCCATTAGCAGAAAGGGACTGATAGAGTTTGAAAAATATGAAGATATTCATGGCAAATGCACAAAGTTATGAAATGCAGTGAGATTTAAAAATCTTTATAGTAGGAAAATACACTTTCCATCATAAAGGAAAAAACCATTGATGCTTGTATTGTGTTAGTACAACTCAGTGCCATGTCAGACAACGGTTAGAAAGTGGATGCAATATGGTTCGTGATGGCCATAAAAAACAGAGTCTTGCACGAGCTTTTCTTTCTCAGTACTTGACTCTCTTCATCTGACACAAGATCCACATCGACATCAATAGGTGATGGATGTTCATCATTTTCTTCCTTTTCAGACTAACCAATATGGTTGGGCAAGCGTCAAGTGTGGTATCCGGTCTTACCATGGTCCAGGAGCTGAGGCAACTTGGCACTGATGGAGCAATTACTGGGCAGACAGGCACTGATGGGTTACTGTCAGGCTACTTTAAGAGGAGACATACCACCAAGAAGGCGAGCAGATGCAATGCAACCTCCGGAATCAGTCAATGGGGCACATGCATGATCCAGCAGCTGCGTTGGTAGAATGGTCCATGTTTTGAAAATGGATGGTCACATGACATCAAACCTTGATGTATCCTTGTTGTCTTTTTTTATTTTAAAAAAATGAAAAATTGTGTATCATCACGGTATTTTGCAGTACTTATAACCTGCATCCGTGATGTTGGTCAATATAGTAGAGTCAAGGTTTTGAAAGCATGCATTAGCCCATAATACTAACTAAATTTCCTCATATTAAATGCTACTAGTAATGGCTGCTCCTTCCCACTTGCAGCATGAACTGTCTACTAGTACTTCTGTAGCTGCCAATACTATTCAATATCTAATTTCCTTTATTCCATGAATGTTTTGTGGATGGCACAGTTTTGGATCACGACTTGTTCCATCTTCCTGGTCTTCCAGCACGTTGCTGATTATCTATTCGTTCTCCAAAGGAATACAGATGCTTTGCAGAATACCAAAGCATCTGTATTCGTTCTCCACGTCTCCATGCATGCCAGAATCATTACCACCCGTTCCTTGTCTGAAGACTGCAGAAAGCAAAAGTTGATTTGACAGAGCCTCACTTTGATGGAGATTGTTGGTACAATTAATGTGGAAAAATATAAACATACATACCTGTCTCGATCGGACTTTACTTTTGGAATTAGATAATACACATAATATTTTGTTGTCAAACTCATTAATTCTAGATACGTACATCCTATGAGATGTAGATGTAATAAGTATCCAAAAGCACAATATTGTGCTTATATAATCTATAGGGCAGAAAGCAAAAACTAATAAAAGTAAATTAAAGCAATAAATAAAGTAAAATAAAAAGACTACAATCATCTTCTTTCACAAGCCAGGAATCGAACGTACTTTTATGGCTTCCCTCATGTCATGTGACGGCTTCTGACGACGACTCTGGCCACACTTTGAACGTGGACCTGAGCCCGAAGCCGTTGTCAATCCACGCGAGGCAAGATGCATCTCTCTTTAAGGCTCAACCACCACCAAATTGGATAATTAACAGGGATGTTTAACGGACTTCAGACCAAGCCCAATAACACAAAATGAACCCAAAAAAGAACACAGGATTAACACACTGACAGTGACATACTAGACGACAAGCAAGAGAATAACGATTTTCTGTTTATACATAAGAGCCTGTTTTGCCTAAAGAAAGACGGGTCAAGTGTATCAGTAAGTGTGTAACCATGCATCTTTTTGCGGCGCCCTGTTAGGAGTGTAAACTGGGATCTGACCGATCTGATTCGTGTACACTGCACTTAATACCAATGAAGTTCCTTGCCAAAAACAAAAAAAAAAGAGCCAATACAGTGTATGTAAAAGAAAAGAACTCACCTATTTTCGAAGAAGATTCAGAGTGCCTTCCACTGTGACAAAACTGCCCTTCCATTTTCTAGAGGTCGGCAAGAATCTGTATCCCCAGCGTGCTATAAAATAAACCCCTTGTGCGACACCCAGCCATGCTCATGCACCCAGACTAAACGGCAACAGCAGCAGCACGAGCCCCCTGCAGTAGCCATGACGACTAAGCGCTGCTGCCTGTTCTTTGCCACGCTCCTCGCGGCGCTGCTCTCGGTCAGAGCCCAACTCAACTTCGGCTTCTACAACCAGACGTGCCCCTCCGCCGAGACCATCGTGCAGCAGACCGTGGCCGCCGCGTTCGGCAACAACTCCGGCGTCGCTCCGGCGCTCATCCGCATGCACTTCCACGACTGCTTCGTCAGAGTAAGCACATGTACAACGATGATGTATGGTGTGCAGCGTACTATATATACTGTTCAGCATGTTGTATAATAATGGTCGCTCTATCTTGTTTTGCATTTTTTTTCTCTTTCTACATATAAACTTTAGTAAAAAAACTAGAAAAAATTATATAAAGTTCTTGAAAAGATGATAGTATAGAAGCCTTTTGCATGACTTAGGTATTCCATGTCATAGCTTCTCTCACATACGAGCAAACCAAGTTTTGGAGGTTCAAATGGACACATTCTAGAACGACGTCTATTCAAGAGTAGAGCAAGAGACGACTGTATATACCTGACCTGAGTGACGCTTGCAGGGCTGCGACGGCTCGGTGCTGATCGACTCCACGCCCAACAACCAGGCGGAGAAGGACGCAGTCGCCAACAACCCGAGCCTCCGGTTCTTCAATGTTGTCGACAGCGCCAAGGCGTCTCTGGAGGCTCAGTGCCCCGGGGTGGTCTCCTGCGCCGACATCCTCGCCTTCGCGGCGAGGGACAGCGTCGTGCTCACCGGTGGCCTCGGCTACAAGGTCCCTGCTGGACGCCGCGATGGCAGGATCTCCCTTGCCAACGAAACGGGCGACCTGCCCCCGCCCTTCTTCAACGCCACCCAGCTGGTAGACAACTTCGCCAAGAAGAACCTCACCCTTGAGGACATGGTCGTCCTCTCCGGCGCACACACTCTCGGCGTCTCCCACTGCAGCAGCTTCGCCGGACCTCGCAACCCGGGCGACCGGCTCTACAACTTCAGTGGCTCAGCAGACGGGGTAATAAGAGTAACACTTCCCTCTCTAAAAACTAAAAACTAGGCTGCTCCTCAAGCTTGCGGAATAGTTAGTTCTTCTCACCTGGTTATCCACTGCTACTGCTATGGCCTACTACAGATTGATCCGGCGCTGAGCAAAGCCTACGCGTTTCTCCTCAAGAGCATCTGCCCGTCCAACAGCAGCCAGTTCTTCCCCAACACGACGACGTTCATGGACCTCATCACGCCGGAAAAGTTCGACAACAAGTACTACGTCGGCCTCACCAACAACCTCGGCCTCTTCACGTCAGACGCTGCGCTGCTGACCAACGCAACCATGAAGGCGCTGGTCGACTCCTTCGTGAGCAGCGAGGCGACATGGATGAGCAAGTTCGCCGAGTCCATGGTCAAGATGGGGGAGATCGAGGTGCTCACCGGGACGCAGGGCGAGATCAGGCAAAACTGCAGAGTCATCAACCCTGCTAATGCCGCTGCCGATGTTCTCGGCCGTCGATCAGGTTCTTCAGGATTCACTGGAGTGGCTGCAAGCTAACCATACCGGTTGTCAGTACATGTGCGCGCAGTGTGTGTTTGGTGTGGGATGTGATATTGCGCGCAATAAGTAATGAGCGAATTAGCTGTATAACTAGCTTGCTACATGAACACGGAGACAGCACAATAACCTAGAAAACTGAAGAAAAAGGAGGTGATCACACTCTGTTGTACATCACGCGGTGTTCATTTAACTGTGGCGTTTGTCGTTTGATTATGAGGATGAAATAAAACTGTGCCAAATACTTTTTTTCGTGTCAAACATGTATGACCATCTGATTATTAGTGACACAAAAAAATGATTAAACATGTGTTTTGACCAAAATAATTGTCGGCAAATTGTTCTACACAAAGTCCTTGCAAACTGTCGGTAGCAAGCCAGGGACCAGCGCCCTCATAGTCAATTCATGGGACCTTCATCAGTTACCAATCCACCTAAGACCAAGAAAAATCTGCACAGCATATACAATCCTTATCCTAAAAGTATATGCGAAAAAAAGAGGCGACAAACATGGCTATCTTGCATTTACAACATGCTGGATGGTTGCCCAATCAATGGGTGATATGTGCACACCAACTTGTCAAATCCATTTGACCCAGTTTGTCCAAGTGCTCTAACATTGCAACTGAGAGTGACTATCATTGAATCCAACTATTTAAAACAATGTTCCATATTGCAAATCATAAATACTATTGTGCTTACTGACCGTCAATATGTACTTGGGGCTGTGTAGTTGCTCTCTTGCAGAAGAGAACTTTATAATTCAACAAGATGAAACTTCAAACTTTCACACAAGTTTCACCCATTAGCAGAAAGGGACTGATAGAGTTTGAAAAATATGAAGATATTCATGGCAAATGCACAAAGTTATGAAATGCAGTGAGATTTAAAAATCTTTATCGTAGGAAAATACACTTTCCATCATAAAGGAAAAAACCATTGATGCTTGTATTGTGTTAGTACAACTCAGTGCCATGTCAGACAACGGTTAGAAAGTCATTGTGCTTTTAATTTGTTCACAACATGGAACAGCAACTATAAGTGAAGAAAGCTTGTCATCCACTGTAAGCTGCTATATCTGTCCCCTTCTGCTTTTTCACATCATCATTATTTATAGAGCTTTCCATTTTGCTAAGCATTGTCATTATCAAAGGAAAAAAGTGAAGTCAATGCTGACAAGTCTGATTTGAAAGGTTACGAAAAAGTAAGCCTTAAAACTTGGTTGTGCCAGCGACGATGATTTCCTTCTTGAAGGCGTCGTTGAAGAACCTCTTGTTGTTGCGGCCTAGCTATTGGCATGGGGACTAGCCTCGCGGTGGATGTGGGGCTCCTCGCCGTTGTCGGCCTCAGGTATGGCCAATGGTTTGGAGATCATTGCCACCTCCTTGCGCCGAGGACCCGTGGAGGGGCTAGCTCAGACCTCTCTCCTTGCTTCTTGCTCCCCTCTTGGGTGAGGCTGGCCCTGGCGATCGGTCGTTGCCGATGTTTTGACGAGTGTCCTCCTCTGGCGCCTCTGCTCCGTCGGCGCTGTCCTTGATGGTGCCAGAATATCAAATGCCGGGTGGTGTTTCCACCGCTGCCGCCATTCCCCTCCAAGGTTGGATGGTGGTACGTGGACCCGGATGTGCCGGAGGATGTCACCATCAGTTCCAAGGGAGGTCACCGTGTCCGATGATCCTAGGCTTGCGTGTCCGTCACCGCTCCTTGATGGTGCCAGAATATCAAATACCGGGTGGTGGGCCCGGATGTGCTGGAGGATGTCACCATCAGTCCGAGGAATGGTGGAGGGCACAATGGTCACGGTGAAACCGGCGAGTATGCTGTTTGGCGGAGGCGCAAACCGACGTTTGGTTGGCGTCTTTCAGCTTGTGTCTAGGCTTATCCTTGAGTCTGTTTAAGCTCTTGTGCCATGGTGTTGTAGTCTCCTTGTCTAGCTGTTGTATTTGTGGCTATGCCACTTTTCGCCCTTGTGTTAGGGCTCTTATTGTTGTTGTTGTTGTTGTTTCTTTTCGTGGTTAAAAGCCACATTCTCGCCCTTGTGCTAGGGCTATTGTAAAAGGTATAATTTCCGAACTATGATGGGTCCACTGGACCTAGATCAATGAATTTAACCTCAGGTGGGGAGCCTCTCCCCCGTTGACCCATAAGACAGTAAAAAAAACAGGTATATTGCTTGTGACCTTCAGTAACTCAGGAAGGACTGTTTTTCCTTCCCATTTCTGTTGCTTGCGACTTGCACTATGGAGCTATATTTTCGTAACTTTGTCCACAAGCATCAATGCATGCAAATTATAAGCATGACATTCCATTGCCTTATTAACAAGCAACTTTTGCTCTCAAAGGTGTTGAAAGATGCAGTGCCAACCCCTTGCTGGACATGTTTGAACCAGTTTCCTGAAGATGGGGGTTTTCCTTGGGTGCGTGTGTGTGCACACGCTTGTCTAATATTAGCATATGATCTCTTTGTATTCCATCTCTATCTGACCCCTGATTTTCTGCATAGTTAAACACGTCCAGGGACGGGCGTGATCGCGAAAAAAAAATCTGCATAGTTATTATGGTATTTTGATATGAAACTCATGAATTTTGAAAGAGAAGCCAAGAATAGCTCGGCATGAAGTACAAATGTGAGCTAAAGTATGCCATTTCAACAGCTGTAGTGCAAATTTACCATTAGTCGCCACACCAACAGTGCTTAACAGTGCATTCTAGCTGGCTCCTTCAGAAATAACCTGCCGAGAGTAACATCCAGAGGAGCAAGTCATTTTTTTAAAAGAATACAAGTCAATTTGTTGAACAGATGGTTTGTCAAAAAGAAAGTGTTGTTTTTTCAGAGGATGCATATAGAGAGTGGATTACATGAAGCTTCCTGCAGGTAGGTGGTGACGGCCATAAAAAAACCGAGTCTTGCACGAGCTCTTCCACTTGGCATAAATTCTCATTTCAGTACCCGTGTCTGGCTGCCTGCATATTCTGTGGAGGACATTGTCGCATTGACATGGAACACAGGTACATGTGTCACGGTGTTCAGGAAGCAAATTTCCCATTGGCATCTTCTCCAGTTCTCACTGACCTTCCTGCAAAGAGACATACCACCCGTCAAGCTCCTGAAAGCTACGACATTGGATCAGGAATAGAGACCTCTTACCATGTCCTCTGCTCTTTGGCTCTTGCGCATCAACAGCCTGGGGCACCTCTGGCATCCTGAAGTGACCTCTCCTCTGAGCCCAAGGATGAGAATGGCTGCTGCCTTCTGAAATCTGAACGGCCCGCGGGGCGCCCCTTGAGTGAGCCTGGCCAAGTGGCCATTTCGTCGAGCACCTCGATCGCGTGACGGTGTGAAGCTTTCCCCACTCGGCCGTTCTCTGGCGGTGCTGAGAGTGACCGCATTAGCCTCACTCGACGTCTCTAGCTTGCCGTGATGGCGTGATCCTCACCGTTATTCGGTGGAGCAGAGCAGCAGCGCGCCACCGGGCGTGCGGTTGCGCCTGTGGCTGTGGGAGGGCAGGTTGCCGGAAGCCCGGAGTACCAAAACACCCTGTGACTGTGTGAGACAGAGGGCCGCGTCCCAAACAAACTTGGGCCGATTGGACGGGTGGTTGTACGTACCGCCGTCTAAGTGGGTTGTGCAAAGCCCGTACAAGCTAGCAAATTTGCCTCCTTCCCCTAAAAAAAAAGCAAATTTGCCTCCTTTTAATATATAGGATTTTGAATTATATAAGTTTTCTGCTGTTTTCCTGGATATTAAATTAAAATAACTTTTCCTTCTATAGAACACTTGAATTCAGAATCACTACTCCGGTTTCAGTACCAAGCTAAAAAATCAACAAACGGCACATCCTTTTTCTGAATCATATACAACACCATCCACATTCAGCGAGCATTACAGCCCACCCTTTTCTGAATCATATACAGCACCATTTGCAGCCCCTCCTTTTTTTTTTGAGGAAATCAGCCCCTCCTTTTTGTCAATCATATACGTACATTTGACGACTATTTACAAATCAGTGCTGGGGTCACTTCTCGGTGCGGTATACATGCAAAACTACAGTAAGATGGCTGTACGGTTTGGTAGGTTGTGTTGAGTACCAGGTCAGCCCACAAGCAACTTGTCACTGAGCTCCTTACGGTAGACATGGATGAGACCTGCACTGTCGATCGTGTGCAGCTTCTCCTTCAAGATCTTCCTATAGTGATCATCATCGTCTTCCAAGTTTCTCATCATTTCAATCTGGTAAACAAAGACATGTACAGGATATCAAAATCTCACTTCCGCCCTCAAGGCCAGTTTCACAATTATGTACCTAAATGATCACTGCACATATGTAACTTAAAACTACCTGTCTCTGGAATGACTCGAATTCGTCAGAGCTCAAGGAGCCGTCACTGTTTGCATCAAGAAGATGCATGAGCTCTGTTGCGTCTTCACCTCCAGCACCTAGATCCTCCATCACCTCAGTGAGCTCCTCGATGCTGATTCTCCCATCCCCATTTTTGTCAAGCTGACAGAAAGCCGGGTTCTTGCAGTTCCCAGCTCCTCGATCACTGCCTGGTAGGTCTCGTAGGCGCAGAGCTGCTAACTCTGCTGCAGCCAACATAATAGTCTTCAGCCTTTTAGCCTGGACAACATAACAATGAATGGTGGTTCTAAGCAATACCCATATAACATCATTTCAGTTTAGTACATAGTTTTCCATTTCTGTCGTCAACTTGTCATCGAAAAACACTTGTTTATGTCAAAAGCTAACTTTCAGAACTTGCTAAATCCAAGAATTAAGTGTAATGTAATGGAAGGAGCAGAACTAGAACTAGGGTAGTTTTTTTACCTCTTCGGGATCAGTAAGACCACCTTTGTAGAGAGAGTGAGATGCCTCTCCACCAACAGCAAACCTATGCATCTCCTTGGTGCGTATCTGTATCTCCATTAGTGGCCTCACCTTCCCAGGTTCACTGACATCGATGGCCACATGCAAGCTCTGGTAACCGTTTCTTTTTGGGTGAGTTATATAATCTTTTGTTCTACCCGGGACTTCCTTCCACATAGCTTGAATAATTTCATATGTCCTGAGGCAAGCCCTAGGGCCCCAATCAGATGAATTGTCATCACATCGAGGCTCCAAGATTACCCGCAAACCTAGTATGTCTTTAACTTCTTCTGGTTCCCGTCCATCTTTTACTAGCTTCTTCATAGTACTGAAACGGCTTTTATACCTCCCTTGAATTGATATGTCCTGTACAATCCTCTTCAACTCATTATCAGCCTGCAGTGCTTGAAGCAACTGCTCCTTGTACAAATTTATTATGGCCTTGCAGTCACTTTCTTGGCTTCTCAACCACTGATCAACATGGTCATACGAATGAGGAAACAAGTAACGAAATGAAAGATCCTCTAGTTCCAGTGATAGATTACCCGCTCCAACAGCATGTGCAAGTGGGGCATATATCTTCATGACTTCAAGAGATTTTATCTGCTGCAGATACTTAGGGAGGTAATCAAGGTGTCTCATCATATCAAGCTTTAGTGCAATCTCCAATATCACTGCCCTGATGTCATAGTATGAAAGAATAAACCTTCTCAATGCGCTTGCACTTTCATCATCTAATACGTCAAGCTTCGAAGGAGCATGCTTAATCCTTAAGCTGTCATGCAACAAATGAGCTGTGCTGGTCCCAATCTGAGTTTTTACATCCCTCATGCTTACAGCTCCTGCATCTAATGCTTCTCTTAGTATGCCGGCTGATATGACTTCAGCATCCATCTGTTTTCAGCATTCAGTTCAAAAGCCTGCTGGTAAGATTTGAGAGCTCGATGGGGGAAAAATGTGCAATTTACAAAACGCAGGAAATATAAGTTCTGATTCAAGAGAGGTCCCTTATTTTCATTGGGAAATGTAAGGATATTAACTTTGTTAAGTGAACAGAGTAATCTGTAGCATAACATTATGGAAACATGTGTTAGTGAACAAGCTAATGTACGCACCCATCAGAAAGGTTTCACTCATTTAAGAGACGGATAATGTATATGTTGATGCCTTGTTGGAACGATCATAATGCCTAAATTCTATCGACGAATCATCTCAGAATGAAATATACCTACACATTACACCAAACTTGGAAAATTAAGCTAACACTCGTTTGTTAGATAAGCTATAATTCTTGGTTCAATATCCAAGTTCTAGGCAATACAAGAAGAACTGGAGCCAAGAGAGACCCAAAAGTAAGAGGCTGACTTCAGATCATCAGATAACCAACAAACACAACCCTGTACTCCAAAGAGACGAACTTTTGCACCAAAAATGGAAAGGAGGAAGTGTCATTCGGGTATGAGTGTATGACACGTTACCTGGAGGTCAGCGAGCGTGGCGCCGATGGCGAGCGCGCGCGCGAGTGCCCGGCCGCCGTCCACGTCGCGGAGGGCGGGGAGCGCCAGCTTCAGCGCGCGGAAGAGCAGGCGCGATGAGAAGGACGTCGCCAGGTCCTCCCCCATTCGCTCCGTGAGCTCGTTGAACGCGCACACCAGCTCCGCCACCAGCCGCCCGCCTCCGTCTGCTGGCAGCGGCGGCAGCGTGGACGACGACGGGGCGGGCGGGGAAGACGAAGCGGCAGCGGCCGCAACCGCGGATGCGGCCGGGAAGCGCAGGCGGTGCAGGCGCGGTGGGCCGCAGCGACTGCGGGCGCGGCGGTACGGGCGGCCGCCGGCGGGGACGGTGGCGGCAGTGGCGGTCGCCATGCCGGCCGACGGATTGGGGGAGTTGTTACGTGGCGGTAACGTGGGGTGGTTGTTTATTTGGAATCCGGAGAGATGCCAATTGGCTTGGGCTTTGCCACGTAAGCATTTCCCTCCAAGCTGATGGATTCCTGACCTCCAGTTTTTTTTTTTTTTTGAGTCCTCTCATCTACGTACAGCTGTAGTATCTGTGATACAGACACACACCACCACACACACGCACACCTCACACACACCTTGTATATAAACAAACCTACAACTATACCTAGACCACGAACGCAGCTAAGAAGTACTCGAAGATCACCAGACTCCGAGCGTGGCGGGCACGTCACTTGACCATTGTGGCACGTCTGCGCGAGAGGCTAGCTGAAATTAAAACTGGGAAAAAATCCCGATGAGAATCACGAGTTGAGTCGTGCTCGAACTCGTGACCGGTGCTTCCGCAACGGGAGAGCGAACCGATCGAGCTAAGGCTCGTTCCCTGACCTCCAGTTGGAAGAGCAGGAGAAAAAACAATTGAAAAGGCAACTGATTGAAGTTTTTGTGGCTACCTGATTTTTGAAGCATGAAATTTGGTTAAATTTTAAAGATTTAATCATAGATTGTGTTGATTAGCTGGAACTTTGTTATTTGTGTTGACTTGGTTGGGTTAACCATGTATACTGAACTATTAGAGCTCACATTACGAGCCAGTTGCTAGCTCTAAGACAACCTCTTTAATAATGTTAATTTTTATCTTAGATCGTAATATAACTAGGCCCACATGACAACCTCAAATAAACTTGAAATATGTGTACAGGACTAGCTCTTCATCAAAAGACAGTTTTTCTCTCTCTTCTATTAAAATATAAAATTAAGTATGTAAAGTTAGCTTATAAGTCACGGTTGGAGCTGCCCTCCAAGTAACTTCAACGTATTGTTGAAAGAGATAGGTTAAGGTCTATCATGTTATGTGGTGCTTTGCTTAGCTTATTTCTTCGACGTGTGTAAACAGGTTAGCATCTTGCTATGGAACTCACATTGCCAACTACATACTCTTCCATTCAAAATTCCATCAACTTGCTAGCTCAATTGGTAGGCACTCTTCAGTGAATGAAATAAGTTTTTAATCGTTTGCACCCGTAGGTAAGGTTTATGCACATATGCAAAGCTTTCTCCTTTACACCTCTGCAGTCCAATGTTTGGTAGAGGCTTCTCTCTCCACTTGGCACCACTTTTGGAACGCACATTAAAGATGCCCTAAAACGACTAGCTCATAGAATATTTTATTCAATAAGAAGATAAAAGGATAAGTTAACTTTTCATGAAGAGTTAAGCTCATACATTTTTCTATAATTCACGTGTTTATGTTTATACATTTTTTTTTGGTACTAGCATGTTAGATTACTCCATTTTTATCTTTTTTTTTTAGTTCATATGAGCTAGCAAGTCAATTCTAATATTGAAGGTGTCCTAAGCATGGATGCCATATGGTAGAGCATAGAGTACTAGGAACACCACCTTGAAAGTGGTGCTTGATTGATTGATTTTTGCAACAACAAAGAAAATAATATTTCTTGCGCTTTTCTTTCTCTCCCCTTAAAATTCTTTTTTTTCCGTGACCGTACCATTGAGATACTTATTTCATTAAGGGAAGTAGAGTTTAAAACATTACAAGGACATGCAATTAATCCTAAGATTACCATAGCAATCCCAAAGACACGTAGAGCAGCAAAAGAAAGTGTATACTACCGAAAGTTCTTTAGCGCTACAATAATTTTTTTTAAGCTATATACCGATACTCAAGTCCCGAAATGGGGCATCCTAGCGTGTTCGGTGTTCCTTGCACCAACTTGAAGTTGGAAGCCATGTATATTAATGTATACGTGATTACGTGTTATCCATATTATTTGTTTGTTACAAAAGAAGACATTTCCTTCATGTTTGTCGCTAGGATGGCAAGCCGCAGGCACGCCTACATCACCAATAGGACACATTTTGCGAAAAATGTTGAAAGATTTTGAAAGAGTTAGCTTCTACGGTACTTTTTTTTAATTCTTTACCGGCCTACGTGTAAGTCGTAGAAAGTGTCGTGGAAAAAGAGGACCTTTCCACCGCACCAGTTGTTACAAAATGTCAATCCATGAAAATACAATTTACTCATCTTAAAATATAGCTACATCTAGATTCTTTTCTAAGTGAAATTATGTTAGCTACATCTAGCTACAGAATTTATAGGATAACTATCAAAATATAAGACACCAAATTAGTATATCATTAACAACCTTGAGAAAATTACAATATACTTACTCGGTATAATAACTATATTTTCTATAAACTTAATCAAAGTTAAAATAGTATGATATAAGGACAAACCTAGAAGTAGATATGTAATTTCATTTTTTTTATAAAGGGTACTCCACTCGTCCAAAAAGACTGTTGTTCTAGCTTTAAACCTGAACAACACAATCTTTTTAGGACGGAGTACTAGACAAACAAATGTAGCTAGTATTCCCTAGTAGTAGACAAAACTCAAATTAAATACAGATAAAAAAAGACTGGCAAAAATCAAATTTTCCCCCACTTATGTAAAACCAGGAACTCAGAGGTTAGGGAGGGGGAGAACAAGATCGTTCCACATCAAATGGACATCGTTACAGTAATTCTTCAGCATCCCACAGCCTGACCTAACCTAAAATATATTCGCAAGTTAGAAGCAGCAAATTTAATTTTGCTCAAAAAAAAAACTCTGATCTTTGCCCGGAACGCGGGACCTTACAAATCACAATAGGTGGCGTTTGAATTGGAGGTTCGCCAGCGCCGAGTGCCGACACCACAGCATAGAGAAAAGAGGTTTTGGCCAGGCGTCCTCGTCGAGACTCGGTTGCCATTGCCATGTCACTGATAAATGGGTCCAATGTGGTTCCGAAGCCATGGTGAGACCGACTTAACCATGACCGTGGGCTCGGGGAGGAACATCGGCGTCATTATTTCTTCCTTATGAACCCACTAATCTATGCCATGAATTGGGGTGTTCATTCAAAATGTAAATCCTATACAAATCAAACATTTTGATGCGTTGATTACCCCGTGTCGTGCTGTACAAAGTTGATCATGCGGACATGTATACAAAGTTAAAGGTTGACCATCCAGATCGTTGCTCACGATTATCAGCTTTTACCAGGTTCTTTGAAACAGCACATTTTCACAAATTTCAAGGCCTTTGGGAAATTTGCACGGTTGAACATGAACGTCGTCCGAACCGTCACTCGTCATATCAAAGCCACCACGGACTACAAAAGACCAAATAGAGGCCACCACGGACAAGATAGAACAAATCAAAAGCCAATACCAAACAAACCAAACACGTCCAGCACAAACCTGCCAGTAACCCCGTTCCAAATCAAATCGCATTTGCAAGAACAAGTCATTTGAATATGTGAATTCACATACCAAAGTAGCCAAACTGTGCATAAGATCCAAGGGAAACTAGGGGCTTGTTTAGATTGTAAAAAATTCTAACCCGATGAATAGTATCACTTTCGTCTTATTTGGTAAATATTGTCCAATCGTGGACCAACTAGGCTCAAAAGATTCATCTCGTGATTTTCAACTAAACTGTGTAATTAGTTATTTTTTACCTATATTTAATGTTGCATACATGCGTCTAAAGATTGATGTGATAGAGAGAGAAAAAATTCTAACTTTTATGGTGCATCTAAAAAGGTGTACGAGTGTCAATATAACTTGTCAGGGCTCCGCAGCCTAACTTACAGATGGCACATCAAATCAAACGGCATAAAATCCAGCCATGCCAGTTTCACCTGTGCCTGCTGGTTGCTAACCAATCATGCCAAACAAAGTTAGGCCACGTTTAGATGCTGAAAAAATTTCAAACCGAGAAATAGTACCACTTTCGTCTTATTTAGCAAATATTGTCTAATCATAGACCAACTAAGCTCAAAAGATTCATCTCGTGATTTTCAACTAAACTGTATAATTAGTTATTTTTTTACCTACATTTACTACTTCATGCATAGGGCTAAAGATTTTTTTTAAGGGAAATATAGGGCCAAAGATTGATGTGATGGAGAGAGCGTGAAAAAATTTTAACTTTTGAAGTGCATCTAAACGAGGCCTAAGACATGTATGGAGTATATACAATCAAAAAAGGGACCAATTTATGGGGTGTTTGGTTTCCAGGTCATATCGAATGTTGACCAAACCTTGACCATAGGGTGTACTAATAAAAAAACAAATTACATATTCCGCTTAAGCCTAATTAATCATTAGCTAATCATGAACTAATTAAGCTTAAAAAATCATCTCACAAAATATCCTCACCCTATATTTTTAGTTTCGTAAATAGTCTATATTTAGTACTCCATGCATGTGTCAAAACATTAACCAAACACGCCTTAATCACATTGAGAGGATTCACAATTCACAGAAGGTACAGAGAAAACAAGGTAAAACAATGGCTACGAATTCAGTAAATCTGTGTGATTTAGACTCCATGAAGGATCTCAACTCCGCTGAACTTGAAATACTCAAAACTGGCACAAATGTTAGGTTTGGTCACGTCTTCATGAGCACATTTCTCAATTCAGTCCCACCAAAAACAGAAATCGTATCCATAGGCCACACGCTCGTTCAGTTCATGAGAACAGCACACCTAATATCAATAATGACCATACACTACGCAATTCAACAACCTACTTGAACAATCACATGTGGAGACTAGTACAAAGCATCTTTTGCATCTTGCGCTGGCTAACAGAACAAAATTGAACACACTGAACCATTATACTCCCTAAAAACATGGTATAAATAGGATAAAGAATGCAACCACACACTGCAAAAAGAATTGCAACCATCAACGTCCCAGGACCCAACCCCAACAATCCTTCTGACCTAAAAAGAATTGTACGACAAACTATGACTTATCAATGGTAGTACCATAATTTATACTCAGTATGACTCATGAAAACAAGCAATCGATTCTAGCTACGACCACAGCACAATCACAAAATAATGAACCAGCAATACTACACCCAAAGCAAACAAAGCATTATTAGGTGGGCTACTGAGATCACAATAAAAAACAACACTACAGTCATTAGCAAAACAATAAACCAGCAATAACAGCTGAGAACAATCACAAAAAAAAACTCTTGCGATACACGACTGCACCACAATCAGCAACTACATTAGGTGGGGCACTGAGATCACAAATTTGCATGATAAGATGACAATACTACAGCCAAAGCAAAGCAATTCTACCCAACTCAAGCAATTTGCTCTCAAGTCATTAATAAAACAACAAAATGGTAGAAATCCTTATCACAAACAATTATGTCAACAAGTATTTAGCATACAAAGAATTACGGTTAAATAGTAGCTATCTCAAGACATTAGTGGCAATCAAAATGATCAAGCAAACGTAAAGTGGTCAGGGCATTTCCCTTGCCAGTTGCCACCCCAGGAATAATCAAGAGATAGCAATAGCTAAGGAACGCAATTAATCCAATTATGCAATACTAGTATAATCGACCAATGAATGATAGTGAAACGGCCAAAAGGTGCAATCGTCAAGAACGGTAGAAGAATATGAAGACAAAATTAAACTCAGCATCACATCAACTCAGTAACAGGGGTACCAATATGATAGATACTACTGCTCGATTTAAGTTTCAACCTCAGACAGGTCTAAATGAGATTCAATTCGAGTAACCAACAGGCCAACAGGTGAATGCTTGATAGGTAGGCGGGTAAAGCAAATCGGCGCAAGCGATTACGCCTTCTGGTTGTAGACATAGGTGAGGCCGCACTTGCCGCAGTAGTGGCGGTCGAAGTGGTTGGCCATGAAGACGCCCGCGCCGCACTCGGTGTTGGGGCACTCCTTGCGGAGGCGGGTCACCTTGCCGGTGGCGTCGTCCACCTTGTAGAACTGGAGCACGGCGAGCTTCACCTTCTTGTGCTTGTGCTTGATCTTCTTGGGCTTGGTGTACGTCTTCTTCTTGCGCTTCTTGGCGCCACCGCGGAGGCGGAGTACCAGGTGGAGGGTGGACTCCTTCTGGATATTGTAGTCGGCGAGGGTGCGGCCGTCCTCGAGCTGCTTGCCGGCGAAGATGAGCCGCTGCTGGTCCGGCGGGATGCCCTCCTTGTCCTGGATCTTGGCCTTCACGTTGTCGATGGTGTCCGAGGACTCCACCTCCAACGTGATGGTCTTCCCCGTCAGGGTCTTCACGAAGATCTGCATCTTGGCGGCGGTGGGGGTCGCCTCCGCGCTGCGGCGGCGGCGGCGGCGACGGCGACGGCGACGGCTGGGTAGGGTTTGGCTGCGGCGTGGTAGGGGGGTGGATGCTAGGGTTTCTTTGTTCGCGGCTGAGTTCACCTATATAGAGGAGGCAGACGATGTGGGCTGTTGGATCTAGGGGTTTGAGGATCTGACGGCTGGATCTTGCTGGAGTCGGTGTTCGATGGGCTGGGCTGATTTGCTTCATCTCTTTTGCGGCCCATAGGTAAATGAATGGGCTGACTGGAATCTTCGCTGCTCTAAATGCGGACTCGCCTTGGTTAGGATTAGGAAATGCAAGGTGAGTTTGACTGTTTTTTTTAAGAAAAAAAGGGGGTTCAGTTTGAATACATTAAGCTGCCAAACATGTCATGAGCACAAACAACTGTTCTTTGTATGGTTATTCATCCATGTTCAAGTTCGATTTTCTCCCAATTCTTTAAAAAAACACAATGGGTGATGAGCCTGCATTGCAATTACAATTTTCAGAATGAAACCAGTAGGTTCTTGTCCAGTGCAGTACTAGAAACAAGGGCGAGGCGTTGCCACGCCTCCACCAGATTTGGGCCAGTGTGGAATTTGGTGTGCACCATGGCCACCTAGAGTTCTCCCCAGATATACCACCAGATAATGTATCCACCTAAATCTCTGGCCCAAAGGTAAAGAAAACGTTAGTCATTGATTAATATGACGAGGTAAGAATTGTAGCAGTTGGCATCTCACACAGTTACTATATGTGCCTTCATTTTAGTTATAGATAAGACATACTGTAGGTCGAGTGCACTTGCGCGAAAGACCTGATTCAGTTATTCTTCTGTTGGTTCTACAAAAATTCCTCCATAGTTACTCTGTTGCTGCAATCTAATCCAATGCAGAGAAAAAAAGGACAATGATTTAGAGAACCACCAAGAAAAGGGAAATATGCTAGTTCATAATTATGTGTATGTAGACACCAGTTGCTAAGACTGCATATTGGATTAGTCCATGATTTGTAGCAATTGTTAGGAATCAAGCATCACTGGAAGATAAAATTAGTAGGTTATACAGTTGGGTTTTATCAACTCAAAACTGAACATGGTTATATCTGAAGATCTCGAGAAAGAGGATCGTAAGCATTTACTAATATGCCCTCCCTCCCTCCCTCCCTCTTACACCTACGATCTATGATACACACATCCAAGGACCTTGAGTTTCTAAAGCCACTGAAAAGTGTGCCGACAATATATATTGCCTAATTTTAGAAAAATGTATGTCAAGCATAGAAAATTGTAAGGCAGCATAAACTATAGCATCTTTGATATGAAAATTCATGGAGCATTATAGTGATGGCTCCTTTGCGGTGATTGATGTATAATTTAAATCTTTGTTTTCCCTTTCTCACCCAATGTCCCAAATCTATATACCAGGTTATATTTGTGTTAAGAGAAAAAATTTTGAACTTTCCAATTAGTGAATAAAATGCATATACAACCAGTGAGATGATGGTAAATCAACAAATCGAAGACTGGCCAGCATCTTTGCCAATTTGCAAAAGCCGTTTGGAACCAAGTGCTAACTTCGGAGCACTTCGACATCAAGCTATTTCAGCTAGAGGTCGACCCCCCGGATATCAGCTTGTGGTGGGAGGCAGCAATCCACAAGGTGCAAAAAGATCAATGGTGACGTTTCAATGGCATGGCGATTTACATAATGTGGAACATTTGGAAGGAAAGGAATCGTCGGATTTTTTTAAAACAAGTCCTAAATAGCGTAGCAAGTAGCCTCAAGAGCTACGGATGACATCAATCAGAGAAAGAGGGCTCTAGCATCAACACAAGGCCATCACAAAATGTAAAGAATGGATGGAGCATAAAATAGCACAGGCATTTTAAATCTGAATATTATTGGGAGAAAAAATGCATGTGTATACGGGGATTATGGGCGAAAGAGCTTTCAAAATATATAAGCTTTGTTGTGCGATGATTGAGTTGAGAAATAGGGTGATATTTTTTCTCCTAAATAGCATACATATACACATGGAGAGGAAAAAACTGTGCTATTTACCTCACGCGCATTTTGTTGAACATCTCCTGTGCGCCATTGGATGTCGATATCCAGTCTGTCGCCGGCCGTCCTCCACGATCTGCTGCTGATTTATATCTATAAAAAAGATACATGAATTAAAAAAGTTATTATCGTCTCAAGGATGAAGATGAACTAATATCTGCTTTAGACATCAATTGCCCTGTTGAAAAGGTGTGAGCCAAAATGGAAGATGATAATCGAGCCAGGAAGTGCTATAGCTGGGAACAGTTTTGTCAAGGTGCAAGTGCAGATAGAATAGGTTTTTGCAGCTGTGTGCAGGGTCGAAGCCATCTCACCGCACGAGGAAGAGAGGGAAAACATACGATGAGGATGATCCCTTACCAGATTGAGGAAGAAGACGCCATAAGGTGTTGCGCGTGGTCATCAGATTGGATTGAACCTCAGTATCATCCTTCAATTTCCATGGATGAGGAGCCGCGTGGCCGCAGCCGGCTCGCAGGAGGGGCGCGGGGAGACCGGGGCTGGGGATGCTGCATGAACGACGGTCAGGTAGAGGCTCGTGGCACCATCGAGATGGAATAGCGCGAATTGGGCGCCAGATACGACGCCACAGAGGCACAGTGAGTCAGTGACTTCTATCGACTGCGAACTATGATGGCCAACAGGTCAAGCTTGGGCGGCATCGCTGCTACTTGGCTCCGAGGCAATACCGCGGGGGCTGGTGAAGTAGGTGGCGGAGGGAGGTGTGAGGCTATGAGCGGTGCGTCAGGCGGCGGGGTGGCAACGAGGTGGCCAAGCCCGGGCGTGAGACGGACGGAGTCAGGGGCCGGCGGAGTAGGTGGCGGAGGCCGGAGGGAGGTGCGAGCGGGGCGGCGGAGCGGGGCAGAGGCAGATGTGGCCGGGCGTGAGACGGACGGCTCGATCAAGCTCTGTAGATTGATCCAGCGGCAGAGAAAAATTGAGATGACGTGGCCCAATGAGAAGCCAGCGTTTATGGTGCAAGATACGTATAGTAGAAGATGGTGGACCTGTTCGCTTATGCTGAAATTTAGCTTATTATGATGCTTATGATGATTTGTGATAGAAAAACACCGTTCGTTGACTGAAAAGTAGTTTAAGCGAACATAACATTTACCTGTGTCTAAATATGATACAAATCATTTTTCAAATCAAGTTATCCTTTTCACAACTTCGCTTTGAAATTTTAATTTTACTTCGATCGAGTCTGAAGCCTCGCTTTGGAAGGCGTTGGAGCATGAAAAACGTCAGTTTCACTTGCACAGTTCACAGATGCAACAATCGAGAGGCAGAAGAGGTACTTCCAACATCCAGCCAGTATAACATTCCAGGTTAATTCAATTAACTTAACATAACGCACAATGTGCTGACCACTCTATGTACATTCACTCCCAAGCCACACAAACCAGAGTATTTCGTGATTAGGAGATGAAAGCCCTGACACACTCTGAGAAGTCGCAAACATCTCCTGTCCTGGGGCATGTAATCTTCCCGTCATTTTTCTTGGACATCTCTTGAAGCGCCTGTGGGCAAAACATAGAGCAAGCGCTAAGCCAAGATGGTTTGAACTGACGCTTTACAAAGAACAGCTCGGTTTGAGTGCGCACCTTCTCACTGTAGACATAGCCATTCGGCAGAACCCGAGGCGGGTTCTCAGTGTCCATGAGCTCCTTGGTGATGTAACAGACAAGCTTCGAGTGGTGTTGCTTAGAGAAAGGCAGAGGCTCGGCTAGTTTCCTGAAGCCCTCCAGAGACAAGGGGTCTTCCCTATGGCAGCTACCCTCAGTGCAGAATCTTTAGATGGTCAAGGACAATACAGGATACCATAACCACAACAGATACTAGTAATCTATATTTTAGCAATGAAATACTGTAGAGAAAAGTATGGGATAATCATGTGAGGGATACGGGGTCTTGAGAGCTGTCAGGCCTGCTTGCAGGTATATGTTCAGCAACGGCTCTAGTGTCATGCCATACAACTTGCAAAAGTCTTGCTTGAAAATGTCAACAAGATAGTCCCAGCGGTCTTGCTCAAACAATATCTACAAGTAAAAAAACAGTATCAGGTATGCAAAACATTTCTAGTGCAGCACAGTACTCCTTCAGGAGTTGATCCCAAATAAGTGATGAATGTCAGACTCCATACATGTACATTTCAAAATCCATGCTCAAGCCAGGAAACAAAATATACTTTGGTTAAGGTGTCATATTCACGAGAAGACTTTTCGAGTCTCAGCTCAAGTTGACTGTCAGCTACAAACCAAAGATGCCATACAGAACCAGGGATTTTCTACCTCCAGCTGTTGTCCAATTTGTGACACAGTGGCATATCATAACTGAGAACAGTGAAAATGCTGCTAACCTTGTATGGAGTACAATTAGTATTGCTTCTAAAAACCAATGTTGCTGTGACACGCTGCAATTCTTTCATGTGTATCGAGCCCCAGGGAGCAAGGTGTTTTCGAGCATATGCTATAGCCTGAATGCAATTCTTAGCCTTGACAAATTCCACAAATTCTTGAAGCCTCAGTAAAAACTCGAGCTTACTCTGTAGGCAGCATAACAGAAGTCATAATGTAAATATAAAAAGCATAAACAAAAATCAAAACATAATAGAACAAAGAGAGGCATTGGGATAAATACATAAAGAAGACATATGCAATTAATCAACTAGTGAGATCAGGTTTCTTTGGAAAATGGTAACCAGAAATAACAGTGACTGTAAAGCCATCCGTCATTACAAATGTTGGAATCAATTTATCCATTATGAAGCAATGAAACAATTAGAGAAATGAACAATTTCAAAAAGTAAATTAAAATGTCTAAAGAACTATCAGAATCACTACTGGTCTGACATTCATGGCATCACCACAATCAGCCATTTGTCAATGGTTCTATCATAACTCAGATTCATTATCTAACACCAGTAATATGCTGATCAAATTAGATCAATAATAAGGCAGAAGAAAGTCAAGCAAACCTTCGATTTCTTTAGTCGAGACTTGTTTTCTGCACACCAAGCTAAAGCAGGAGCAACTTCATTAGTCTGAAGAGAATCAATTACTCTTTTCGCATCCAGGAAGACATCAATATCAACAAGTTCCTGCATTCAACGATTGACAAGTTAACTGGACAACACAACACATGCAAGGTGGAAAGGTCAGACAAATAAGGAAGATTATGCCATTCCGTTTCACAGGCACTTAACAAATCAACTATTAAATCAACAAAGGCAGGAAAAACTAGACATCAAAATGTGACAGAACAGTAAAATATAATCGCATTGAAATCCAATATTGGAAGCCATAGAAGTCGCAGGTGAGATCAGCAGCCAATGTGATCTCGTTTGTTTGGTAGGAGGAATGCCATACATAATATGTAGCATATCATAGAACATCTGGAAACTGAATCATACAGCCAAGCCAATCAAGACATGGCTCAGGCAAGAACATTTAACCAGAGTAGAAGCCCAAACACCAATATAGAATGGTGGGAATCAAAGTAGATGAGGTGTCCAGAAGGAGACTAGGAAATTCAAATCATTATATTTAAACTTTCCGAAATGTGATACAGGATCTTAACAGATATTTATTCTTTCAAAAATTACTTAAACAACTTCAGCAATCTCTGCTTGTCCACCCCCCCTTGGGAGTTAAAGACAGTGGCTAACAAGGGGAGGAAACGCATTAGCATATATCAAATGCATGATGTTTGCTTATGCACATTGTTAGACACATAGCAAGTCATCCATGTGAGGTTACCGTAGTGAGATGAATGGTGCATCGATGCTTTCCAAGTTTAATATCCTTTCATGTTAAATGCTTTGATAACTCATGGCCCTGTTCGGCAGGCTGTTTTTTGGCTTATAAGCCGGCTGTGGCTGATTTGCTGTGAGAGAAAAACACTGTTCCACGGCTGATAAATCATGCTGATAAGCTCAGCCGAACAGGGGGAATGACATATTGGCATGGATGACCTACAATGTAAGAATAGGCTACCATGTTTAAACTGAGCCCTTGGATCTAATGGATTCGTCGCGATTATGGAAGCGGGAGTACCTTGAAAAGATCATAGTATCGGTTTATAACCAAAGTAGTGCAACTTAAGTCTACACCTTGTTGGAGGTCAGTTTGAAACAATATGCTACCCATACTAAACTAGATATCTAAAGTTCAAAAGCTCTCACATCATATTGATCCCAGATTTCTACATCAACATTAACTAGATATCTAAAGTTCGAAAGCTCTCACATCATATTCATCCCAGATTTCTACATCAACATTACAACATTCACAAAGAAAAAAAAAACATCAACAGAAATAAAAATAAAATAAAAAATCTTACTGTGAACTGCCAGCCATTCTTATACCTGAATACCAGAAATTTCAGCGAGCTTGGTGGCGGAATCGTAGTAGGACATCCGAAGCATGTAATCGACCAGGATCCTCTTCAGCCGTATGTCCTCCCACTCAGCGTCGTCACCGGTGCTAGCAGTTGCCAGCCGATCCAGACGCGCCCGGCAGCGCTGCACCTGCAGCTCCTCCGCCCGTGCGCCCTCTTCCATCTGGAAGGCATAAAAAACCCCAACAAATTGCTAAGGGAACACCACAAAGACACGATTTTTTTCTTCAGCGAAAATCAGAAACATGAAACGGTAAATCAAAGCCCTAAGATCTTCTCCAGACCATGTACGATTCGATTCTGCGAGATAGAGGAGAGGAAGCGGGTGTGGGATTAGGAGGGGGGAGTACCTTGCGCTTGAGGCCGTGGAGGCGGGAGACGAGGGAGGTGAGGTGGTCGACGGCGGCGGCACTGCTCTCGGCAGGGGCCGCGGAGGCGGAGGAGAGGACGGCGGCGATCTCCTTCTCGGCGAGGCGGTGGTTCGAGCGGGCGGTGGCGCGTAGGGACTCGAGAGGCACGCGCACCAGCTGGTGCTCCAGACGCACCGCCTCCGCCGCACGCGTCTGACGCCCCGCCGCTGCCGACGGCGCCGGCGGCGTGGGCGGCGGCGCCGGCGATGGCGTGTCGATGGCCATATCCATCGCCTCTTTCCTGGGTCTACTCTCTAGAGAGAGAAGGGGGGGACAGGGAGAGGAGACAGTAGAGAGAGGGAGAGGGAGAGTTGTGGAAGAAAAGGGTGGAGATGAAATAGTTTTCTGATGCAACTGCTCGTGTTGATCCTGAACAGGGATTGTGATTTGGACTCGATAATTCAGCTTTCCATGTAATCCAGTAGATTTTTTAATATTTTAATAAAGAAAAGATAAAAACATGCTTTTAGAACTTGTAATGAACTATTCTCCTGCAACTAAAAAGAACAAAACTAATACCACGCAATGGTGCGACCAAGTTTTGGGCTGCCTCTTCCCGTGCGACAAATGCGTCGCTCTGCATCCCGCGCTGCCAGGTGGGACCAGGTTATCGCCCAGTAGGAAAGACGGCCGCGCAGCCAAGGGCGGAGACAAGGGGGGCGCGCAGGGGCCTGGCCCCCCTAATGGTCCACCGGGTCCATTAATCACCTGTAATTAGGCCCGACGAAACTAGGAGTCACGTTTACTAATTACTCTGTTTCGTGAATGTGAATCGACTCGAGGACTCCTTCACGGCTCCGCGCGGCTGCTGGCGTGCTGCACTCGTCTCCCATCTCGCCATGCAAACAGGAGAGCTCAGCAGAGCTACAGAGCAGCAGAGGGCATCGCGGCGGTCCTGCAGGCAAAGCGCAAGGCAAGCAAACTGCAGAAGCAAGCCTGCAACTCTGCAAGCAGAAGGTACAATACTGTATAGTAGTTTATTTGTTTATTCCTTAATACCTTTCACTGTTTGTTTTTTTTCAGTAATCATAAATGTCGGTACCAACAGTACGGGGGTACCGCAGCTATCGCCAAAACACTAACATAACCGAAACCACAATGAAAAGATAGCCCGCTCGACGGGGCGCCTCGACCGCGTCCCGGCTCCGACTCGTACGAGGCCCGTTCGACGGGGTGCCTCGACCACGTCCCGGCTCCGACTCGTACGAGGCCCGCTCGACGGGGCGCCTCGACCGCGCTCCGGCTCCGACTCGTACGAGTCCCGCTCGACGGGGCACCTCGACCGCGCTCCGGACCCTCGACGCCCTTTCTTTACCTACCTAGGACAAAAGCCGTAGCATTCAATGCGGTTACCTACTACCACCGACCGGCATGGCTACGGCATGGGTCAACGCGGGAACAATACCCACGTCAAGTCTCACTGTTTTACCGCCCATCCCGTGATGGGAGGTGAAAGCCGTCACTGTATCCACCGTACCACGCACTATTCACTATCAGTCGCCCTCGAGGGAGGATAAGACAAGGTCCGTCCCCCGCGATACCGGGGATTCGGCCTTATCCATCCGACCTCGACCCAGCCTCGACCCGGCCCCAACGCTCGACTTAGCTCGAAGGACGGTATGGCCTGGCACTCTGGGTCATTTCACCCTCTTGTCCCGTACCGCGTCAGGATATCCAGGGATGGCCGGCCATCCCGAAGCCACGTCGCTACAGTCAACTCAACAAGTCAACTCAACAGGAATCGACGACTCAAGCCTCCCCTCGACTTGGCCACCTCCCGCCCTATAAAAAGGCAGGCCAGGGCGAACCAGAAGGGAGGACGAACAAGAAACATCACGGACAGACGAAACAACCAACCACCCGACCGAGCAACAAAAGCAAGAGATCAACATCTCAAGCAATCACCTTTCTCCTTTTTCTCTTTGAGACTTGGGCTCGACACCCTCTCTCGCCTGCTTGTAACCCCTACACGAGCACCCCGGTGCAAGGAAATACAAACCTCCCTTCCCCGCTGGACGTAGGGCCTTCTTTTGCCCGAACCAGGATAAACCCCCGTGTGTTCTCCTTGCATCACCATCCAGGAAAGAGTCACGCAGCATTTACTCGTTGGTTTAGGACCCCCTTGGTCCGAACACCGACAGTTGGCGCGCCAGGTAGGGGCACGCTGCGTGCAAACCTCGCTTTGTCGCCGTTCTTCCTGGATGGCTAACCCCGAACGCCCGATCCCGTTGGGTACGGTGATCTGGTTTGGGAGTTTGGAGTTCATGTCGCTCGGCTCTGGCTACGACATGGTCCTACTCCCACCCAGGCATCCGGCCGACGAAGATTACGAGCTCTCCCAGCCCGGGGGAGCAGTCAACCGGCACCGTCGCTCCAGGCGGTCGCGGGTCGCCCGGCGACGGCGAGCCCAGCACAACTACCGTCTCTACCTGACGGAGGGCGATGGGATCCCCCGGTCCGGCACCCCCCAGACAGGCGCTAGCCCAGATCTTCTTTTGGAAGATTTGGGAAGGATGAGCCTGGTCGAGGGTCGCGTGCCAACGAGGAATCCCGCCGCTCCCCCGACCGGTGAGACACCACTGTCCATAGCATCTATTTCGCCACGAACAGTGACGTCCCCATCACCATTCCCGTTTGGACCAGACTCGGTCGCCCGGGTGTATGCATCCTCCGTGAGCACTCGCATGAGCGCTTATGAGGAACTCCCCGGACACCATCTACGCTCCACTCTGGACCTCGTTGCGTCCACGCCGGTTTCTGATTATCGGGACTCTACGGAGACACCGGAAACAGAACCCCGTGTGACTGCTTCTCCACGTCACCACCTCGGTGATGGTTGGCATCGGCCACACATTCCCCCATCATATTACTACTTTGGCGCACCTGACTCCGACTCGGCCGACGACACCTATGATCCGACTCGTGAGTGCTTCAACATCGACGTTGAAAGCACCTCGGAATCAGAGGACGAAGAGTCGGTCGAGGAAAGGCACACGCCCCCAACGTGCCGGCGACCTGGTCAGCAACCTCGACGTTGCATTCAAGTGCCTCAGAGCAAAAAACATCAAACTCAATCCAGAAAAATGTGTATTCGGCGTCCCACGAGGTATGCTTTTAGGGTTTATCGTATCTAAACGTGGCATCGAGGCCAACCCTGAAAAAATCTCTGCAATCACCAAAATGGGCCCCATCCGAGATCTCAAGGGCGTACAGAGAGTCACAGGTTGCTTGGCGGCACTCAGCCGTTTCATTTCGCGCCTCGGCGAAAAAGCACTCCCTCTGTACCGTCTCTTGAGGAAATCGGACCATTTTTCCTGGAACCTCGAGGCTGAGGAGGCTCTCACAAAACTGAAAGCCACCCTCTCTAGCTCACCGATCCTCGTCCCTCCGACCCCAGGGGAACCACTCCTACTCTATGTCGCAGCAACATCACAAGTTGTCAGTGCTGCCCTGGTTGTCGAACGGGCCGAGGAGGCACACACCTTGCTCGTCCAGAGGCCGGTCTATTTCGTTAGCGAGGTGCTCTCAGAAACAAAGTGTCGGTACCCACAGATCCAGAAACTGCTGTATGCTGTCATCTTGACACGGCGCAAGCTCCGACACTACTTCGAGGGTCACCCGGTTACTGTGGTTTCTTCTTTCCCCTTGGGAGAGATAGCCCAGAACCGGAAAGCCTCGGGTAGGATTGCCAAATGGGCGGTCGAGCTTATGGGCGAGGCATTGTCCTATGCGCCGCGAAAAGCTATCAAGTCACAGGCGTTAGCAGATTTTCTGGCCGAGTGGACTGACACACAACTCCCTCCTGCACAGCTCCAGGCGGAGCTGTGGACCATGTACTTCGATGGGTCATTAACGAAAATAGGAGCAGGCGCGGGCTTGCTCTTCATCTCACCCCTCGGGGTTCACATGCGCTACGTCATCCGGCTTCATTTCCCTGCGTCTAACAACATCGCCGAATACGAGGCACTCGTCACGGGGTTAAGAATCGCCATCGAGCTCGGGGTCCGACACCTCGACGTCCGCGGCGACTCTCAACTCGTGATTAATCAAGTGATGAAGAACTCGAGCTGCCGCGACCCCAAGATGGAGGCCTACTGCCAGGAAGTACGGCGCCTCGAGGACAAGTTTCACGGCCTCGAGCTCAACCACATCGCACGCAGGTATAATGAGGCCGCTGATGAATTGGCAAAAATCGCGTCCGATCGAGCCACGGTTCCACCGGACGTCTTCGCGAAAGACCTTCAGCGCCCATCCGTCGACCTCAGGCCAGACGAGGGGGTCGATGGGGCGTCGCTCGACCCTCCACCTGAGGCAGAAGCCCCCTCGACCGGGGCTGAAGCCATGCAGGTGGAAAGCTCGACGTCACCACCTGACCTCGAGCCTGATTGGCGCGTCCCGTACCTCGACTACCTCATCCATGGGGACCTCCCCTCGGATAGGACTGAGGCTCGACGGATCGCACGTCGGGCCAAAACTTTTGTGATCATGAGCGACAGCAGGGAGCTCTACCGTCGTAGCCCTACCGGTATCCTCCAACGTTGCATCACGAAAGAGCAAGGCAGAAATCTGCTCGGCGATCTTCACTCGGGGGCTTGCGGACACCACGCTGCGCCTCGAACCCTTGTCGGAAACGCCTTTCGACAAGGATTCTATTGGCCGACCGCGGTCTCCGACGCTGTCAAGCTAGTACGCTCCTGCGAGGGTTGTCAGTACTATGCGAGACAGACTCATCTTCCGGCACATGCCCTACAGACTATCCCCATCACATGGCCGTTCGCCGTTTGGGGGCTCGACCTTGTCGGACCACTGAAAAGGACGACCGGCGGCTTCACCCACTTGCTCGTCGCAATCGACAAATTCTCCAAGTGGATCGAGGCCCGCCCTATCACCAGCATCAGGTCCGAACAAGCTGTACTCTTTCTCACTAACATTATTCATCGCTTCGGGGTCCCCAACTGTATCATCACGGACAACGGCACCCAGTTCACTGGCAAGAAGTTTTTGGATTTCTGCGACAACCACCACATCCGTGTGCTCTGGTCGGCCGTGGCTCATCCAAAAACAAACGGGCAAGTGGAACGTGCCAACGGCATGGTTCTACAAGGCCTTAAGCCCAGAATCTTTGACAAACTAAATAAACATGGCAAAAGATGGGCTGCCGAGCTACCCTCGGTCCTGTGGAGCCTAAGAACAACGCCGAGTCGAGCCACGGGGTTCACTCCGTTCTTCTTAGTCTACGGGTCTGAGGCTATGCTACCAACCGATATAGAATACGGGTCCCCAAGATTGAAGGCATACAACGAAGTACACAACGACGCCACAAGACAGGACGCCCTCGACCAGCTCGAGGAAGCCCGAGATGTGGCTCTGTTGCATTCTGCCAGGTACCAGCAGGGTCTCCGACGCTACCACGACAGATACATCCGCAAGCGTGACCTCAACGTTGGTGACTTGGTGCTACGGCGGAACCAGAACACCAAGGGACGGCACAAGCTCACACCACCATGGGAAGGGCCGTACATCATCGCAGAAGTATTAAAGCCGGGCACCTACAAGTTATCCAACGAGAAGGGTGAAATCCTCACCAACGCTTGGAACATCGAGCAGCTACGTCGCTTCTTTCCTTAAAAAGCCTCGAGGCTCTGTATTTCCTTTTTCGTCAATAAAGAGTACAGCGATGTTTAAAATTTCTCGTTTCGTAATAAGGAAGGATCGACCCTGCACTCCCAGAGTCGACCCTCCCTCGGGGGCTGGCAAGGGGGGAACCCCCGGTCCCCGAAAAACCGAAAAAACTTGCGCTCTTTTTTAAATTTAAGAACCGTTTCTTAGATCGACTTCGCTGAAAGAGCACCCTAAAGTTCGAAAGGGCTCTCGAGCCTGGAGCATCACCTACGCCTCCGAGGCTACGGTACCTCCACTCGACCCTTGCGCCTTTTGGAGGTACGCCTTCACGCTGAGAAGATCTAAACAACGGTTCCTAAAATTAAAAAAGAACTTACCCCCTGTCGCTTAGATCAGGCTCTCACACGATTTACTAGGCCGCAACATCACCCTGAAGCTCGAGGGCAGTCGAGCCGCGAGATCACTTACGCCCCCGAGGCTACGGTACCTCCACTCGCTCCCTTACGCCAAAGGATGTAGCTGCGCGCTAGGTAAATCACGCGAGAACACGATCCGTGCGATAAAGGGAAGAAAAGCTCGAGTAAAACTAAATCAACCGCGAACCGGTTTATGTTTCGAGTCTTTTAGGCCTCCGCGGCCACCGCGATCAAAATTCGAAATACTAACTTATTACATGGGCCTTCATGCCCAGATTTGGCTCACAGGCCTTCGTCATCGGCAGGAGGAACCACCTCGGCTTCAAAAAGCGAGGCCAGACGACTCCCAGGCTCTTCGGCGGCTTCGATCAGCTCCACGCAGGCGTCCTCGTTCTCCTCGTCCGTCCGGTCGGGGTCTGTGATGAAGCCCTCGGCAACGAGCCTCATATCAAACACAAACCCCGAACGGACGACGGCCAGCGCCCTCTTCACGCCGTGATGGAGGCCGTTCCGTATCTTCTCCCGGGCAAGGCGGCCCAGCGCCACCATCCGTCGGACAAAGGAGTTCCCCGGAACGTCTTCCCCGGTGTCGGTGTCGGGCTCGACCCCTAGGCCATCACACACAGTGGTGATTGCGCCCTGGAGAAGTTGGGTCCTCCGGACCTCGGCTTCGAAGAGGCTCTGGAAGGAGTTGGCGCACGATTGGGCCTCTCGGTTCACTCTCTCCAGCTCTGAAACACGACAAGCAAATTAGTGCCCAACGCGGGGCCTTCAACGTCGCGACTATAACAACCACACTTACCCTCGACGTGGGTCTGCAGGCCCACGACCTCGTCGCGGAGTCCCCCACATGTTCGCTCGAGCCCCAGGAAGGCGCTGTCCTTGTCACGGATGGCCGCCTTTAGCGCCTCGACCTCCTGCCGAGCAGACTCGAGAGCTGCGTCCTTCTTTTGGACGGCTCCCTGCAGCGTCGTGATCTCGGCATGGAAGGCGTCGCGCTGAAGGCCAACCTGGGAGACATCCTCCTCGAGCTCCTTCACCCGCGCAGACAAGGGCTCGAGGTCCCTGCGCGCCTGGGTAGCTGAAAGTCCCTAGTTTGGTTTTGGCTAATTGATGAAACCTAGGACTAACCTTTGTATCTAAGTGGATGATTTAGATAAAGGTGGTCATTGCATATGAGACATGACATTGACTCATGTGACCAAGATGATGAAGACCAAGATGAGGCTTGGCTCGATGGACCGGTTGTGAAGGTGAAGGGCAAGTCGAGGCTTCGAAGCGAGGGACCATGCGATGGTGAAGCTTGAGCGAGACTTGGCGCCGACGGACCGATGCAACGGTGAAGAGCAAGTGAAGTCAAGGTCGATGGATCGAGACGGTCATGTGATGATATGAAGTGGATCATATCATTTGGAGAAACAAAATGGGCTCAAGGCAAAGGTATAACCACAGGGCCATTTTGTTTTACACTCAAGACACCATAGAGGGTGTGAGTGGTTTAGGATCGATAGCCGAACTATTAAGAGGGGAAGTCTTATCGGTTATTCGATGCACGGGTGCCACTAGGTGAATTCATGAAGTGCATTGCATGTAGGGCCTAGTGAGCTAATTGAAAACCTTTGAAAATGATTGAGAAAATGCTAACACACAAGCACATGGAGATGTACACTTGATGGTGTTGGCACATTTGCAAAGGTGGCGTTGGTCACGCTGTGGTTTGCGGGTAGAAAGGGGTTTGGGTTCCTCTCTCCCTCCCGCCGAGCGTGCGAGCGCGGGATTCAGGCGATTTCGGAGAAGTGAAATGCCTATTTTCCATTGCGCCGGAAGTCGGAAAAGAAACGGAGGCGAACGCGGTCACGGAAGTGACTGGACGGTGCACCGGACGCCGCACCGGACGCTGCACCGGACGCGGTCACTGTGGACCGGCGCGTCCGGTCAGTGCAGCGCGGGCATCAGGCGCGCGGGCTAGGGTTTGACACCGGCGCGTCCGGTGACCCACGGGACCGGCGCGTCCGGTCTGGCGAACAGCGAGTCACGAAGTCATCGGACGCGGTGCGCGTCCGGTGACACACCATCGGACGCGTCCGGTGGTCTCGGGCGCTTACTGGACTCGCACCGGACGCGGGTACTGTGGCGTCCGGTGGTTGCGAGGAGCGCGTCCGGTGATGTCTTCGCGCGCGCGGGAACTGTGCGCACCGGTGCGTCCGGTGGTTCGCAACAGCGCGTCCGGTGTGTCGTTTGACCGTTGGCGCGCAGTGACCGTTGGAGGTTCTAACGGACGAATTTGAAATCGCTGGGGCACCGGACGCGGTTGAGCGCGTCCGGTCTGTTATCACCGGCGCGTCCGGTGGTCCCGCGAAAAACGGACAAGTGGGTTGTAACGGCTCTATTTGGATGGGATGCTTATAAATACTTGTTGGCCGGCCCTTGGGGAGGTCTCTTGGCATTTCTAACACTCTTGTACATCCTTTGAGCAAAAGCAACTCCTCCCACTCATCTCCCTTGCTTGATTGCAAATCAAAAGTGAGATTGAGTGATCCCAAAGTGCATTGCATAGCTTGAGGGCATCTAGTGGCACTTGTGGGTGGTTTAGCCGGTGGATTTCTTGTTACTCTTGGAGAGTACCGCTCCTAGCCGGCTTGGAGATTGTTGGAGGCGTTGGCAAGAGAAGGTGATTGTTCTTGGCCACCTCCGGTTGATTGTAAGAGGTTCTTGTGCTTTCCTCGGCGGAGTGCCAAAAGCAACTCTATTACATTGCGCGTGTCATTGAGTTACCTCACTTGAGAGTGGTGTCTTGCGGTGCCTTGCGGGGCGTGCCTTGAGGGGCAAGTGACTTGAGGGTCACACCGAGGAACCATCTAAGTGTTGGTCGACACAACCGGTGACGTAGCTTGTCGGTGCACAAGTGAACACCGGGTGAACAAAATATTGTGTCTCTTGTCTCCCGGTGATTGGTCTTCATATTATATTGTTGTCAATATTGATTGATTGTATATCATCTTGGTGATTGGCAACATCTTCACTCCACCGTCGGTATAAGATTCATAATCCTATCTCTCGCATTTATATTTACTAGTTATCTTGTGTAGCTCTAGTGATATCCCTTGCTAGTATTTGATAGCTTGCTCACTAGTGTAAGTTTAGTGACATAGCCCTTGTATGAACTAGAGATCATAATCTACTAGACTTGTGGATAGGAGGCTTGCATCACAACCGTAGGCTAAGCTAAACTCGCTTTGCGCCGTTTGTTATTCTAACAAGTTTGCTTAGTGGTTCTTGTAGAATTTTTTAATAGGCTATTCACCCCCCTCTAGCCATCTAGGACCTTACAAGTGGTATCGGAGCCGTGGTCACCGTTTTAATCAAGGCTTAACATCCTTCGGTGTGAAAAATGGCTCAAATTGTGTTCAATCATGTTGGGGGCAAGCCACCGTTCTTTGATGGTGTTAGTTCTTTTGCTCATTGGAAGAGAAAGATGACAATGTACCTTGGTTCTATTCATGAGAGAGTATTGCAAGTCACCGAGAATGATTTTGCTATCATTGATCCTAATCATCTCACCGATGAAGATAGAGCAAATAGAACATGCAATAGAATGGCTCTCAATACACTCTATAATGGTATTGACACAAAAGTGTTTGAGGGCATCAAAGATTTGGAATTGGCTAGTGAAGTATGGACAAGGTTGAGTGAGACATATGAAGGCACTAAGGTTGTGAAGAGTGCCAAGCTATATGGGCTCAAGAGTGAGTTTGAGAACTTCAAGAAAAAGGATGATGAAACAATCATTGAAATGTTTCATAGATTGCAAGTGATAGTCAATGATCTCAAGAGCTTAGGGCACAAGACTCAAGATCAAGATTTTTGTCACAAGTTCTTATTGAGCTTACCTAGAAGATTCAAGATGTTGATCATGATGTTGCAAAGAGATGGGCTTGAAGCAATGAAGCCTAATGATTTGCTTGGTGAAGTATTAACCTATGACAAATATGATCAAGATGTTGATGACAAGGAGAAGGTGGAAGATGAAAAGAAGAAGAAGATCGTGGCATTCAAGGCCACCTCCTCCAAAGGCAAAGCTACCATCATTGAAGAAGAAGAAGACAATGATGAAGATGAAGATTATGAAATTGATGATGAGGCATTTGCTTTTGTAGTCAAGAAAATGGGTCACATGTTCATTAAGAGAAGAGGGTTCAAAAAGAGAAATGACAATTTCAAGAGCAATGAGCAACAAAGGAAGTGCTTCAATTGTGATAGCACCGAACATCTTCAAGTCGATTGTCCCTATGACAAGAAGAAAAACAACAAGAGGGGCAAGTTTGAGAAGAAAAAGAAAGAAGCCAAGATAACATTCAAGAAAGGCAAGAATGGAGTCTATATGGCCACTTGGGAAAGTGATGATGATGATGAAGAAGAAGAATCATCCAACAAGGCTTTTGCTTCCATTGCTATCAACAAGAAGCCTTCACTATTTGATTCATCCTCTTCGTGCTTCATGGCCAAAGAAGCTAAGGTATTATATGATGAGAGTGATGATGAAAGTGAAATGGAATATGTTCATGATAGTGATAATGATAAATATGATAACAAAAATGATGATGATGATGAACCAACTAAAGAACAACTATATGACTTGTTGCAACAAACTAGAGACATAGCTATTGCCAAGAACAAGGAGTGCAAGAAGCTTTCAATGAAAGTAGGAATACTTGAGAAAGTTCTTGGTGAGCTTAAGACCACTCATGAGAGTCTAGTGGAAGACCATGAGGATCTTGATAAGGCTCATTCCAAGCTTGAAAAAGCTCACTCATTGCTACTTGAGCAACAAGCAAAGAAAGAGGTTGTTGTATCATGTGATATAGGTGTTACATGTGATATAATTGATGAATCCTTTAATGAACCTATCATCATGTCAAATACTAACCCTTCTTGTAGCTCTTCATCCACCACCACTAACTCTACCTCCACTACTAGTGATAGTTTCACTTGTGATGCCTCACTAATGGTTGAGAATGAGACTCTCAAGAGAAAGGTGGATGAGCTCACTCACGCCCTAGGCAAGGCCTATGGTGGTGAGGCCCGCTTGCTTAAGTGCTTGGGTAGCCAAAGGTTCTCTCTTAACAAAGAGGGATTGGGCTACACCCCCAAGAAAGGCAAGTCGGCCTTTGCAACTCCAAAGCCTAGCTTTGTGAAGGGCAATGGTCGGTTTTGCAATAGATGTAAGCAAGTTGGGCACCTAGAGCATAATTGCAATAAAAAGAACCAAAGCAAGAAATTTGTTAATGCTATACCTTTTGATTCTTGCTATGTGCTTACCAAAGGTGTGAAGGGTGTGCAAGCTAAGTTTATTGGTACACCCATTGTTGGCCCAAAGAAGAAGGCTATTTGGGTACCAAAGAGCTTAGTTACTAACCTACAAGGACCCAAGCAAAAATGGGTACCTAAGCTTCATTGATTTACTTGTAGGTCAATTACAAAGCCGGAGGAAGGCATTGGATTATTGATAGTGGGTGCACTCAACACATGACCGGTACATCAAGAATGTTTGATTCGTTCAATGACAAAGATAGTGGTGTTGATTCTATCACATTTGGCAATAACAAGAAAGGCAAAGTTATTGGCTTGGGCAAGATTGCAATATCAAATGACATGAGTATCTCAAATGTGTTGCTAGTTGAAAGTTTGGATTTCAATCTTCTATCCGTGGCACAAATATGTGATCTAGGCTACAAATGCATCTTCGGGATTGATGATGTGGAAGTTATTAGTGTGGATGGTTCAAATGTGGCATTCAAGGGCTTTAGATATGAGAATCTCTACCTAGTTGACTTCAATGCTAGAGAAACTTCTTTGACAACTTGCTTAGTCTCCAAATCAAGCATGGGTTGGCTTTGGCATAGAAGGCTTGGTCATGTTGGCATGAAACAATTGAAGAAGCTTACAACTCACAATCTTGTCAATGGTTTGAAAGATGTTGAATTTGAGAAGAATAAGCTTTGTAGTGCATGTCAAGCCGGGAAGCAAGTTGGAAGCTCACATCCAAAGAAGAGTACAATGAGCACATGCAAAGCATTTGAGTTGATGCACATGGATCTATTTGGACCAACAACATATACAAGCATAGGCGGCAATAAGTATGGATTTGTCATAGTGGATGATTTCACAAGATTCACATGGGTATTCTTTCTTAGTGACAAGAGTGAAGTGTTTGACACCTTCAAGACATTTCTCACTAGAGTTCACAATGAGTTTGAGATTAGAATCAAGAAAGTGAGAAGTGACAATGGAAGTGAGTTCAAGAATACAAGAATTGAGGTACTTTGTGATCATTATGGTATTGGACATCAATTCTCGGCCAAGTACACTCCACAATCAAATGGCTTAGTTGAGAGGAAGAATAGAACATTGCTTGATATGGCTAGATCAATGCTTCATGAGTACAATGTGAGTCAATCATTTTGGGATGAAGCAATCAATACCGCTTGCTACTACATCAATAGACTATATTGTCATCCATTGCTAGAGAAGACCCCATATGAGCTACTTCATGGAAGAAAGCCCAATATTTCTTACTTTAGGGTGTTTGGTTGCAAATGCTATATCTTGAAGAAAGGCACTAGATTGGGGAAGTTTGACAAAAGATGTGATGAGGGGTTTCTACTTGGTTATTCAACTACAAGCAAAGCTTATAGAGTTTGGAACAACTCAAGTGGCATTCTAGAAGAAGTCCATGATGTGCAATTTGATGAAACCAATGGGTCACAAGATGAAGAAGAAAATCTAGATGATATTGGTGGAACTCTATTAGTGGAAGCAATGAAGAACATGGACATTGGGGACATTAGAGCAAAGCAAGTAATTGATATTCAAGATGATGATAAAGATCAAGTGCTTAATTCACCATTCAAGCTAGTTAGTGACTCTCAAGTGCAAAATCATGGTGCTAGTACATCTCATCAAGATACATCAAGTGATCAACCAAGCTCAAGCAATCAAGTGCAAGTACTCCAACCACAACATGTTGCAAGAGATCACCCCATTGATAGTGTTATTGGTGATATTAGAAGTGGTGTGCAAACAAGATCAAGATTGGCAATGTTTTGTGAGCATGCATCATTTGTGTCAACCTTAGAACCAAAGAAGATAGAAGAAGCCTTGAGGGATGCCGATTGGATCATGGCTATGCAAGAAGAACTTAATAATTTCACAAGAAATGATGTTTGGGAGTTGGTAGAAAGGCCAAATAACTACAATGTGATTGGAACCAAGTGGGTGTTCAAAAACAAGCAAGATCAAGATGGCATTGTAGTGAGAAACAAAGCAAGACTAGTTGCACAAGGTTACACTCAAGTTGAAGGTCTTGACTATGATGAGACATATGCTCCCGTGGCAAGATTGGAGGCAATAAGGATTCTATTGGCTTATGCTTGTGCACACAACATCAAACTATATCAAATGGATGTCAAAAGTGCATTTCTCAATGGGATCATCAATGAGTTAGTATTTGTTGAGCAACCGCCCGGATTTGAAGATGACAAGAAACACAACCATGTGTACAAGTTGAAGAAGGCTTTATATGGCTTAAAGCAAGCACCTAGAGCATGGTATGAGAGGCTAAGGGATTTCCTTCTCTCTAAGGGATTCAAGATGGGGAAGGTTGATACAACTCTATTCACCAAGAAGATTGGAAATGATCTATTCATAGTGCAAATATATGTTGATGACATCATCTTTGGATCAACCAATCAAGCCTATTGTGAAGAATTTGGTGATATGATGGCCAAAGAGTTTGAAATGTCTATGATTGGTGAACTTAGCTACTTCCTTGGTCTCCAAGTCAAGCAATTGAAGAATGGGACATTTGTGAGTCAAGGGAAATACATAAGGGACATGTTGAAGAAGTTTGGAATGCAAGATGCAAAACCAATTTCAACTCCAATGGGTACAAGTGGCAATTTGGATAGTGATCTTGATGGCAATATGGTGAATCAAAAGGAATATCGGTCTTTGATTGGAAGTCTACTCTATGTCACCGCATCAAGGCCGGATGTCATGTTTAGTGTTTGCATGTGTGCTAGATATCAAGCCTCACCTAGAGAGAGTCATCTCACGGCCGCAAAGAGAATATTGAGGTACTTGAAGCAAACAAGAGATGTTGGACTATGGTATCCTAAGGGGTCAAAGTTTGAATTGATTGGATATTCGGACTCCGACTATGGGGGTTGCAAGATCAATAGAAAGAGCACTAGTGGCACATGTCAATTACTTGGAAGATCACTTGTGTCATGGTCCTCAAAGAAACAAAATAGTGTGGCAATCTCTACCGCCGAAGCCGAATATGTGAGTGCGGGGAGTTGTTGTGCACAATTATTATGGATGAAATCAACTTTGAAGGATTATGGCCTCAATTTCAAGAATGTGCCATTGTTATGTGATAATGAAAGTGCAATCAAGATGGTACAAAACCCGGTTCAACATGGAAGAACAAAGCATATTGACATAAGACATCATTTCATTAGAGATCATCAACAAAAGGGAGATATTGCCATTGAAAGTGTTGGCACCGATGATCAACTTGCCGATATTCTCACTAAGCCACTTGATGAAAAGAGGTTTTGCAAGCTAAGGAATGAATTGAATATTCTTGATTTCTCAAACATGAGTTGAATGCACCCCACTCACTTATTGACATGCCTCTCCTTCGACATTGCAAGGTAAAGTTGATTGACATGTCATTCATCCTATGCTAAGGACTTGCTAGAGCATGTAGACATAATAAGTGGTATGCATGAGCATTCATGATAAATCAAATGAATTTGATGGATATATGTTACCACTATTGCCTCTATGTTTGTTTTGATCTAGTGGTGGCATATGACATGATTGTGAGCTTGCAAACCTAGTGTTGAAACTAGAAGATTTGCTATAAGTGTTTAATTCAACATAGGCAAGATAACCCTTATTAGGAGGTGTGAAGAAGCTTGTTTTTGGTTCAAATCGAATTAAATATCTTTGGCAAGTGTTCTAGGTTAAACCAAATTTGATAAATTTTAACCTACTCCATCAAACATTTTTCTTCTCTCCACAATTTGATCCCATTTTTGGGTAAGTTGTTGACAAAGGGGGAGAGAAAAAGATGATTCAACATGATAAAGGGGTAAATAAATTTATTGATGCACACAAGTAGGGGGAGCAAGCTCATAAACAAAGTTGTTGCATTTGTTTGTGCATTCTCATATGACTTGCTCATTGCGCATGTATTTAAATTCAATATACATGCTTGTGTGGTGCAATGCTAGTATAGAACTTGGATGATGAAATGATCTACTAGCATGCATAGGATTAGTTTTACATGTGGTATCTAGACTTGCCTAAAGGTTGTTTTTACAAGTGGTCCAAGAACCTTTACATATAATGTTGATCTCACGAGGTTCTTGAGTTTTGATGGATGTCTAGTTACTTCATGATGCTAAGGATGGTGTAAAAGGCAACTCCGATTGGTATCACGCTTCAAAGGTCCATTTCTTACACCTTAGCATCATTTTGGTAGAATTACTCTCCCAACACTTCTATCTATGCATATGTGCAAAGCTTTCAATCCAAACTCTATGCACATATGTAGGGGGAGCTAATGCTACCAAAACCGAGCTTGTGATAATTGTCCAAACTTTACTTATGAGCAAAACGATTGGACAAGTATGACAAGTTCAAAACTTTTATTATCAAAATCATCTTTGTGAGGGTTGTCATCAATTACCAAAAAGGGGGAGATTGAAAGTCCCTAGTTTGGTTTTGGCTAATTGATGAAACCTAGGACTAACCTTTGTATCTAAGTGGATGATTTAGATAAAGGTGGTCATTGCATATGAGACATGACATTGACTCATGTGACCAAGATGATGAAGACCAAGATGAGGCTTGGCTCGATGGACCGGTTGTGAAGGTGAAGGGCAAGTCGAGGCTTCGAAGCGAGGGACCATGCGATGGTGAAGCTTGAGCGAGACTTGGCGCCGACGGACCGATGCAACGGTGAAGAGCAAGTGAAGTCAAGGTCGATGGATCGAGACGGTCATGTGATGATATGAAGTGGATCATATCATTTGGAGAAACAAAATGGGCTCAAGGCAAAGGTATAACCACAGGGCCATTTTGTTTTACACTCAAGACACCATAGAGGGTGTGAGTGGTTTAGGATCGATAGCCGAACTATTAAGAGGGGAAGTCTTATCGGTTATTCGATGCACGGGTGCCACTAGGTGAATTCATGAAGTGCATTGCATGTAGGGCCTAGTGAGCTAATTGAAAACCTTTGAAAATGATTGAGAAAATGCTAACACACAAGCACATGGAGATGTACACTTGATGGTGTTGGCACATTTGCAAAGGTGGCGTTGGTCACGCTGTGGTTTGCGGGTAGAAAGGGGTTTGGGTTCCTCTCTCCCTCCCGCCGAGCGTGCGAGCGCGGGATTCAGGCGATTTCGGAGAAGTGAAATGCCTATTTTCCATTGCGCCGGAAGTCGGAAAAGAAACGGAGGCGAACGCGGTCACGGAAGTGACTGGACGGTGCACCGGACGCCGCACCGGACGCTGCACCGGACGCGGTCACTGTGGACCGGCGCGTCCGGTCAGTGCAGCGCGGGCATCAGGCGCGCGGGCTAGGGTTTGACACCGGCGCGTCCGGTGACCCACGGGACCGGCGCGTCCGGTCTGGCGAACAGCGAGTCACGAAGTCATCGGACGCGGTGCGCGTCCGGTGACACACCATCGGACGCGTCCGGTGGTCTCGGGCGCTTACTGGACTCGCACCGGACGCGGGTACTGTGGCGTCCGGTGGTTGCGAGGAGCGCGTCCGGTGATGTCTTCGCGCGCGCGGGAACTGTGCGCACCGGTGCGTCCGGTGGTTCGCAACAGCGCGTCCGGTGTGTCGTTTGACCGTTGGCGCGCAGTGACCGTTGGAGGTTCTAACGGACGAATTTGAAATCGCTGGGGCACCGGACGCGGTTGAGCGCGTCCGGTCTGTTATCACCGGCGCGTCCGGTGGTCCCGCGAAAAACGGACAAGTGGGTTGTAACGGCTCTATTTGGATGGGATGCTTATAAATACTTGTTGGCCGGCCCTTGGGGAGGTCTCTTGGCATTTCTAACACTCTTGTACATCCTTTGAGCAAAAGCAACTCCTCCCACTCATCTCCCTTGCTTGATTGCAAATCAAAAGTGAGATTGAGTGATCCCAAAGTGCATTGCATAGCTTGAGGGCATCTAGTGGCACTTGTGGGTGGTTTAGCCGGTGGATTTCTTGTTACTCTTGGAGAGTACCGCTCCTAGCCGGCTTGGAGATTGTTGGAGGCGTTGGCAAGAGAAGGTGATTGTTCTTGGCCACCTCCGGTTGATTGTAAGAGGTTCTTGTGCTTTCCTCGGCGGAGTGCCAAAAGCAACTCTATTACATTGCGCGTGTCATTGAGTTACCTCACTTGAGAGTGGTGTCTTGCGGTGCCTTGCGGGGCGTGCCTTGAGGGGCAAGTGACTTGAGGGTCACACCGAGGAACCATCTAAGTGTTGGTCGACACAACCGGTGACGTAGCTTGTCGGTGCACAAGTGAACACCGGGTGAACAAAATATTGTGTCTCTTGTCTCCCGGTGATTGGTCTTCATATTATATTGTTGTCAATATTGATTGATTGTATATCATCTTGGTGATTGGCAACATCTTCACTCCACCGTCGGTATAAGATTCATAATCCTATCTCTCGCATTTATATTTACTAGTTATCTTGTGTAGCTCTAGTGATATCCCTTGCTAGTATTTGATAGCTTGCTCACTAGTGTAAGTTTAGTGACATAGCCCTTGTATGAACTAGAGATCATAATCTACTAGACTTGTGGATAGGAGGCTTGCATCACAACCGTAGGCTAAGCTAAACTCGCTTTGCGCCGTTTGTTATTCTAACAAGTTTGCTTAGTGGTTCTTGTAGAATTTTTTAATAGGCTATTCACCCCCCCTCTAGCCATCTAGGACCTTACAGTAGCCTCCTCCCGAGCCTTGTCCAGGCTTGTGCGCATCACGGCCTCGGCCGCCCATGCCTGCGCCGCCTCTTCCTTCAATGTGGCGTATGCGACGCGCAGTTCAGCCATCTCGGCGTTCCGATCGGATAGCCGTTTCTGGGCCTCCTCGACCAGAACCCGTTGCTGGGACAGCGCGCCCCACACGCCACTCTCGTCCCGGATGAAGAGTGACTTGCGGCGGGAGTACTCCTTCAGCTCCTGAACGCAATTCAAAAAGGTCACAAATCCGAAGAAAAAACAGCATATCAAGCAAGCCGACGGGTCGATCATACCTCGGTGGCATCCCCCATACTCCGCACAGCGCCAGACGCCACTCGAAGCAACCGGTCGAGGTGCTGGCGGACGCCCTCGAGGTACTCCCATCGGTGCACTTCGTCTTTGTCGCTAAGGACAAAGACGGGCTCGGCGTCGGGGTTCGAAGCGTCCCTGAACTCGAGGGACGGCCCCCCCCCACTTCGGCAGCTCCGCCTCGACCCGCGCTATCGCCAGCGCGGCGATGTCGGGCCACGAGGAGGACGACCCGGCCGGGGCGTCTCCCGGTCCCGCGGAAGGACCGGCCTCGCCCGCGGTATCCGCCTCTCCAACGGCCGTCGAGACACCGGCCTGGTCCGCGACCTCACCCCCCTCGACCCCTATCGTTTGTTTTCCCTTGTCCAGGGAGATGTTGTCGAGGGGAGCGTGGGAGCGGGCACTTACGACCGCCGGTGCCACCAGAGCCGGCACCTCGACCGACGACGGCTCCGGTACCCTCGCCTCGACCGTCGGCACCGCCGGAGCCGGCGTCTCTTCTTCGGGTGCTCCGGACGGGGGCTCGACCGCCCCGATCTCCACCACGCCCGCTGGCTCTCCCGACGGGTCTTGCCCCGGCACCGACGCGACCTCCTCCTTGGTCACGTCAGCACCCGCCCGCTCCGCGTCGCGGACGGGTGCCTCGCTCGTCGCGACCGCAACGGCAGCCTCGGCCGTCCCCGACGGCCGGGGCCCCGCCTCGACCACGTCAAGCGCCGCCGCCTTTGCCGGTTCGGCCCCCTCGACGGCGGGCTCCGGGCCGGCAACCGCCGCGGCGTCGGCCGACCCTTGCTGATGTCGCAGGCGCCCTTTCGCTGCCTCGACCTGACGGACCCAGGCCGCGTCCTGCTCCGCCGTCTGGTTGAGGACAACGGCGCTGGCTCGCAGCGACTTCACAGGGGTAGGCCCTATTGGCTCCGCCTTCCGCTTCAGCCTGCGAAGTGAGAAGAATTGTCAGCTGACGGACTTTGGGAAAAGCAGGACAACCAAGTTGAGATACTTACCCGGAAATCGGCACCAAGTACCTCGACCCTGCGCGGCTCGAGCCTCCCGGGACGGCCGCTGGTGGCCCCGCGGCGGCCTCACCAGCAGGCCGAGCGCTCCTGGGAGCCCCGGCCAACACACCGCCCTGCGCCCTTTGTGCTCCCGAGGCCAGCTGGCCTCGGGTCCTTACTCCTACCGGCGCCGCCGCTGATAACGACGCCGGTACCACCGTCTCCGCCCCTGCCGGAGCTTGCGAGGCCCCGGCTGGTGCGGACGTCCCCGACGACCCCTCTCGCCGGGTCCGGGGTAAAATGGCCCCTCCCGTCGAGGGGCCAGATCCCTTCTCCACCTTCTTCCCCTCGACCTCCTCGACCACGACGACCGAGGAGGACCTCCCCCCGATGGGCTCCAGCAGGGGGCGAATGTCGGGGAGATCCCCGAGCCTGGTCGCGATCTCATATCGCGACAGGGCATCTTCATCTTCATCGCTGCTGCCGTCGTCCTCCCCCGAGACTGTCTCGGAAGGCGACGGTGACAGAGGCACTCCATCGATGGCTTGCTGGCGCCGGCGCTTCTTCAACGCCTCCGCCTTCTTGGCCTTGCGGATCGCCCGCTTCTTGGCCGTCTCCTTCGCCTGCTTCTTCTGGGAGGCATGCAGGCGTCGAGCCTCCCGGGCGGGCCGGTCCTCCGGGACTGGGGGGCGCGTTTCCCGCAACAGCCCGTCCTCGACCAACTCCTCCAACCTCCTCTCCGTCACCGAGGAGGCGGCCCAGTCGTCGGCGGGAAGGATCTGGCTTTTTCCTGCCATCGATGTCGTCGGGAGGGGATGGGAGAAAGGGATGCGGTGGCTACGGCAAGACGGGCGGAGAACGCGAGGTGGCAGGGGATGGCTAGGGCAAAGGATTGCAGGGATGCAAGTAACCGGTGGGGAACGGAGACCCCAAGGCCTTAGCTTTATATGCTCGGACGGAAGCCCAACGGCCGCGCGAAAAGTAAGGAGCAGTTTCTCGCGATAAAACCGCTCGCCTAACCGTTTCCTTATATCTCGCAGGAACTGAGCACGTGGCCGCTCCCCACGTCGTAACCATACGCCGATAACGCGCCGGTCTCGCCTCCCGGAAAAACGCGCCCGGACAACGAAGTATCTCCAGGTATGTCTTAAATGGGTGCGAAGCCCGCAATAAGTCTCGAGGGAGCGAAAGCTGGCCCTCGAACAGGGTTCGACAGCTGCCCTCGAGCAACAGAGTTAGGGACGACCCAGGGTGCGCCCGTACATGGCCAAGGGCTCGAGCCACGCTCTCGAGGCACCCCAGGACGTATTCGAGGCCGAAGGAGAAGGTTGTGGTAGGAATCCCTCCGGGGGAGGCATCGAGCCCTCGAATCCTGTCGAAGGGAATCGAGATCCACACGACCACTTCTTGGCATTTTGAGGGCGCCTCCGGGCCACTAGCCGACCCCTAACGAACGGGGCACGGGTTCTCACTCGAATTCCCCCGCTAGTAGCTCACCGGAGATCGTCGTAACTCGGGCCCAAACGAGGGTAGTGCGACATTCTCCACCCCTCCTCCTTTTTTCGAAAAAGGAGCGTGAGGGTCGCAAAAGACGGCCGGGACTCAGATCGACCTCGTGCGTGCGAGGCTCGGGGTCCCGACCGCAAAAATGGGTGCGAAGCCCGCAATAAGTCTCGAGGGAGCGAAAGCTGGCCCTCGAACAGGGTTCGACAGCTGCCCTCGAGCAACAGAGTTAGGGACGACCCAGGGTGCGCCCGTACATGGCCAAGGGCTCGAGCCACGCTCTCGAGGCACCCCAGGACGTATTCGAGGCCGAAGGAGAAGGTTGTGGTAGGAATCCCTCCGGGGGAGGCATCGAGCCCTCGAATCCTGTCGAAGGGAATCGAGATCCACACGACCACTTCTTGGCATTTTGGAGGGCGCCTCCGGGCCACTAGCCGACCCCTAACGAACGGGGCACGGGTTCTCACTCGAATTCCCCCGCTAGCAGCTCGCCAGAGATCGTCGTAACTCGGGCCCAAACGAGGGTAGTACGACATTCTACACCCCTCCTTTTTTCGAAAAAGGAGCGCGAGGGTCGCACAGCAAAAGACGGCCGGGACCCTAATCGACCTCGCGTGCACGAAGCTCGGGGGCCTGACCGCAACAAAATGTCCCCCAATCGAACGCAAACAAGACCTCAGAGGAGTCTCCATACTCCACCGAGGCCTCGGGGGCTACACCCGGCGGGTGCGCTCGCGCGCCCCCACCGGAGAAATCACGACGCTACGACTCCAGTTCAGACTAACCTCTGGGAGAGTGATCACACACTCACCCAAAGGCTCGGGGGCTACTGTCGGTACCAACAGTACGGGGGTACCGCAGCTATCGCCAAAACACTAACATAACCGAAACCACAATGAAAAGATAGCCCGCTCGACGGGGCGCCTCGACCGCGTCCCGGCTCCGACTCGTACGAGGCCCGTTCGACGGGGTGCCTCGACCACGTCCCGGCTCCGACTCGTACGAGGCCCGCTCGACGGGGCGCCTCGACCGCGCTCCGGCTCCGACTCGTACGAGTCCCGCTCGACGGGGCACCTCGACCGCGCTCCGGACCCTCGACGCCCTTTCTTTACCTACCCAGGACAAAAGCCGTAGCATTCAATGCGGTTACCTACTACCACCGACCGGCATGGCTACGGCATGGGTCAACGCGGGAACAATACCCACGTCAAGTCTCACTGTTTTACCGCCCATCCCGTGATGGGAGGTGAAAGCCGTCACTGTATCCACCGTACCACGCACTATTCACTATCAGTCGCCCTCGAGGGAGGATAAGACAAGGTCCGTCCCCCGCGATACCGGGGATTCGGCCTTATCCATCCGACCTCGACCCAGCCTCGACCCGGCCCCAACGCTCGACTTAGCTCGAAGGACGGTATGGCCTGGCACTCTGGGTCATTTCACCCTCTTGTCCCGTACCGCGTCAGGATATCCAGGGATGGCCGGCCATCCCGAAGCCACGTCGCTACAGTCAACTCAACAAGTCAACTCAACAGGAATCGACGACTCAAGCCTCCCCTCGACTTGGCCACCTCCCGCCCTATAAAAAGGCAGGCCAGGGCGAACCAGAAGGGAGGACGAACAAGAAACATCACGGACAGACGAAACAACCAACCACCCGACCGAGCAACAAAAGCAAGAGATCAACATCTCAAGCAATCACCTTTCTCCTTTTTCTCTTTGAGACTTGGGCTCGACACCCTCTCTCGCCTGCTTGTAACCCCTACACGAGCACCCCGGTGCAAGGAAATACAAACCTCCCTTCCCCGCTGGACGTAGGGCCTTCTTTTGCCCGAACCAGGATAAACCCCCGTGTGTTCTCCTTGCATCACCATCCAGGAAAGAGTCACGCAGCATTTACTCGTTGGTTTAGGACCCCCTTGGTCCGAACACCGACAATAAACGTCTGTCAATTCTATGGTTGATTTTCGTCTCAATAAAAATTCTATGGTTGATTTTTTTTTATTTTTTATCTTCAATTTAGGCATTAGCATTTGATCTAACAAAGGGACTACCGAGACTAGGTAAAAATTCTATTTATCCCATAGTCGATAGATTACTAAGATTAGTCATAACTCTTCTTGTATCAACAGCAAGTACCGAGAGAGGCTTTTTAGCGGTGAAACTTACGAAGACACGTATGCTACATTATCTTGTCATATGCATTATGATTGAATTTATACGACAATATATATGAGATGTATGATTATACATGTGTATACTTAATTTTGCCGACACATGACGTCCACGGCCCATGAGGCCACGATGGTGCCTTGGTGGGTCAGGCCCACTACGTTTGAATCCTGGCTCCGCCCCTGCGCGCAGCACGTTGATCGTGGATCCTGCTCCCTTCCTCATGAGATCCGTGGCTGCCTCGGTCTCCACCATGACGGCAAAGGGAAGGTTGCGGCTGCCCGCTGACGAGCCCAGCCGGTCGCTCGGCGCCCCAGCCCCTCCGGCGCAGAGACGGAACCAACGATTCTGACTAGGGGGGGCAAACAAATATGATCATATTTTTTTAGTGTGCTAAAAATATATATAATTATATGATTCAACAACTTTTTAAATATTTTACACTATTTATAACCAAAATCATAATATTTGAATAAAAAATAGGTGAAAATTGATATTTTTTAGCTGTAAATTCATATATTTATATAGATATTAAAGGAAACTTACTGTGCTTGGAGGGCACGTCCTGCTAGCCGCACTGGTTCCGTCATTGCTCCGGCGCCAGATTCAGCGGCGCCCCTGACCGGCGAGTCCTGCGCCACCACCTGCAGCAGCTGCTCCTTCCCTTCGCCGCCCCCATGGTCCCATTCCCATCCTACTGCGGCGGCTGGTGGATTTGGATTTGCAGGTGGGTGATGCACCGACTGCTGCTGCTGCTGGTGGTAGTCCTTGGGATCTAGCTGCTGGCTGGCCTCGTGGAAAGGCGCTCAGCTCTTGGCTCTCCCCTGCATTTTGAGGCCGGGTATTTGAAATGTAAAAGGATGATAATTTTTTTAAAACAACCAAAGCTTAAAATTTAGCATCACAATTGATATATTTTGTGCGAGGATACCATATATGTAATTGCATAATATTTAACACATAATTGAGCAAGTTTTCATATATTTTAAGAAATCAAGCATAATTTAAAATTATTTAATGAAAGGTATGAATAGTCCAACATACTAAAATGACAATATATATAGAGAGAGAGAGGGGAATAAGAAAACTTATACAGTTAAACTCAGCAATTGAGCTTGAGCTGCTGCTATGCCCGTTGCTCGGCTGCTCCCCAATCCCGGAGTCCCTGACCAGTGACCAAACTAGCTTTTTTTTTTGTGAGAATCAAACTAGCTTGCTAGTATAACTTCTTCGGCCGCAATAGGCCATTGGTCCATTAGGTGGGGAGAGGTGAGGAGTGGAAAAGTCTGTTTCTGGGCCGTATTCTCACCGGATGTTTATTTATCTTCATTGTATCCCCTTTCCAATACATATACACATATACATTATATGTCTATAAATTTTCTTGCAAAAAAAATCAGTTAAATACTCTTGAATATAGCTGGGCCCGCCACTGCCTGCGGGGGGTGTTGATTTGGGGAGGCAGTCAAATCCGGCTGCGGCTGAAGAGGGGGGAGGCGGGCGCGCCGGGCGCATGGCGGAGGAGGAGAGAGGCGGCGGCAGTTCGCGAGTCTGCGTAGTGTCCGGTGGTAGGTCGATCTCGGCATCCTTCCGGCGTCGCCCGGGGCCTCCGTCAATGAGCTCCGCCGCGGATTCGCGGAGAGGTGAGGCTGATTAGCTCTTGTTCTTGGTCCACGTGCTGTTTGGTTTGTTTTTGTCGGCAGGAATCTCTTCTCTTGTTTCTAGCTTCTTCTTGCTATGTCGTTGTTTTGCTTACTACTACTCCATATGGGTTTGGCTCTCGTGCGGTCGGGTGTTGTTTTCGTCCTCTGATGATTATGAGGAGAGAAAAATTGTCTTTTGCCAAGGAAACAATGCAATAATTAAGAGTTAATGCTTCCAATTGGATTACGGTATCAAGAAATAACTCACTGAAAATTTGCATATTTGATTAATGGTTGTTTTATTGTTCGAGTGGCTATGAATTTTGATGAGAGAAAATTGCTGCTGAACTGGGCATCTACGTATGTATATAATTGGAGGACTGGTTCCATCTTGCTGAAGTAGTCAACCTGTCATCTACTCATCTTATGGTAGAAAAGTGCTTGGAACCAATGGTTCTTTCAACTGATGAAGCTTTTTCTTGTCTGCTTGCAGATATGTTAGCTTGAGGCGCCGCCTTATGGTACACCCACATCTTCCAATGGAGGAGGACAGTGACAACCCGCTCTCTCAGAACCCAGGTATTTTGTCATAGACAAGAAACATGAAATCCTCTGAATGTGGACGTATTTTGTTCGCTACCCGTTTACTTGCGCAAGACTCTTAATAATTAATATTAGTGGGAACTACTATGTTTATTTTGCACTGTCATCATAGATTCTTTTTTTTCCCAACCAATGAGGTTTCCTGAACCAGGCTTTAGGCAACACTGTATTCTTCTTGTGATGGCAGCTTTACAATGGTGAAATGCAAGAATGCTGCATGCTCTGCTGTCTGCTCCATTGCTTCCAGTTAAAACTCTGAAGATCTTATATTTCTGTTTAAATTCCTTGGGCAGATAGCAGCTGGGGCCATTTCTTCAGAGGGGCTGAGTTGGAGAAGACAGTTGACCAAGACTTGTCTCGATTATATCCAGAAGATGGTAGTTACTTTCAAACACCTAGAAAAATTTGGAAACAAATAAGCATGGCTGATATTGTATCCCAGTTGGGTTATGGATGATTGGATGTACTGTTGACGGCACTCTGTAAGGAAATACTTTCCATTGTTGATCCTCTTGATGATGTTGCTATATTTAAGTTGCTTGGGGGCTATTGTTGGCACGCATAGTGGTCTTGGAGATGCCCACAGTACATATGCAATATTTGTATCTGCCATTCGTAATAGCTGCATGAATAACTCACCTCAGCCGACTAAATGGTAAATGGAATATGTTGATCATGAGGGTTTCAATATAATGATGCTGCTTGGCCAGTGGCGACAACTCTCAATGAGACGACGACGTCGTGGATCGAGCAGGACAGAAACTGGTGGTAGCTATTCAAGTTGGGTAGTAATTGACTTTGTTTTTTTTTTTTGGCAGATATTCAAGTTGGGCTGACAGAGTGTGGCTGTGCCTCCAGCGACCAGTCGGAGGCCAAGGGTGGCATCGAGGAGGTACTACTCTGTTAATTATGTCAATTCGGTGCTTCTGTTGGTCAAATTGCGTGTGCTGACTTGTGGAATCACTAGCTGTTTAGCATGGAACAATATAGCAGGTTACACAGCGTTGCGTTCTGATTTGGGAATACGGTTTTTCAGGGTCTATTTTCTTCCTGTATCGACATGATTGATACTAGATGAATCATGAAAGTATGAAATTATCCCCATCTTTATGTATAATGATTGATGTTTCTAAAAATAGCTGAATGTAGCTTAATATTTGGTCGGCGCAGTCAGACCCAGGGAGTAACTGTCAGTCCCACATGACATAAGAGTAACTGTCATTCCCAGCAATTATTCTAACTATTATTCCCAGTTTCCCACCAGGGAGTAACTGCCATTTTATCAATAAGATTAAACTGTATATGGTTTGATACATTTATTCTGGAGAATTTGCATATATGCATTGCACCTTCAGAGGTTTAAGGTAAAGTATAAATATTCAAAACAATATGCATTGCACCAACACTGAATGCCACGAAATTAATTTTCTTTCTTTTTCTTTGCAAAAAATGCTTACTGGTTCCTACGTGGCAGGTTAGCCATTGGACAATGGATCGATAATTGCTTCAAAACGCTAATTTGATACAAAAATTGAAGCGTCTCAGCAAAGGTGTATTTCCACTATTATGGCCAGCTATTACATCAGGAAAATATGTTACAGCATTTTGTGAGGAAAGGTAACCCTTTCATCTGAAGTACATGGCCGCAGTGAATGTACATAGTCCTGGATGGAACGATGAAATCTTCAGATGAAAATTCATCCGTGAAAAAAACATGTAGATGACATAGATGAGTAACTAACTCAGAGTCACCGTCGCTTGCTATAGTAATATCTTTGATATAACTATTTCTATATATTGCTGATGGTGAATCCTGCCACAGACACTTAAGTGGATACCTTATTCTAAAGTATATGTCTGCGTAGAATAGATCTAAAGCCACACATATTTATACGGTGAGTACAATGTACTTTGTTTTAAGGTTTGTGAGAGATTTTCAAGACATGCAGTATTACTTATGTGACATGCACTAATATTTACATATATACTCGAACCTGTGTACAGGATGGTATGAAGATGCGGCGGAACTTATTCGTGGATTTATTGTCATACGAAAGAAATGGATAGTAAAGATTTCTTCCTGCCGATATAAAACATTATCTTAGCCGCATCACGGAAAGGTCTATACAGTAGAGTTTGTGAGCCCGCGACGTCGCGCTCTCCGTGACTGTGTTAATTTCACAAACTTTGTGTTTTTTTATTAAATGTCACTTTAACGTTGGTATTTAATTTTTACAGTATTGTTATCTTATCGTGCGATCCGTGTGTTTTAAGTACAAAATGTTAGTTATCCCGTAGCAACACACAGGCACGCTACCTAGTATAGTAGAAATTACAAGTTTATGCCAACGTCAAGCGACATAAAAGATTTACAAGTTTTAAGGATTTCAAGGAATGCTGAATGTTTCGAAATAATCCATGAGTTCCAAATAGAGGGTCCACACAATTAGAGTAGTCGGTTTACACGCCAGGTTACATCATCACATGATTAGTTTTCTTTGTATGTAGTACTAGTTTCTCTTATTTACAGACTTGCAGGCACTTTGTGTTGTTTGATTGAAGGCCATCCCCATGTGACTGAAGCGTATTACAGTCTACAAACAAACCTGTTAAAAATAGCTCCACTACGTCAATCTCGGTTTCATGCTGTCAAGTTGTTTTGTCCTCTCTTATCCTCATATAAAGACATAGTCACACAATTTGCAGGAAGCAAACATTATCATAATAACAAGCACTATTTGAATAGAGGCAGCATTTCACTCACTAGACTCACCAACTCAGCATCAGCAAACATATTGCTGGTAACAAAATGATGTCACTGAAAATTAGTTGTAGGAGAGCGTTAGCTGATTCAGGGACAACGCTTCTGTTATGAACAGGGCAGGATTAGGGGGAGAAAATTGCCACTAGAAGCACATCCACAATTCGTTCACATAAGACATATTTGAATCAAGAAGTGAAGGGGATGACAGGCATAAGCCCACTGCAAAAGAGGATATGTTATTCTTCTCCCAGGTAGTATCAACAGAAATGAAACCCTAGTCTATGGTGTACAACTCACACCACGTTTCTACGAATCCATCTGATGCAGCAGCAGCACAGAAGAAAGAAACAAACTGCAGTTTTCACACATTGTCAGGGAGTAGGGGAAAATGCAGCAGCAAGGAAGCATGTGAATTTAACAATGTAACTATATTCCGCAGCAAAGGAGGCAATTCACTGCTTCCCGAGGAAAAGAACGACAAAGGTAGATGTTCCAAGACCACATCCATACAAAATTATTCCAAAATCTTGGGACGTGCTTTGAGCTCACAGTTCAAATCGTATCTACAATCACATATGGATTGCCTTTGTGTAGGTGTCAAGGCAGGCTTCCTTCAGGGCCTCACTAACTGTCGGATGAGCATGACATGTGCGGGCGATGTCCTCACTTGATGCTCCATACTGAAGTGCAAGCACGGCCTCATGGATGATCTCACCGGCATTAGGGGCCATGATGTGTACGCCGAGAACTCTGTCGGTTTCCTTCTCAGCTACCACCTTCACCAACCCTTCAGCATCGTCAATCGCCTTTGCGCGGCTGTTTGCCAATAGAGGGAACTTTCCAACCTGGTAGGCAATGCCTGATTCCTTCACCTGTTCTTCTGTCTTGCCAACAGAGGCCACCTCAGGGTGGGTGTACACCACGCCAGGCACAGTATCATAATCTACATGGCCTTCCTTCCCCGCGATGAACTCGACGCATGCGACCCCATCTTCTTCAGCTTTGTGTGCAAGCATGGGTCCAGGTATCACATCACCAATCGCATAGACCCCATTAACATTTGTCATAAAGCGCTTGTCGACAAGGATTCTTCCACCCTTGTCCATCTCGACACCGATGGTGTCCAACCCAAGGTCAGCAGTGTATGGTGTTCTGCCAGCAGATACCAGGACAATATCTGCGTCAAGCACACTCTGCTCTCCACCAGCAGCAGGCTCCACAGTTAACTTGACACCACTCCCAGAAGTATCAACCCCAACTACCTTTGTCTTGAGCATGAACTTCATTTTTTGCTTCTCCAACATACGCTGGAACTGCTTCCGAATCTCTCCATCCATTGATGGGACAATGTCAGGAGCAAATTCCACAACAGTAACCTCAGACCCTAGCCTGTTCCAGACAGAGCCCATCTCTAAACCTATGTATCCAGCTCCAATAACCACCAACTTCTTTGGTATTTCTTTAAGAGCAAGAGCACCAGTAGATGATACAATCTTTTTCTCGTCTATATGAACTCCAGGGAGCGATTTCACATCTGAACCAGTAGCAATGATTATGTTCTTTCCTTTGATGGTAGTGCACCCGCCATCAAGCAAGTTCACGGCTACCTCAGAAGGGGAAACAAGCTTCCCAATTCCTCTCACGTATTCAACAGCGTTCTTCTTGAACAGGCCTTCAATACCTTTTGTAAGACCAGCAACAGCCTTGTCTTTCTGCGACATCATGGCAGGCAGATCTATTTCCAGATTGGAAAACTTCACACCATGGTGCGCAAAAGAACTCTTTGCCTCATGGTACATGTGTGACGAATGAAGAAGAGCCTGGAATTTTGAAGTACATGGGTCAGCATTGTTAATTAAGCAACAGAAATTTAACTCTTCTAGCTGCAATGAGGCACTCAGGGGAAATACTACTCAACCTCAATGAAGTAAGGTTTTACTAAGTCCCATGGTCATAGTATGGAATAAAATAAACAAACACTTTTTTCAGCTAATGATCACAAAGAAGCCAATATACTTAACCTTGGATTGCTACAGCCAGCTAAAATGTGCACTAAAAATTTTACATTTGCAGGGTTTACACATGCCAATGTTAAAAACAAACAAGCCAAGTCATCAAAATGGTAATTCAGCAGAGTTTGCAGCAACACTTGTTCAAGCAACCATCTCCAAGAATACTTAGACATACCTACATGGTTTTATCAGGTTGTACATTACGGTTTCACATGTGCTGATGTGGATAAGTACAAGAAAACATGCCAGAAATCTAAAAAATGAGTAAGTTTTGGGATTCTGAGCACCTAAATCAAACTTCAAAAGGGTTAGGTTGAACAAAAGTTTACTACAGTCATTGAGAAAACTCGAAGAGGAACAAAGTATAGGAACAGAAACAAAAAACCACAAAACTTGAGCTCTCAAGGACTCAAAGGTTCTTGGATTTGGCATCTAGCTTCACCACTAGTAAATTGTAAATTGCAGTTGACATTTTCTTTCCCGCCCATAAGTAGAAAGAGACCGAATATGTCATATGTGGCATTTTATAGGTTAAATATAATACCACTGCAGAACAAGGGTGGTTCCACATAGTTCTGGATACTCACACACACACACACATACACAAAAAAAAAGAGAAAAAGTTTTAGTTTTGGAAGCCACCCTAATTGCCCCACTCTGAGTAAAGAAACAAAGAGCAATTGACAAACCTTCCAACTACATGCTCAATGATAACCATCTACAAACAAATTAAAGCAGTGGACTGCAAGAAAAAATATACCTAGGAAACACAATAGCAGCAATATTGTAAATAAAGTACAGAATAATTGAACACAAATTACTTGTAAGACATTATTAGCACATGAGGAAAAAAACATTCTCTGTTATGATCAGGTTATTGTCAGCAATATATCATGCATACACCTGGAGTGGTCATACATAATTGCATTAAGAAGGCCTAAACACACAAGAACTCAATCGTGCTTCCCATGCATTTACTACATGAACGAGACATAGCATGGTTCCTAATACAAAATGAGATCCAAACGATGCATCAAGCCACAGCCAAATGGAAGGGAGGTCATACAAATCACACCCTCACCAACACATTTCAACAATGAACAATCAATCAATTCTAAAATGTACCAGCAAATAGCACGGTAACCTCACCAGCAGGGCCCCGAACGCACAACCTAGTCAGGCTCACGCAACCCAGCACCAACGATAAAGCGAACAATCCAACACCCAATCATCTCCCAGTTAAACTAACCGGCACCTCTAAAGAGGTCTGAACTATGCATAGCATTGGAATGAACCATTAAATTGACTCCCCACTAAGAACGGCAAAATTGACGCAACAGACCTTAAATGCAAACCCTAGCGCCCAAATTGACGCAGGAGCAAGCATGGATCTAGAAGCTCCGAGTATCCCATGTCGCAACAGTAACGCGTTCACCCACCAACCAGGATCGCGCACGGAGTGCACAGAGGGGAAGGGAGGAGTAGGGCGGCAGTACCTTGGACGGGATGCAGCCGACGTTGAGGCAGGTGCCTCCCAGGGTGCCCCTCTTCTCGATGCAGGTGGTCCTGAGCCCCAACTGCGCCGCCTTGATCGCCGCCACGTACCCGCCGGGCCCGCCGCCGATAACCACCACGTCGGTCTCCTCGATCGTCGCGTACGCCCTCAGCGCCGTCGCCCAGGCCCCCGCCTGCGGCCGCCGCAGCAGCGCATCCGCCGCGCGCCTCCTCGCCAGGCTCGCCATCGCCATCCCGCGGGCTCCTCGCTTCGATTTCTTTTATTTCCTTTATTATATTTTTCGTCTGTCGATTTCAGTCTCTTTTTTTTTTAAGGGCCGTTTAGTTGGCAAAATTTTTGGCGAACCGCTACTGTAGCAGTTTTGTTGTTATTTGGCAAATATTGTCCAATCATAGTCTAATTAGGCTTAAAAGATTTGTCTCGTCCATTTCGTCTAAACTGTGTAATTAGTTTTATTTTTTATCTATATTTAATGCTTCATGCATGCGTTTAAAGATTCGATGTGACGGGGAATCTGAAAATTTTGGCAAAATTTTTGGCATCTAAACGGTGCCTTAGCTTGTGTGACCTTTTGCGCAAGAAAGAATAGAGCAGAGCTGTAAATGCGAGCAGTCAGCACGACGGATGAGACCACCGAAAAGAAGAGGATGTTTTTTTAATGCCAAATAGGTCCTTAAACTATTGTCCGAGGCTGAATTCAGCCTCTGAATCTTCAAATGGCGCTACCATGATGCTGACCACCGATGGGATCTTTTGTTCGAGTGCCTGGCATTCTCGACCAGCGGTAGCGCCGTGACCATCATCCTTGGGAATGTTCAACCATGGTTGTCATTTTTCACGGACTGGGCATAATTTAACCAGTTAGGCTTCTTGTGGTGAACTCTCCAACTTAACATAGTAGCTCATACTTACGACTAATTAAATTTTTAATATTAGTTGTTGTGCTCATTGACAATGGGACAACTATTATGACTTGAGGGCATACTTATTTAGCTAGCAACTAAGTTTCTCAAACTTAACCTTAGGCCCGTTTGATTTCAATTTGTTAAAGTTTAACTTCCATCACATCAATGTTCCCTCAAATGCATGGAGTACTAAATGTAGATTAATTGCATGCATGTCGGCACAGATTAAGAGTAATTTACGAGACGAATCTATTAAGCCTAATTAGTCTAAGATTGAAAACTTTTTGTTAAATAAGACGAAAGTGCTACGGTGTTTGTTAAACTTTAACTCCTCAAACCAAACACCCCCTTAGACAATCACGTTTATATTTTAGTTAGTATATTTGGTTGCTGTCAAAATGTAGTCCGTGCAACTTCTTAACCTGTTGACTTAACTTTTGTCGTGACTCGTATTTTTTTTAACTCGACTCTTATGATGCGGCCATTTATCTTCTACTACCTCCGTTCACAAAAGAATGAAATTCTCGGATTTCAAAGAGTCAAACAGTCTGAACTTTGGCTAAATTATATAAAAAAGTACAAAGCATTTTTATACAAAATAAATATCATTAGATTAGTTATAGAATATATTTTCAAAATAAATTTATTTAGAGACATAAATATTAATACTATTTACTATAAACTTTGTCAAAATTGAGCTCAATTAACCGATCGGATAACATAATTGCATTATTTTGTGGACGGATCGAAGGGAGTACAAAACTTGGCAAGACAAGTTATCCACTTTAGTAGAAGGCGTGAGAAAATAAATAGCTGAATAAATTATCTTTCCTCGAAATCAAAATCTCCCAACTACTGTAATAGCCGTTCAACTGCAACTATTAGTTGTATCTTTTTCTCCTCTCACGTGTTGTTGTAGCAACATGAGGACACAACTTTACTGCTGCAGAACACCCAAAAAGGTTTGAGTGCAAATGAAAGCATTCAAACTTTTCGGCCTCGTTTAGATCTAGCGTGTAAAGTTTTGGGGTGTCACATCAGGTGTTACATAAGGGTGTCGCATGAGGTATTCGGATACTAATAAAAAAATAAATTACAGAATCCGTCAGTAAACCACGAGACGAATTTATTAAGTCTAATTAATCCATCATTAGCATATGTGGTACTGTAGCATTTTATTGTCAAATCATGGACTAATAAGGCTTAAAATATTCGTCTCGCAAAGTAGTTGCAATCTGTGTAATTAGTTATTTTTTTAGTCTATATTTAATACTTCATGCATATGTCCAAATATTCGATGGGATAGGGTGTAAACTTTTAGGGAGAAACTAAACAAGACCTTAGTACTTTGATCACAACAAATTGGATATGATGGTTGAAGAAAATACCCATCCGCGACGAAATTGTTCAATATGTCAATTCCATACACCCGTACTCGAGGGTAACGTGCGACATTGTTGTCCCTACGAACACTTATGAATTGGATTGATATTCGCTAATGATAGGAACATCCGTCCTTCGGACGCCCTGTACCCGCACTCTACTCGCGGTTTCAGAGCGCGCTTGCAATCCATCTCCGTATCCCCAAATAATCGCTCGTCTTTTCCAACGCAACTGTGCAACGCAACTGTGTAACCGCCCTAACCGGTCCGGTTAGGTATTCTCCAAATTCAAATTTAAAATTTGAAAAAAAAAATTGCTGAAAAAATTCCTAAAAATAGTTCATGATTTATAAAAGCCAATGGTGTAAAAATTTTTCAAATTTGAGTTCGTTTAGTATTTATTTATATGAATAGAAGTTTGAAAAAAAAAGAAGAAAAAAAAAACCGGTCCCGGCCCGTTCAGGCCCATGAGACCCATTAGGCCGCCACGGGCACAAAACGAGCCGGGAGCTCGCGGGGGGGGGGGGGGGTCAACGCGCCGAGGCTCCTTTCCTCTCCCGTCCGCCCCCCGTCCGACCCTCACCCGCGCCGACCGGCCGCCGCCGCCGCCCGCTTACCGCCCCCACGCCTCGGTTTACCGACCGGTCAGCGCGGCTTACCGAGCCCGCGACGCTCGGTCGGTTAACCGGACGGATCTAGCGGTTAACCGGTCGGTTAGCCCGGCAAACCGACCGGATCCGCGGCTAACCGCGCAGGTAAGTTTTTTTTTGTTTTTTTTATTTAGAGTAGTTTTAGGATTTAGGTAGAATTTGTGTTAGGATTTAGGATAGTTTTTTGGTTAGGTTTTAGGTAGGATTTATTTTAGGATGTTTTTTTAGGATTTAGGATTAGATGTAGGATTTGTGGTAGGATGTATATTTTAGGTATATATTGTATGACTTTGTGTATATATTGTGACTTTGTGTAAGTGAGGTATAGATTTTAGGTATATATTGTGGAGGATTTGTGGTAGGATTTAGGATACATTTTATTTAGGTGTGACTTTGTGTTGTCCGTTTATGCAGGTAGAGTAGATAATGTCAGGCAGAAACAGAGACGTTGTATGGGAGCATGGTGAAAATCTTGCTCCTGGATGGAGATGCAATTATTGTCATGTGACGAGAGCAGGCGGTGGTTGCACTAGATTTAAACAGCATTTGGCTGGGTACGGGGCGGACACCTTGCATTGCGCCCGTGTGCCACCAGTTGTGCGTGCGTACTTTCGGCGAGATCTTGACAGAGCTAAGAAGACGACTGCTGACCGGGCTCGACAAAGGTTGGCACAAGAAAAAGCTGCAGCGGAGGGAAACCATCCCCTCGGTGATGATGAATATGAGGCTTAGATGAAGGAAGCACTAAACCAGTCGAGAGCAGAATATGACTACGAGCAGAGGGTGCTGGTGGTAGTAGTTATGTAGGTCTTCATTTCACAGGTATCCATTGCACCTACATACACACAATTGTTTCTGTCTATGCCTACTAATTATGGTTGATTGCAGGCGAGACCCAATTCACACATGCTACTCAAGACCGTGACCATGGACAACCGACATCGCAGAGGAGAGCATATACACCGACGGACTACGACACTCCACAGTACTCTTCTTCCTCCTACAGCGATACCTCGCAGCCTACTTATAGCTATCCCATTCCTGACATGACCATGCAGACTCAGACTAGATGGGTGTATGAATGGGAAGACCCTAATTTTTACAATATGTTAGTTCAAGAATGGGAGACAACAGCAGCATGGACAGGTCAAACTTGACAAGATTACAAGGCTGACCTGCTTAGACAGCAAGGTATCTCTTTTATGTCCACCGCCGAATATGAAATGTCGTGCCAACAAGGGGTCTTCCCATACATCCTACGTAGTTGACCATGCGAGCGGAAACTATATCTTTGTTTGTGTAAGCGACTATATATTGTATTTGTATGCGACTATATATTGTTGTTTTAGTGACTATATATTTAAGCGAATATGTATTTGTATGCGACTATATATTGTTGCTTTAGTGACTTATGTTATTTTTTACCACATTGTGTGGTCTTTTTACATTAATTTGTGCAAAGGAAGTACCAAAATTTCTTTTTATTCATGAAAGAAAAAAACGGTTTGAAGCGGTAAACCGGTCAAACCGGCCGGTTACCGCTCCAAACCGGCCGGTTTACCGGACTCGAACCGAACCGAAGCGGGTTTGAATTTGATTTTGAATTCGGCCGGTTACCGACCGGTTACCGGTAAACCGGGCCGGTTTAACGCTACCGGAGGCCGGCGGTTACCGGAAACCGGTCGGTAAAAAAACCATGCGTCACAGGCCGCGCACCCGCCCACCACAGGCTTTTCCTACGCGATGGTGTTGCACCTACACCCATCCCTGGATGCTCGCGTGCCCCGTCCCTGGCTACTCCGTGGCCTATGCCACGCCTCTATCCACCTTGCCCATGGCAGAAGAGGAGGCAGGGGCATGCGCTTGCGCCCCCTTCAACGTCGTATGTCGGCAAGAAGGGGAGACCTGCGCCTGCGCCTAGGTATGCTATGCCATTGACGTCCCCTGACTAGTGCATGTTACAAAGAGTATGTTTTAAATGTTTCAAAGGTATATTGTAAGTGCTGTATATCGATGTTGCAAAAGTAGATCGGGATGTTGCATATGTTGTAATAGCTATACATATATATTTCAAGTGTATATTTCAAATGTTTTATCTGTTCCAGACGTATGTTGCAAATGTTTTATTTGGATGTTGCAAAAGTAGATCTGGATGTTGCAAAACTAGATCGGGATATTGCATATGTTGTAATAGCTATACATATATGTTTCAAATGTTTCATCTTATTCCAGACGTATGTTGCAAGTGTTTTTCTGGATGTTGTAAAAGTAGATCTAGATGTTGCATATACATGCATGTTGCAAGCATATGTTTCAAGTGTTTTTCAGGTGTTTTACACGTATGTTTGCAAGTGTTTCATCTAGTATTGCATATATTTGCAATAGTTTTTAATTTTTTTTCAGGCATTTTCGTAAGTATTTCATACGCTTGTTTCAAGTGTTTCATCAGTCTTTTTTATACTGCAACTGTCGCATCTGAATATTTTAAAAATGGATCGGATTGTTACACATGAAATACTTGTGGAAGCGATTGACAGCCTGGATGACGTCCGACGTGGCGCGGGCTTGCTGGTGCGTTCGCTGTCGAGCCCGACGCGCTAGGCCGTCGCTTCGTCGGGTATTGTCTGAACGCTAGCTAGCAAGTTCGATTGATATTGACAAAAACAAAAAATAGATGAAATGTCTTGTATTTGGAGCGTCAAGCGGGATACGCGCTCCATGCCTGCGGGTAGAATTTAGTAGCCGTACACACGCCCGTAGATACAGATCGGGGATACAGTACGCGACCCGTAGCTGCCGTCCGCATTTGACTTTTGAGAAGGAGAGAAACAACACGAAAGTCTCGTTGAAACGCCACGTCACCACCACCAGTGACCCACACGCAATGGTCACCATGAGTAAATCCACGTGCGCAATCAATCCTAATCCCTGTGTCATCATACTACTCCCCGTATATAGCCACTCGCAGCCCCTCCGCGCCACGTTTCCTATTTCTTCTCCTGCACTCGGATCCTTTGCGCCACCGAGACGAGAGACTCGCAAATTCTTCCATCCCTTTCTTTTACCTCCCATTTCCCTTCGCGTTTGGTTTGATCTCACCGCCCAAATAACACGGACGGTGGACGGAGGCGCCACCCAGACCCGACCCATGGACGTCCTGACATTCGTGCCCGGTGGCGTCAGGCCGCCGCCGCTGCCAACCTTCGCGGCGCCGGTGTCCGCCGCGCCTGCTCCCTCGCCGCAAGCCGCTGCCGCTGCCGCTTCCCCGGGCCCCGGGTTCCACTCCCCGCTGCTGGGCCTGTGGCCGCGCCGCCGCGGCGGGGGCGCCGAGAATGCCCTGGGCGCCGCCGCGGCTGCTGAGGCGGCGGCGGGCGTCGAGGAGGCGAGGGACCGGCGTCGCAGGCGGGCGGTGGAGGGGGAGGACGACGGCAGGGGCGGCGGCGGCGGAAACTGGGTGCTGCAGATACTGCGCGTGCAGTCGTCGTCGTCGCCGTCGCCGTCGCCGCCGCCGCCTCCATCGCCGTCGCGCGACGAGGGGCCTGGTTCCGGCGAGGAAGGCGGGAGTAGTAGCCAGCGGTGCGCGGGGAGGTGCGGCGCTGGGCCGGACAGCGAGGAAGGCTGCTCCGTGGCAGACGCGGAGGAGCTCGATCGCGCCGCGTTTTCGAGGTTACTGCGGAAGGTGTCGCTGGCGGAGGCCAAGTTGTACTCCAAGATGTCCGGCCTCTGCAACTTGGCCTATATGGTCCCCCGGCTCAAGGTAACAACACCGTGATAAGGACCTTCCCTTTCGTTCGATTTCGTGGTTACTTCTGTTAATTTGTCTTTTGATCATGATCGTGCGGGGAAAAGTCTGTTTCTGATTCATAATGATTTCTCTGAAGCGGGGTTGATTTGGTTTGAACTTTTTTTTTCATAAGATTAGTGAATTACTAAGGTTGCATTTCATCATGATCGTGCGGGGGAAATGTCGTGCTCTGATTCATAAATAATGACTTCGTAGTTGATTTCTCTGAAACGGGGTCGATTTGGTTTGATCTTTTTTTTTCATCGAAGGAATTACTAACGTTGCATTTCTGCCTTCTAGATTAAGGCTTATAATGAGAAGTCGTGAAATTCTTAAATCTTCTGAGATCTGACTTATGTTTAGCATCAAATCAAATTGGATAGAAGTACAAAAACAAGAAGATCTTTGACGTACTGTTTATTAACGGAAAGTTGAGGACCTCTGTTGATTTTTACATTCTGACTTTTCCACGATCCCCTTTGATCTGCAAAGTTCGGGCCTCTGCTTTCTGGTATTGTCAGCTATTTCTCCTGTTTGTGGTTACAATCCAAAGCTAATTATCCCAGTATATCAATTTGAAATTTGGACTTTGTTGTAATGTACTCTTACTGAGGATAACATGTTTAATTTGGTATTACACACTGTCTATTTTGCATCATATAGATAGATATTCCTGTGTCCTGGTTCTCTCTCTTTTTTTTAATACTTCTTCACCGTCTCAGCCAAGGTATCTCCAGAAGTACAACATGACGTTTGTGACATCGTCAGTTGAAGAGAGGGCAAAACTTCCAAACCCTTGTAATCAGGAGGACCAAAATCCCAATGACAGGAAGAATGCAAACATAGGCACGCCGTCCAGACATTCTGATGAACAGGAGTCAACATATAGCGCTACCTCTGAACATGAGAGAATGCGGGAGAACCAAAGTGGCCAAGGGATAAATCCATTGGCAGCTTACCAAATTGCTGCATCTGCTGCTTCCTATATGCAATCTCGAGCCATGGAAGTTCTTCCCTTCAGTTCTCAGAATGAGGGTAAGCGAGATCGTACTATCCAGGCCATTTTAAATGCGCAGACTGAAGGTCTGACTATGGACGAGGCTTCGTTTGTGGCCACAACAAATTCAATGACCTCGATGGTTGCTGCAAAGGAGGAAACAAAACAGGCGGTTGCAGATGACCTGAACTCTTCAAGATCTTGCCCTTGTGAATGGTTCATTTGTGATGAAAATCAAAACAGCACAAGATATTTTGTGATTCAGGTAGAGCAAATAATGGCCAGTGTTATATGTGAGGCTTAGAGAAAACTGTTTAGTCATTTTTCCTTTTTTTTTTCAAACTAGTACCTGCCATTAGCTTTATAGTCTGATTGGTCATTGTTCTTTTATTTAAATTTGCAGGGCTCAGAGACAATCGCTTCATGGCAGGCAAACCTTCTATTTGAACCAATTAAATTTGAGGTACTTTGTAAGTCATCTCAAGTGTTTGAAATTGCTGGTTAAATTGATTTACAGTTTCATGTGTCTCACATTTTACAAGTCATCTCAAGTATATGATGGAGCCTAGAAAATATTTATCAAATAATATTTCTTGCATCCTGTTCTGCCCAACTGCCCAATAATATTGAATATTATTTGAAGACTTCTATAAATTCAGTCTAGTTATGTGATAGATTCTAGTTTGGGAAGCTTATACTACACATCCCTTCTCGCTTTTTCACTTCAATAGTAGAAGCCTTCCTGTAATCTTTACAGAAGGGCCCCATAGGTTTAGTTGCTCACATTTATCATCATGCAATGGTTTCTCATGACATATGCAGCATATCTTGTGTTAACAGAAGGAACTCTTGCCTTATGCAATTCCATATGTTCCGTTTTTCAAACAGGGTCTTGACGTGCTCGTTCACAGGGGAATATATGAGGCTGCCAAAGGAATATACAGGCAAATGCTGCCATATGTCAAATCTCACTTAAAGAGTCATGGTGAACCTGCAAGGTTACGATTCACTGGGCATTCTCTTGGTGGAAGCCTGGCTTTGCTTGTGAACCTGATGTTCCTAATAAGAGGAGTAGCTCTAGCTGCTTCTTTGTTACCTGTCATAACATTTGGTTCACCATCTGTCATGTGTGGTGGTGATTACTTGCTTCAAAAGCTTGGTTTGCCAAAAAGTCATGTGCAGTCCATTACCTTGCACCGGGACATTGTTCCTCGAGCATTTTCCTGTCACTACCCGGATCATATTGCTAGCATTCTGAAGCTTGTCAATGGAAACTTCCGCAGTCACCCTTGCCTTATGAACCAGGTAAATCCATATATATTTGCTAGCCAAATTTCATTGCTCTTATCTGCATCATAGAATCTTTGCTATCTGAATTTCATAGTCAATATTTATAGAACCTGCATCATAGAATGTTTGCTATCTGAATTCCCTATTTGATATTATAGAAAATTATGCATCGTCATAGATGCAATTATGGTTTACATGTTGAATACACCAGTACATTATAGTGGTGAACTTTCTCAAGTCAGGGTGAGATTGTATTAGTGCAGAGGAAAGACCATTGATCAAGTCTAGCCCCCTTTGGGCACCTTTGCTGTGGCTGCATTCTAGTTTCCTTAGTTACTGTCATTTATCTGCTGTGACTTCAGCTGTTGCAGTTTTGGCCTAAGGAGGTAGGTACTAGTATAACCCATTTTACTGTGACTTAATTGCAGAAGCTGTTGTATGCTCCTATGGGTGAGGTGTTTATATTACAACCAGATGAGAAGTTGTCCCCCCATCACCACCTCCTTCCAGCAGGCAGTGGCCTGTACCTCATTGGCGGACAGACAGTGGATTCAGATACTTCACCCACAGTACTGCGATCTGCATTGTCTGCCTTTTTCAACTCCCCGCATCCCCTCGAGATCCTCAGGGACGCCGGTGCCTATGGTCCCAAGGGCACTGTCTACAGAGACCACGACGTGCACTCGTATCTAAGGTCGATACGAGCAGTGCTGCGGAAGGAGATGAGGGCGGAGAAGGAGAGGCGACGGCGGCTCCTGCGGTGGCCCATTGAGGTGTATGGTGCGCTCGCCACCATAGACCGGAGGCATGTGCTGAGGCAGCTCCGGAGGCACGCGCACTTGCTGGTCGTTTTCTTGTTGCCGGCAAAGCTGCTCCTCCTGGGCGTCCTGTCAGTCATCCGATCCAACTGACCAGTGTGTTTGTACATTAGATTCATCTTTTTTCTTCTTTTTTTTTAACTCATTCGATTCATTTATTCATGCATAATTGTTGATTTATTGTGGTAGCCAAGTAGCCAAGGCCGATTTGGCATAGCTCCCAGGGAAATACACCAAAAAATGCATTGCAGATTGTAAATTTGCTGACTGAGAATATTTGACATGAGCACGAAACTAACATGGGTTGCTTAGAAGCAACTGACTGGTCGACGTTACGTATGGGTTTTCCTGGAAAGTATGCTTTCCCAGTCACTCATCTGTATCCTCTGAATTCAAAGCAAGGTAGGTAAGCCACGGATCTTAGGCGGTTCTGGCTTGAAGGCTACGAGCCTGCTACCGCTATCTTGGCACTAACTGGTTGCGTCGCATTCTCGCTTTGTCATCGTTCTCTCTCGTCTCTTGGCGGTAAGGCAGGATGTGTACGGGACTGTTTGATGTCTTGGTAGCCTAGTCTACCTGGGCTAAAGATGGCAACGGGTACGTACTCGACGGATAGTGCCCACCCGTACTCGTACCCGCAAAATTTTATCCGTCGGGTTACCCGTACCCGCATGCGGGTAAAAAAATAGTTCCATACCCGTACCCGCCGGGTAATTCTCACCCGACGGGTAACCCGTACCCGATAGCATACCCGAAAATTACCTAAAAATATCAAATAGTCACACGCAAAAATAAATCATTCTAAGCTTCCAACAAACTACAAACATGCTAACAAACATTATTAGCATCATTACAACAAAGGCAATCTACTAGAAATACCGTGGATGTCTCAATGGGCCAAATTCATGACTTATATGCGCTAAAATAACTGAGGTTGGCTAGTTATTTTTGCGGGTATGTCTTACCCACGGGTATGCGGGTATGAGTAGTATACACCCGCACCCGTACCCGCTATACCTGATGGGTATAGGATTTTGCCCAATAACGTACCCACGAGTAGAAAATTCATCCCCATACCCGCCTCTTTATCGGGTAATACCCGTCGGGTACTCGGGTACCCGTTGCCATCTCCTGGGCAAAGAATAACTAGCCGAGCAAGGCATGGCAAGAAAAGATGGATTTGTTTGCCTGTTTGGTTTGCTTCTTACCATGTGGCATTTCATCTTTTTTCTCCCAATTTTCTCCTCTTCCGTTGTCAAATAACACAATTGACAACTGTTCTCTCCATTCTTAGGGCTCGTTTGGTGTGGCTCCCACACCGGCTTCTCCACGGGTTCAGGCACCGGAGCCGCGCCAGACGCAACACCTGTGAGAAGCACCTCTGGCGCTAGATGGGAGGAGCAAGAGCCTTTTACGCGAGAGGAGCCGTAGCCCAAAAAAGTAGCTTTGTCTTTTTCTCGGGGGCTTCGACTCCGACAGAGCAGCCGCGCGGGCGAAGTCCTCTCAAACGAGCTCTAAAATATAAAATGTCAAGAGTTTATAGAAGAATGTACTCCTGTATTATTAACATTCATAATACCAAATAAATATACTATAAAAATATCTAAGGACCTATTATATGCATTTTGAATAGCTAATTGTTACTCCGTAGTTAGCTAATTTTTAGCCCTAGCCCATCTAAACATGGGCTAATAGGTAGGCTCACTTTTCATCAAAGCTTCCAATTGGTTGTTAGCTAACTAGCTGACCAACCTCTGCTAATTTGGACTATTTTTTAGCCTCGGCTAATGACTAGCCCTAACTAATCCAAAGATGCTCTAAATCTAATTCCAAGAAAAAAGCGATTATCGTATTTTTTGAGTTACAGAGTACAACGTAGATGCACACTCATCCCTATGAACACATGTACGTAAACCCTACCCCTATGAGTACCTCCAAAGAACTGAGCCGATAGATCTCGAGATTCACGAAGTCACCATAGACGCTTCGCTGTCAACGGGGACGTCGCCTACCATTGAAAGTATAGCGTCATTATTCTGGAATAAATTCAGGAAAATGCGAGCACTCATACCAAGTCGAGGACTTAAACACAGATAGACAGCTTCCACCATAATGAACCTAACTAACTGATCTATGATCAGTTCGCAAAGCGATTACCGTATTTGTATATGTATATACTAACAAACATGCTCATACGTGACAACGGGAGTAAAAGAGATAACTAACGTCCATGTATAGAATGGAAACGGGCAAGGGAATGCTTCCCCAACATGTTTATATTTCCCCTTTTTATAAACTTTGTTAAGGCTTATATTTTATTAATTAATATTCCACATGTAATATTTAATGATAAAAATGACATCCATAATTTAATTTAGTATTGGCAATAATATAATGTCGTATTGAGTCTGCACAAGCTTATTGCTTATAAAATATGCATGTGCGTTGCAGGAGAACATAAACCATATTTGAGATTTATTCAATCATCACATCAATCAACATGTGTTCCATTTGTCTTAAAATTAGACTCCGTATCGTACATAGATACCTTTCCCATTCTTTTGAGTTGAATTGGAGAACCGATTTAGATTAGATACTTTTTCCATGATTAGGGATTTTTTATTTCTGAATTGGAGAACCTATTTTGATTTTGAGGTCTGCGATTGAGAAGGCAAGGACGGTTTTCTTCCCGTCCGAACGACCGAACAGAAATCGTTTGCCGAGCAACGTCCCGCTCGAATTTTCCCACGCCCTGCGCTGCTGGTTTGTGCGGTGACGCAGCCGCTGCAGTAAGGCCCACGCGCAGCCCATGCATGAGCGAGCGGAGCTTGAACACAGGTTTCCTACCAGGGCAGCGCGTAGGTAGGTCGTAAGTTTTCTTTTTTTTTCTTTTCTTTTTCTTTTGTTTTCTTTTCTTTTCTTTTTTGTTTTGTTTCTTTCTTCTATTTACCTTTTTCTTTATTTTTATGTAGTTTTTATTCTTTTATATTTCTCATTTTTTATTTATTATTTTTTATATAATCATTATTTTCTTTTATATATTTTATGTTTTCTTTTTCTATTTCTTTTTCCTCTTTATCTCTTTTATGTTTTTTTGGATTTTCTTATTTTCATTTTGATTTGTTTTCTTAATTTTTTATATTAATTATTTTAAATTTTCTACATTTTATGAGATATATGTGATGTGTTCGCGTAGCATACCTGTAATGTTTACGTCGTATACATGGGATGTTTTATGATGTATTTTGTGATGTTCACGTAGTATAAACACAATGTTCACGTAGTACACAATGATATTTTAGGGAGTATTCTGTGATGTTTGCGTAGTATATATGTAATGTTCTATGATATTTTTTTTGTTATGTTCATGCAGTATATATGTGATGTTCGATGATTTTTTTTTATGTTCACATGTTATACATGCAATGTTGTATGATTTTTTTTGATGTTCACGTGGTCTACGTGTGATGTTCTATGATGTATTTTGTGATGTTCTTGTAGTATACATGTGATGCTCATGTAGTATACAATGAGATTCTATGATGTGTTTTGTAATGTTCACGTACTATATATGTAATGTTCTATGATGTTCACATGAGATTTGTCTGAACAATAAAAATTGCTCTATCTTCGTGAGATAAATGTCCGTACATAAAATTTTGTCGAAATATATTCACGTGGAGTCTTGTTTTGAAGAGTTTATTGCAAGGAATATGATGGTGCAATCGGATTTCAATTTCGACACTTGGTTGGGTAGTTACGGTTTTTTCTTCAAAAAAAAAAAACATTGCACATGTGCTGATGTCAGCTATTTTGGTCTTCTCTGCATGCAGCCTGGGGTGGGTGTTTTTAGCGCAGACAGGAAGGCAGAAACCACCGAGCACGCAGGGGTGGGAATTTACTTTTCTGCCGGCGCATTGCTCCTGTCCGAACAGCCGGACTCTACCGCAGGCAAGGAGGCAAAACGGCAGTGAAGGGTGCTCTGTTCTGTGTAGATTTTTTATTTTTAAACCTTTTTTAATCAATATTTTAACAATAATTGCTCCTAAAAAGAAATTGCACAAGGTGGCCCTTTTGGTCGCGCCAGCACGCCCGGCGTGACTGCATCACGTGGCGCGACAAGGGGAGTCACTGTGGCGTGCATGTTTGACCGGAGCTAGCATGGTGGTGCGTCGGGCCCACCCTGTCGCGACAGCGCTGTCGCGCCCGCCCGCCTGGCGCGATGTGGCCATATAGGATTTGGCCGGTCTGGCCCACTTTTCTCTCTCTCTCGCTCTCCCTCTCCTTTCCACCGCGCGCCTGGGCGCCGCCGCCACCACCCCGCGACCCCGGCTGCCCGTGCCGTCTCCGCCAGCGCCGCCGGTGAGTTGAGCGACTGCTCCTGCTACCCTCTCTCTCTCCCTCTCCCTTCGTGCGGTAGGGGAGCGCAGGCCGGCTCCCTGCTTCCTCGGCGCTTGCCGCGGCGGCGCCACCGGCAAGGCTTCCCCAGCGCGGTCCGTGACCTCTCTGTGGACTCAAGTACACCGCCAGGTTGATCTCCCCCCTCTTTTTCTTATTTCTTGCTTTATTAGTTGCATGACTAGGGTTAGGAAATTTGGGATATTATGAATGTTTTTAGCGTTGGTTGTTAGTATATGATGCGTAGATTAGGTTTAGGATATACTCTGCCCGTGGATTGGACGTAAACTACGTGTTGCATGGACGTAGGTAGTTGATGTATGGAGGATTTAGATCGGTATGTTTGTTGCCATTGTTGACATCACTGTGAAGTTTGTGTTATTGTTGTGTATTAGTGAATGGATATGATTTATTTCCAAAATGCATAGTTCATGTGTTGTTGATGTGTTCATTCGTATTCTGTAGAAGGATCGGTTAGTGCGATTGTTTCATGGTGGCAAAGTTAAAGGCAATGGGAAGTTTGAAAGCATGCAAGAACATGTTCAGTTCTTTAGTACACCTCCTACCTTTGATGGTTTGGTTAGCCAATGCCGGGATAAATTTGGGTGGCTATTGACGGTAATTAACTATCATATTTAACCGTCAACTTAAATAAAAGAATGCTATAAAATTAATTACCACCATAGACTAGGTGTTTAACTGACAGAATTCCACGAGTTTTGGTGAATATCTATTTCTGCAGGGTGTCAGCTAAAAATAATCAAAGATGGCCCACATGTCAGGTTTACATAGAGAGAAAGGGCCACAAATAGAAAAAGTATAATCTAGAAGGTTCGGAAAGCCAAACTCTGGGAGGTGGGACCCACCTGTCACTGTGACAGGGGCGGGCGCCTAGCCCCAGGGGTGGCCGCCACACCCAGGGAGCCAATTAGCTTCCACCTCGCAGATCTTGCCTGCACCGCCTTTGAGGATGAATAAAAATCGTTGATCAAGGTCGGTTTGATCCGAGGGCTGTGGTGCTTCCTAGGGGGCTATATAAGCAAGGCCCCTAGCCCCTGGAGGAGAGAGTTCAGAAACCCTAATTCATATTTTCCAGAGAGAATTCGCCTGAGAGGGGTCTCTTGAATGGATCTTTCTCTAGGGCACATACAAGAGAGTTTAGCTTTGTAGTCTCTATGTGAGATTAGAGTTATTCTTCTGGATTAAGAGAGTTAGAGTGGAGGTAGAAGATTGGAGGAAGCTCGACCTATCGGTGCTCCTCTCCAAGCTTGTATCTACGGGGTCAAGTCTCCTAACTCGAGGCTTGGTTCTAGGATTCTTCGGCAATTCAACTTCTAATAATAAGTAAGTACGTTGTTATTATTGTTCTTTGGTTTACGAGTTTACTTTATTCGCTTCGCGTAGGGAATAGAGTAATCATTCATAGCGTAAGTGTGGTGCTTGGGCTAGGAATACTCATAGATACCCCTATCTGGCCGGATCGGTGTGTAGTAACGTGGGAAGTGACAATCTCATTATTACCTTTGGAGCCCTCCTCCCGTCAGAAGGTTTGGTAGGATTTAAGTACCCTAGTCAAGCATCCTCTGTGGTGTCTCTTTTCTATCGGTATTTCCTCTTAGACCAATAGTATCATAGCTTGCCATAGGTTGGAACCAGACTGTCGTCGTAGTTCTCTCTAATCGCTTATATCTTCACCACTTTGTAGTGCGGCCCAAGGGTAATAGTAAAGACTAGGTTAGTCATCGCACGTTTTCTCCTTGCGGATAAAACAAATACGATATTCTGGACTTATCTCTCGGGTGAAGTGCTCATCGATATCCGTGCGCTTGCGGATTATTTCTCTTAAATTCCTTCGTGTGCGTATCTATTATCAACAGTGGCCACTAAGATTGAGAGGTCAATTTGACTATGGGAAGGAACGAGCACACTATGTGTTGATGTCTTTGTCATATGAAGATGAATGGAAGAACTATGTAGAAGTTATCAAGAGTAGCAGTATTAGGTGCTTGGAAGTTGTTGTGGTGAAGGGGTGTAGCCCAAATTGTGGTGGTTGTGGATGATAATGTGGATGTGAAGCCCATAGAGAACGTTACCCAAGACGAAGGGTTACAAGCAGTTGTCATTAGAGAAGTTGATAAGTCATGTGAGCCCGGTGCCTTGAATGATGATTTCGATGAAGAAACATTTGATGAGGACGATGGCAACGGAGATGGAACACGTGATATGGATGACATATCTCAAGGATCGGAGGATGATGAAGTTGATGTTGCCTCCGCAGACAAAGATGACTTTACTTCAGGGCTAAGTACTTTGGATGATGTGTAGAAGGATGAGTACATGTCTGAGCCTAGTAATGAGGATGAAAGTGATTGTTGTAAGGGAGGGTTTCTGGACACAATAGGAGTCCTAGTTGACGGGTCATTGAGAATGGAGTACAATGACGTCGAATTGAGGCAATTGAAGGCTGTCCATGTGGAGGTACCCTCGGTACCAAATTTCATGGACATTAGTATGATTGACCAGGCAATATGTGACACCGGTTTGTCGTTGTTGGCCGATGAGGTACCAGATAGTGAGGAGGTGGAGATTAAGAAGGGAATGGTATTTGATACGTTGGAGCATCTCAAGTATTTTCTGATGGATTATGTCGTTTGGTTTCACAGGCCATATTATGTGAGCCACTCCGACAAGAACAAGAGGTACACGGTCCTTTGCAAGAATGGATGTCAATGGGGTCTATGGGCTCAAAGACAGAGAAATGAAAAGTGGAAGATTCGCAATGTGAGGCAACTTCACATGGGTCGATCTTTGAAGTCAAAGGGTGTGCGCGCCCAAAACATAGCCTGTTACCTTGGTCGTCGTATTGTTGGCACGGTTAGGGCTGATAGTGACACATCAGTTTCAAGCATGATCGAGACCATATTTGGGTTCACTTGTTATAGAGTGAAGTACTCAAAGGCATGACAGGCAAAACAACATGCTATAGAGTTCCTATGGGGTGATTGAAAAGAGGCGTGTAACACTCCTAGTGTTAAGCATGCATTAGGCATTGCTAATCATGTGCATAACAATCATCATGCATTCATAAGCATAATCAAGCATCCCTAAGTATCACATGAAATATAAGCTTGAAACATGTTAATGAAACATGCATATTGCGATGTTTTGTTTCAGTGGATTTAATATCATGTTGATGCTTGTCATGCCTTGTATGTGCTTGTTTTAGTAAATAAATAGCTTAGAAATGTTTAGCAAACAATTTGGAGTGAGGTTGGTATTCAAAATTTTCTCAAATTTTGCTTTTAAAAATAATCTTAGAAAATGGAGTTTTGATTTAAAATGAACTTTAAATCCCTATTTTAAAATCTAGTTGGAATTTCAAAATGTACCCTAAAACAATATTATAGAGAATAAAATTTTGGACAACTTTTATTTTTGGGTCACCTTTTGAAAATGATTTTTTGGTACTCAAAATGGGAGATTTGGGGCTGTTATTGAAAAATATAAAGAAAAAGATTTTTATTTTCCAAAACGGGCCACCGCTCCCTTTTCGGCCCACTTCGCGAAGCCAGCCCGCTCCAACCGCTAGCTCGGCCTCGCCCCGCGCGTGCCCGACCGCGAGCAGAGCTCCACGGCCGCGTGGCCGCCGCTCGCCGTCGACGGCGTATGGGTGTGACTCGGTGGCCCCCGCAGTCGCGCTCGCCTGGCCATAACCCCGCGCCCCAGTCTCCATCCCCTCCTCCACTCCATTTTCTCCTCGCTCCCTTCTAGTTTGGAAAAGCCGAGCGGGAGCTCACGCCGCCACACACCATCGCTCCACCAGCCGGCGTTAAGCACCGCCACCACACCACCATTCTTCGATTTCATCTGCCTATGACTCCGCCTCGATCTCTGCCACCCCGTGCGCCCGCTATTGCCTTCATTCTCGCAGTGGTAAGGCCCAAGCGACATTTCCCCCTCCGTCGCCGGTGCCATGGCCGCCGCTTGGCCACGTGCAGCTGAAGCCCTCTCCGCTGCCCCTTCCTCCCCGTTTTCTTCCACGTCAAACTCGCCTTGGCATCGCGAAGCCGCAGCGCTACCCCTCCTGCCTAGGGAAGGCCGGAGCCGACGTATCGTCGATGAACCACGCTGCCATGCCGCCTTCACGCTTGCACTCATGCTCCCGCGCCTCCATCTCGTAGCCGAGTGGGTGCGGCTCGCGGTGTATAGCTCGGTGGTGGTCACCGTTCGGCCGGAGACCTCACCGTCGGTGAGTTCTCACCGCCGGTGAGCTCCCCCCTATCGGGTGTATGACAGGCGGGGCCTCGTGTCCCACTATCAGCCACGATACGCGGTTCTGGATGAATGGCTCCGGGTGGATCTAGCAATTTCGCTAGTTGATTTGAAAAGGATTTAAGAAGTGCTTTTACAGAAAATGTTAAAATGCTTCAAAAATTCATATCTTGGTCAATTTAGCTTTAAATTTGTTGAAATAAATTTTGTTAGACTTCTTGGGACTAGATCTATCTGTTAAAAATATTGCATGTTAATTTTTTAATACTTTTATATATAGCTTTATTTAAATGATTGAAATGCTGATTTCTTGGAAAATGCATAGTAAATGGAATATGGGTCAGAAAATGTGAAACTTGTTTTTTTGGTCTAGTAATGGGAAGCACCTTCTACGAAAAATATATATCATGCGTGTTCTATAGAAAAATATGGCTATCTAATTTATGTGCATTTATTTGTTGTTTCTTGTAAAATTTCTAGAGCTAAAAATGTGTATAAAACATGTATGTGAAACTTTTTGTATAGTGATTGTAGACTCTGTAGATCATGGGAAAAATACTAAATCTATTATTTGATACTTTTCATAGTACAAAGTATTTTCATGCTCATTTATCCATCAGAGCTTGTCATTTTTGTTTAGGCTGTTTTACTAATGTAAATGCAATGAAAATTTTATGGTAGGCTACTTATAGTATGATAAAGCTATTGTAATTTTCTTAGATTTTTCTAAGCACTATAAATATTTGTTGATGTTGTGGCCCTAGATTAAAGTGAGATAAAAATAGAATTCTTATTGCATGATTAGTTTATTTTGCACATTTCAGTGTATCTTCGAAGTATTTTGACTTGCTGGTATGACCTGGCATGCTAGTGTACTTATGTTGATGAAGTGTAGTAGCACTTGTGTTAGGGTTGTATGGTAGTTAGCGGTAATTAATGATAGTTAGTAGTAGAAGAGAATGCGGTAGATAACTTGTACTTGTAGTACATGTTCTTAGATGACGTTGAGTAACTGGTAGAAGAGTTTTGCACCAACCGGTCAAATAAAGTTAAACATGTTCAGTTACATTATATGCAATCCTGATCATCATATGCCATCTCACCTGATGCACCAATTGGATATTCACTTATACAAATGCATCATACAGGATCGCAGGAGGAAGTGCAAGTAGCGGTACAAGAGGAATAGGCCGGGGCTGACCCACAGGAAATCCAGGCACAGGAGGTGCCAGAGGTAGAGGAGCAAGGAGAGGACCTGACCGAGTGCGTGGACCATCAACCTAGTTTCTTTGAGCGAGGCAAGCCCCGGAGCATTCTAAGTCTCCTACTTTATAAAAGCAATCATTTATATATGAGTTTTATATATTGTTGCATTAAGTCATAGGGGTTGAGTGAAACCGTTGATGCATTTATTATTATCCTTGTCTACCTTATTATATTCTTACCTTGTAAGGTTTATGATCGAATAACTGCTTAGCCCTGCTTAGACCGGTAGCGATCGGTGATTTTCTGTCACCTGCAATTATAGGTGGTTACTAGAATACTTTAACTATGGAATGGATGATATCCTGAAAATAACCATTATGTTGATGGATAATTGGAGACTGGGCGGAACAATTGGAGGCAACCAGACAGGGCTCTGGGGTGCTCATAGTTTTTCGTCTGTGTTGGTTAAGGACCGATCGTTGCTCGTTCCTCTTGTCATGTTGAACGCATACCTCACATTTAGCTGGCTGAATAAAGTACCTTTCGACCGCGAAGCTAGTGACATTATTTGGGCTGGGATCTACACGGATGCGCGTATTGGTGCTGAAAGGGGTATGACAGGGGCACGAAGAGTGAGCCCAAGGGTAGGCAAGGCCTGATTCCTAGCAGTCGGGTGGTCCATGTGTACTGCGGCCCTAGTTTGTCCCGCAACATTTACCTGAATAGTGTCATTGGTGATCTATAGCTCACTTGATCGATGAGTGTGGTTTGTGTGAGGAATAAATCACCAACTGGTTAGGAATCAATTCGAATCACCATCGCTCCTGGATAGTGAGCACTTGACTCGAGCTACAACATCATAGTGATGATGATGAAACACGGTTGGTTATATGGATGATGTTGGAAATGCTAAATCTAAGTTGACAACTGATGTTAATGGTTATTCAAGTGATTGCTATAGCATAGGTGCTTACCTAGATTGATAGGTTATAATAAAGATAATACAAAGTACTTAAATGGTTCATTATGTTAACTTATTGCTCTTTCGCAAATGAGTCAGTTAGTCCACTAAAAGAAAGCCTTGCATACTCTTTGGTATCACTTTATTTTAGTTTAAGATGGGTAAGTCTAGCTGAGTACCTTCTCATACTCAGGGCGTTGTTCCCATTGTTGTTGCAGATGGCCAGATGTATTATGGATATTACATCAACTGTCTGTACCCTGCGATTGACGACAACTAGGACCAAGGGCATGATCGCTCTATATGTCTTACCTGATGCTTTTGTTGGACATGACTATCTACTGGCACTATATCTGAACTAAACGTGTGTGTGTGGTTTTAAAACTAATTACTTCTGCTACTTTAGTATGAACTTGGTTTGTAATAACTTTATGTTCTAAACTCCGATGTGTTCCAATGTTGTTGCGAACTTTATGTAATATGTGATTGTGGCTTCTAAACTTGTATGATCTTGGTTTGTATGTTTATTGGTTTGAAATCCTTCATGGTTTCACATACTACCGGGTTATACGAGCTTAAGTTTGCTAAATTATCTGTTTCGGCGGGTGATTTTCTTACTTAATTTCGTATAATTGGTCGGTTCTGTTATAGGCGTACAACCAAGTTCCTAGGATTCTAAGTGCCATGAAACACTACAATCTAGGCCTTAGGTGGTATCCTTATGTGGGTCATATTGTCACGGACGTGAATGGCGTTCCGAAGCATGTTCTGTAGAGAGTTTTTTGGAATTTTGCTCAGTCTGCAGAGGCCTTCAAGCATTGTCATCCCTTAGTACTTGTTGATGGTACATTCCTGATAGGCAAGTACATGAGTGTATTGATGATTATAAATGGAGTGGACCCGGACAATCAACTTGTCCCTTTGGCATTCGCTTTGGCTGAGGGTGAGAACGACGACAGTTAGTGTTGGTTCATGAAGCTTGTGAGACAGCATGTGCTCCATTCATCTTAGAACATATGCATGATCTTAGATCGACATCACGGCACAACAGGCTTGTCACGCCACTTTGCCTGGCACGACAGTTCTGGAATTTAGCCATACCTCCAAGTGTTTAGCTTTCATGAATTTTTTCAAAACATATGTCCTTAAAATTGAATTTTCTTCATGTATTTTTCCAAACACCAAATTTCTTAGCCATTTTCCCCAAGTGATGCTATTTTTGTGAAAGCATTTCCTAAGTCCACCATTTCATAACATATTGACATTATATTTTCTTCATGGTTTCCAAACATTATTCACATAGCATTACACACCATAAGGAGTCATATCACGAGTTCACACGATAAGGAGTTCGATGCATTGTTCAAAGGTCATCATCATACTTACAAGTGTTCCATCTAGCATATACAAGAACTACTACTAACACTAGTCTTCCATGTTGTCACACTCTATTTTAAGGACAAGATAGAGTGCATAAACATTATGTGCGTCCCACGGACAGTCGCACACTTAAGTCAACAAATTACAGGAAGTATCATCATAGTGTATCTTACATCACGTTTAATACAACACTTAGTCTTTACATACAAGTGAAAATTAAAAATATAACTCTCAAACATGATAGCTCCAACACATGGATGATCAACTGGTTGACTCAAACCTAGAAGTCCTCTGGGTAATTCTCATACCAACCACCATCTGTTACCCATGTAATAGAACCGACCAATTATACGAGATTAAGTAAGAAAATCATCCACCGAGCAGACGATTTAGCAAACTTAAGCCCGTATAACCCGGTAGTCCGTGAAATCATGATGGATTTCAAACCAACTTACATACCAGCCAAGATCATAATAAGTTTAGCGGTCACCATCACAAGTTACATAAAAGTTCAAATCGCAAATACATCGGAGTTTAAACATAGTTATTACAAACCAGTTTCAAATAGAAGTAGCGAAAGCATTTAGTTCAAATCACACACTCACACAGAGTTCAAAATAAAGTGCCAGCTCAGGATCATCTTCCAACAAAAGCATCAAACAAGATGTAGTGAATGACCATTGCCCATGGTCCTAAGCTTCTCCCATCACAGGATAAAGGCAGTTGATACAGTAGCCGTAATACATCTGCCCATCTGTAACAAGTGGGAACAAAGCCCTGAGTACGAGAAGGTACTCAGCTAGACTTACCCGACAGAACTAAAAATAAAAGACACCAAGGATCATGACAGGCTTTCTGGTAGGGTAGCTGACTCATTTGTAAAAAGGCATTTTAGCATTTAAAGAATCTTTCCAAAAGCTTTGCATCAAGTTAAATCTTTATTAACCTGTCAACTACATTTGCACCTGTACTAGAGTAGCATGTAATTAAACAGGTAAGGATAACCAATGATCATTAAACAACTTCCATCTTGTCATATACCATATAACTGTCCAAGTGTTCTATTAGAATTACTACGATGAAGTCACTCAAGTCAAGTGTTCACTATCTAGTGAACGATGGCGATTCGAATCGATTATTAACCAGCTGATAATTTATTCCTCACATAAACCTCACTCACCCGCTAAAGTGAGGTATTGGTCACTGAGTCAACCATTCAGGTAAAGTCACGAGCTTGCTAGGAACCACATGTACCCGGGGGCCGCCCGACTGCTCTTTGGCCTTATCATCGCGTCCCCGTATCCTGCCACTACTGCTCCAGTAGAGTGCATTGCAGGCAATCCACTCGGCCTGAATAATCTCCCAGCTTCGTGGTCGAAAGGTACATTATTCGGCTAGCTAAATGTAAGGCATGCATTCAACATGACTCGAAGCCCAACAACGGTCAGTCCTTAATCGACACAGACGGAAACTACAAGCACCCCAGAACCCTGTTTGGTTGCCCAATACTTATTCCGCCCGGTCTCCAATTATCCATCAACACTTGGTTATTTCCAGGATATCATCCATTCTATAGCTAAAATATTCCAGTAACCACCTATAATTGCAGGTGACCGGAAATCACCTGACTTCTACCGGTCTAAGCAAGCTAAGCAATTACTTGACTGCGAATATCAAGGTGACAAGGATAGGGTAGAACAGAGTAAACAAGGTATAATATAGCAACGGTTGCAAACAACTCCTAAACGTAATGCATTAGTTAAAGTAAAGCATTAATAAATTATTTGCAAACCGGAGGAGAAAAATGCTCTGGGGCTTGCCTCTCTCGAAAGAGCTCGGACGGTGGTCTAGGCACTCTAGAAGATCCTCACCGACCTCCTCGTCGGCTTCGGGCACCTCCTGCTCCTCGGGCTGCTCTTTCGGCTCCTCGAGAACTGCTACCGGAGTTACTTCCTGCGATCCTGTATGATGCAAATATATAAGTGCTCATGCCTAGGTGCACTGCAGAAATGACATGTAATGATCATGATGAATGAAATGTAGATAAATAGGTTTACTTTATTTCACAAAGTAGGAATACAATTCTTCTACAAGGTAGTCAACATCATCCAAGAACATATACTACAAGCACATGTCATCTACTGCATTCTCTTCTACTACTACTATGCTAAGTCAACACATCTTATTAAATGCTTTAAAGATACACCAAAGTAAACCTTATTAACTAGTCATACATTAGCAAGGTTAATTAAACCTTAATTGCAACTAGGTTTGAACAGCAACACCTATTTTGGTAGCACAGAAAAATCTAAGAAAATTACAGTAGCTTTCTATCATCTAATCTAGCATACCACAGAAATTCCATTGCATTTGAATTACTAGAACTGCCTACACAAAAATAACAAGCTAGGGCCTAAAAATAAGCATAAAAATACTTTATACTATGAAAAGTATCAAACAACAGATTTAACATTTTTGCTACATTCTACATAATAAACAATCACCATAGAAAAATTATTACATGCATGTTTTATTCATCTTTTTCTCTCTAGCAAAAATAACAATTATTAATAATATTAAACACTTGTACTACACATCAAGATTTTTCTACAGAACATGCATGGCATATATTTTTCCGAGAAAGTATATCACAAAAGAAAATTATTGCAAGTGGAACCATATTTTTCTGAACTTTCTATGAGCTATTACATATTTAACAAGAAAACAACAATTTCAGTGATTAAATAAAAACCCTATAGAAAAGTATTTCAAACTTGACATACAATATTTTTAAACTGTAGATCTACTCATGAGAAACACTACAAAATTTGTTTTACAATTTTTGGAGCTATAAATCTTGAGTTATAAAATTTTAAATCCTTAAAACAAAACTGGAAATTCATTTTCTAAATCATTTCAAAAATCCGGCCGCTGAAACGCTGGGTGCACCCGGTGCAGTGCACACGCGAGCGCGAGAGGAGGCAGATAGGTGGGCCCGTGACCCCACGAGTCAGCCACACAGAGGAGGGGGAGCGCTGACCGCGCGGTTCGCGCCGCCGGTGAGCTCGCCGGCGGTGAGGTCACCACCATCGTGATCCCCGTGCCAAGGCGGTCACGTTGGTGCAAACAGCATGACCGAAGGAGCTCGGGAATAGGCTCGCCGTCGCCAATGGTGGAGCGGTGGCGCGGGTGGTCGCCGGCCGGCCATCCCCGACCATGCCATGATCACCGGAAAGGTGCTCGAGCAACGGTGAGCCATGGCGAACAAGATGCGCGTGCTAGAAGGGAAAAAGGTGGGACGGAAGAGAGCGGTCCACGAAGCGGAAAGCTCCGGCGAGCTCGGCCGGAACTCCGATGAGCAATTCACACGGAGGAAAGGCTTACCACGGCCAACTGGTGCGAGCACGGGCTGCGCGAGGGAAAGACGGAGCTTGGGGCAAGATGGAGGCGTCGATGGTGAGACAGAACGGCCGGAACGGCAGCGCCGACGATGGCGCGCGGTGGCAGAGGCGGGACTACGGCTGCTGCTGGCTCGCTGCTGTGAGGTGAGGAGAGGGAATGGAGGCGATAGCTGAGGCAGGCGAGCGCACGGAGGGAGTAGGCGGCGCGGAGGGATGCGGGGTCCACCGGAGGGCGCGTGGCGCGCGGTGTCGGCGACGTACGGCCACGCGGCGGCTGGCTTCTGCCGCGGCGCCACGATGTCGCGCGCGCGCGGGCGGGCGAAGGTAGGCGCGGACGCGGGAAGCTGGGCCGGGCTGCTTGCGCGAGCGGGCCGAAGCGGAGGTGGCGGCCCGTTAAGGCTGGAAAAATTGTTTTTCTTTTCTAAATAAATTTTCAGATTTTATAATTTGATTCAAATTCAAATTTTGAAGATAAAAAAGGCATTTTCATAAGTTGCCCCCAAAACAAAAGTTGTTCAAAATTTAATTCTCTACAACTTTCATTTAGGGCACTTTTCAAAATTCTAAATAGATTTTGAATTAGTGATTTAAAGTCTAAATTTTAAATAAAAACTCATTTTTCTGAAATATTTTTAAAAGCAAAATTTGGGGAGATTTTGAATATAAAAATTGCTCCAAAAATCATGTTAATTAGTTCTAAGTCATTTAGAGTTATAGCCCAACAAATGTTTACCACTCTTAGCTAGAAATTGCAATACTTTAGGGTTCAAACATGTTTTTCACAATTTTAATTAATTTCAACTTATTTTGCATGCGATGATGAACATGTATGAAATGGTAATGCTCATGATTTGGATATGAATGCATGCTTAACACCCAGGGGTGTTACAACCCATCCGGAATTTTTATCCAAAAATAGAAAATAAACAAGCGTGAGTATATTTCGTACTCCACAAACATAATATGGGGATTCATAAGACTCAAAAGGTAGACCCAATTGACTGCATTTAGCATTTTAGTAAGTCAATATTTTATCCTTCATTAGCATCAAGTTATGCTTAAGCTCCCTAGTTAACCCACATGATCATTTACTAGAATCAATTAGAACTATTTGAACATCATTGTAACATCATCATTTATCTACATGAATTAACAACATAATAAATAACCATTTATTCTGTAAGTTTTTCGGGCAGCTCGTGACTGTGAGCACGACTGTTATAACAGTTTTTAACACTATGTAGAGGTTGTGTATTTTTACCTGTGAGTCGTGTTGCCCAAATGCTCAGGGTCCGTCGACCCCCTAACACTCCCAAGGTGAGCAGACATGGTACACTATAAAGCCTTCTTTAGGTCTCTCTAACATGTTAGGGCCGTGAGGTTTCCTCGGTAGGTATATGTAGGAACCCTTTTTTCTATGGCATAATTCCTTCGCGGCTATACACATAAGAACAGGGGCAGTCCTATACCCAAAGTGGCAAGCCCCTCTTGCGCCATAAAGGTAACCTCTAACAAGCTAGAAAATGTCCTATTACTGAGCTAAAGCCAGAGCTATGTGACTCTCATGGTTGCACTGTCAATCCTAGCTTTTGCTGACAGATAAGTCCTTATGAGGGGTTTAGGGCACCATGATCAACCTCATTTGCACCTTTGCCCTATGGATCAGTTGTTATAAAACATGTTTTACCTTTTTGTTCCATAGAACCATTAACTATTGTATAGATCAAGTTCAGTTAGAGCACTAGCAATCTACCCATGTGTAAATAACCCGTAGGAGTCAAGGAGAATGTCATCAAATACTAGGAAGTACTTACGGTTGTCAAAATTAGACACATGTAAAATGAATAGATGATTAAAGTGAATAGGACATCAAGGTAGGCCCATGCTATACTTGCCTTGGTTCATAAAGTCCTGCTGGTCCTCGAAGAAATCTGGGTTCCCGAAGTACTCCTCACTGCCTGAACTCGATCAACACGAACCAACAACACGCATTCTGATGACAATCATACAAGCAAAACAATCCTATGGTCAGAACAGTACACTAGTAGTAAATAAAATAAGATAAAAGTTTATGAAAATCATCTACGTCTTGCTACGATCACATAGACACGAAGTTCACGAAAAACGGAGCTAGGACGTGAAAGTTATGAATTAAATAAGATTCCTATAGCAAGTTAATTAACTAAACCTAATCATGAAATTCAAAAGTTGCTAACATGTCTAACAGTAGCATCATCGCGTAGATTATGAAATTACGAACCTAACGCAAGTTGAACGGGTTGAATCGGAGCTAAAATGACGATTTTATAAGCAAAACAGTGCAGTGGCAATTCTATAAATAGATTGAACTAATTTTGAATTTAATTAAATCAAAAGAAATTCTGATTTGAATTTGGACCAAGGACTGTGGGCACAATTCGCCAAAAGCCGAGGGGCTCTTTAGCAAGATGACCCGCGAAGGGGTATCTTCTATTGTGGGCCATTGATCTCAGTTCGGACAGTTGATATTAGATGGAGGGAAGAGAGAGAAGGCGTGGCCATGGAGAAATGGCCGGCGCGGCGGCCCTCCATGGCCGACGACAAGGACGTCGTTGGCGAGTGCGGTTAGGGCCCTACGGGCCACGGTTTGCAAATCTGAGAGCACCAGGTTGACGCGGGGGTGATGGCGAATCCACCACAGGGCTTAGTGCGGCCGGGGAAGGGCCCGCATGGCGCTCGCCTTGGCCAGCGGCGGGGTTAGGCTCGCTGGCGCACATGAAAGCGGCCCTAGCGGCCTTGTTTCGGTGATGGAAAAACACGGGGAGGGAGAGTGAGATATGGCGAGCTTAGTAAGGCGAAAAAACAGAGGAAGAGGCGGGTCAAGGACGATGGGTGACACGGAGGGGCGGACGGGGAGCTCCGGTGGGTCGCTGCCGCGCTGCGGGTGCGGTTCTGCAAGCTCTAGCGAATGGAACTGCAGCGGGGGAAGGCGATGAAGGGGTCCGACTCCCTTTTAAAGAGGCCGGGGAGTACATGGTTAAAGTGAATAGTACATCAAGGTAGGCCCATGCTATATTTGGCTTGGTTCACAAAGTCTTGCTGGTCCTGCTGGTCCTCGAAGAAATCCGGGTTCTCGAAGTACTCCTCACCGTCTGAACTCAATTAACACGAACCAACAACATGCATTACGATGACAATCATACAAGCAAAACAATCCTATGGTTAGAATAGTACACCAGTAGTAAATAAAACAAGATAAAAGTTTATGAAAATCATCTATGTCTTGTTATAATCACAGACGCGAAGTTCACGAAAAATGGAGCTAGAACGTGAAAGTTATGAATTAAATAAGATTCCTATAGCAAGTTAATTAACTAAACCTAATCATGAAATTTGAAAGTTGCTAACATGTTTAACAGTAGCATCGCATAGATTATGAAATTACAAACCTAACGCAAGTTGAACGGATCGAACCGGAGCTAAAATAACGATTTTATAAGCAAAACAGTGCATCATCAAGGACTACAAGAATGAAACAATGTCTCATTGGCAACAATTGTAAGAAGATGCACAAGTCAAAACAAATTTTAAAATCAATTACTCACATAAGCGATGCAAATGCCTGTAGAAAAAAGCCATCTCCCTCTTATCCTCGGCCTCCTTAAAGTCACAGGCCTCCTTGTTTTGTTGCCAGAAGCTCATCAACTCGGCCTCACTATTGTAAAAATTCAGCTATCGACCGGTCACTCGAGGAAAGTCCTCTAAAATCCTGTTACGGGTAAGCCAGGGCAAAATACTCGATACCTATTACCCATACTCAAATTACCTGAACTCGGACCCGAATTACACGAACCCGAGGTACCCGATCCCAAATTTGAATAGCGATTTTGATTACTCGAAATTAGTTTGGGTAATTCGGGTAATATCCCCGGTACCCAAACTACCCAAACATTTGTCTCTGTCTTTGTATTTATCATGTGCTGTTAGTTGAACACTTGAACTTATGACTTTGCTAGAATATAATTCTCTCTGTTTGAACAAGTAACAGTAATACATTATTCTCTACAAAATGATATTCAAATTCTATATAAATTGCTGCTGAAATTATATATAAATTGCTACTGAATATTTGTGTAGTTTGCTATTTTTTTTTTTTTGTAAATTCAGGTATATCAGGAATACCTGAACCCGAATTATTAGGTACCCAAAATTATGGGTAGTGTTTTTTCAGGATAAATATTGGGTAACAGTTTTCATTACCCGAATTACCCGACCAAAAAAATCGGGTAACCCAAATGCCCGGGCCTAGTTACGGGTCTTCCATGATGGCATCTCTACCCCATATGTCATCCTCACCTCCATCTGCTTCTCCTCCCGCATCCGACGCTTCCTACCTTTTTCGAGAGGCAAATGTATCTTTAGCTTCTCCACTAACTCTCCACGATCAGTGAAGTCCTCCCAATTGCATGTCCTCCCCACCTAAGCAAACACAAACCAATGAGCAAACAAAACAGTGGCCTATGTTCATGTAGTAACTTCACCAGTTCAGTCAACTCACCCGTAACTCAGATGGCCCTCCATAAGCATTGCCACAGTAGTATTCGTATCCTAACTCAGACGGAACAACTCCTTCCCGAGGCTTGATGCCACATTTGCACTTACGGTTCGACATCTTTGTGCATGACCATGGCTTAATGCCTGCTTGAAACTCTGTAAATTCATACTGAGAAGTCAAGTGCGATTTGGGTCCATAGTTGTACTCCTAAAAGTCACAAGATGGAAACCCTCTCTACAAAAAACACATGTTCCAAGTGTAACATTGTACGTGCAAAATGCATACAAGCTTAGAGGTAGATTGCTTTCATGAGAACTTACATAATCTGGCAATCCACAGCGATAGAAGGCAGTGAATGCTCCATGTTGGCTAGGAGTAGTTAGTCGCGCCGATACTCCACAATGGCATCTAGGAGGATTGGCTAGACGGCGTAAAGCAGCGTCAACCTTCTCCGCCTTTGTCATTTCTGGAGGGTTCGGTGGCAATGGAACCCAATGAACAAATTCTGAATATGGAACACTCTTCCAGGGGTCATAAGAAATAACATAATCGACGGATCGAATATTTCATCGCCATCGATCCACTGATAGAAGCTGCATCCCTCTAGGTAGGCATCAAGTGTCGGGGGACGTCACTTAAGTTAGCAATAGTAGAAAGCACGCCCAGCTGACATGGGATGCCTTAACTACTTCATAAATGCCAGTAACCCACAGTGGCTTTGCTGGTAGGAAAGGACCGATAGCACCATGATCCTTCGGATGGTGCATGAATTGGTTGTCATTTGGAACCACCATTGAACCTATTACAAAGTAGTTCAATAAAGCAAAGATATGAACCAATACTATTACACATTTCAACAATAATTTCTATCTCAATCATCTCTATAATCATGTAAACCTATGAAGCCAAACCCTAAAACAAACTTATCGAATGTAAATGATGTCTATACATACATAGTCCAACTCATCTATACATCTAGTCACCACAAAAAACTTCAAATCACACACTTTGAAGAAAGTTTAGTATCAACAGTCCAACCCATACTGCTATCTAAACTAGTGCACTCAAACACTAATGCATTGACAACCAAAACCAATCATAAAAGTTCAACAAGTACAACATGAACCATAATATATAAGACGTAATTAGTCAAAGCAACTTTCATTCAACCAAACGAAAGCCAATATTACACACAGCAGTGTAAAGCAGAACAATATATAAACATCAACTAAATAAAAAAACAACAGAGGTGAGGGAGTCATACCTCATGCACGAGACCGTTCAAACCTTAAATGCAAATACAAACTTGATCAAAGGCAAATAGAGGATGGAAGGAGGAGATGAGAGAGAACATAGCAGCATGAGCTCACCTCGAGCTTGTCGGAATGAAGGGAGAGAAGAGAGGAAGGAAAAGGAGGTGGGCCGCAACCTTTATATGGGCCTGTCGTGCCAGCCCGCCTAGCGGGCTGGCCGGGGCCTAGGCTCCGCCACGCCAACTATGGTCAACGCCGGGTGCCACCATGACTGGGCTTGTCACGGTAGCGCATGTACCGCGACAGCGTGGTACCGCAGGTGACCAAAAGGGTCACTTTTGTAAATACTTTTTTTAGAATTTGTATTAAAATATTTATTTAAAAAGGATTAAAAATAAAAAAATTATGTTCCGTGCCCATGCAAACCTGCCGCCGTGAGTGCTGAGGAGATGAGATGTGTGCTTCCTAGGTTGATGGGATCTTGGGAAGCCTAGGCCCTCACGACATTAGCTACTAGGCCCAAAATTACCGAAGCCCATGTAAATAAATAAATTAGCAAAAGCAAGTATTCAAATTAATTAGGCCCAACATAAAGAAACTACACAGTTTAAAAAAGGAAAAAGTCCACGTTACCTCCCTGAACTCCGAAACCGGGCAAAACGTCTCCCTCAACTTTTAAAACCATTCATCTTGCCTCCCGGACCCTGTTATAAGCAGTTTTAAAGATGGTTTTGCCTTTTTCTTTTTTATTTATTTTGGCTGAATATTTGAAAAATTGTAGTAAATCACAAAAAAATATAAAATGGAAAATTTAATTATGTTGAACTCTACATGAGTAGATCTACACAGTAAACGTATAATATGGTATGATTTAGTACAAACTTTTTGTTGTGACTTTAGATCTATGTTTTTCTGTAATTAATTGGAATAATTCATAGCTATAGTTTTTATGGTTCAATTGTGATGAAATTTTAAAGGTGGACAAATTATTGTATGATTGAATTATAGTAAAAATTTCATACTCATTGGATCATGTATAGCTTAGTTATAGATTTATTTATGTTTAACAAGCATAAACCTAAATAAAATTTATAACTTAAATATACATGATCCAATGAGTATGAAATTTTTACTATAGTTTAAGCATACAATAATTAGCTCATCATAAAAATTTTGTCACAATTGAACCATAGAAACTGCAGCTATGAATTATTCTATTTAATTATAGAAAAGCATAGATCTAAAGTTACAGCCAAAACTTTGTGCTAAAGCATACCATATTATATGTTCACTGTGTAGATCTACTCATGTGGAGTCCAACAAAATTAGATTTTTTTCTTTTATGATTTTTCTATGATTTACTATCATTTTCAAAAGATTCAGCCAAAATAAATAATAAAGAAAACCAGGGAGGTAAGATGAACGGTTTTAAAAGTTGAAGGAGATGTTTTGCCTAGTTTTGGAGTTCATGGAGGAAAAACGGACTTTCGCGAAACTTGAGCGAGGTAATGTGGACTTTTTCCTAAAAAAACTACAGCAGGGAGCTATGTCGTTGCTTGTAGTAAGCATTTACAACCATTCTACGCCAGTGAATTTTATTTTGGGCTTCTTGGGTTGTGAGCTAACGCGCTGGTTGGATGCTTCTTTGTACAGAACAACAGTAGGTGGCGAGATGCTAACATTCCCTTCCCATTGAAATGTCGCTTGACCCCAAAGCGGGCGCATGCGGAAAGCGCTCCTACAAGATTAGAGCATCTTCATCAATACTATCTAAAACAGACCTCCTACTTCTCAATTTGGGTAGCCACCTCTTCTAAGACTACCTATTTTTTGTTGTTTGCTCCAGCAGTACTACCTAAAACACCCTAAATCTCCTAGTACAAAATGACAAGTGGGACCCACACGTCATTCTCTCTATTATCTTCTCCATGGATGAGCTCCTCTGCCTTGCCACGCTGGGGAGGGATGACGCCAGGAGCCTGCCACGCCAGGGAGGGACACCACTCGGAGTTGGGCCACACCGGTGAGGGGCACTGAGAGCCTATCAAGCGTGGAAACGGCATCGGGAGCCTATTGCCTCGGTGAGGGCCAGGCGGGACAAGCCGCGCCACTGGTGCCGGCCGTGCCTAGGGCAGGGCCACTGGCATCGGGGCTCTGGGCGGTTAGGGCCGCCCTAGGGCAAGGCCGCTAGCGTCCTGCTCGCATCCAGTGTATGTGCTGGTGTGGCAAGGGACGGTCAGTCGACCGGGATGGAGGCGGCCGGGCGAACGCCGACGGCTACGCATGCGATGGAAGCCGAGCGGAGTCGAGCGAGTCGCATGGGTAGAGTCTCAAGCAGAGAAGATCAATATCCATGGGGTGGAGTAGGAGGCCAATAGAAGTAAGGGTGAAGGGGAAAAGTAAGGGGCCAACAGAAGTAGAGGGTCTGCTGGAGCAGGTTTTCTGACCCCACTATCCAAATTGAAAGTAGAGGGTCAAGTAGGGGGTGTTGCTGGAGATGCTCTTATGAGATCCTCCTAAGTTGACATCTCCGTAGGCCAATCAAACCAAGCCACCAGCACCTATCCAACAATAGAGAAGCCAAAGATCAATATCCACGGGAAGAACATTTGTTACTAGCGAAAGAGGGGAGATTACAAGCTTCAACTAGGAACATGAAAAACCGAATAAAGATTGGAGTAAGAGGGCAGCTGGAGCTTGTAAGCAACAGAATCAACACACTCAACAATATTGTAGTGGCCAAATTTTTTGAATGCCAACTTCTGGTTGGAGTACGAGGCAAGAGACGAATGCACGTATGTCTGCAATTTCATAAACATGGCATCGCCCACTTGGAATTGCTACTCTGAATGACTCTTATCAGCCCGACACTTCATACGACCTTTAAAACACTGAAGGTGCTAATGCAACAAATCATCCAAACCTATCAATCATGAATCCAACTAGATAGGGATGGTACAATGACTGAATCTAGAGAGGACAACCCAAAATGCTTTAGTATAACCATAAAGAGCTTCAAAAGGAGAGTGGCCAATGGAAGAGTGGACGCTAGTGGTATACTGGAATTCCACTATAAGGAGCCAAGATGACCATCTAGATGGGCAAGCATAGACAAAACATGAAATGGCTCCAATGCATGATTCAAGTGCTCCATTTGATCGTCGGACTGCAAATGATAGCTAGGGCACATTTTGAGTTGAACATTAGTGAGTTTGAACAACTGACGCCATAAATAATTACTAGTGAAAACTGTGTCATAGTTAGACACAATACCAAGGGCATGCCATGTAATTTATAGACATGATCCAAATAGTTCTTAGCCATTATGAGAGTAGAGAAAGGATGCAATAGGGAAATGTGAAAGTCCCTAGTTTGGTTTTGGTAATTGAGTGACAACTTAGGTGGACTAATGTGTTTCATGTGAGATGAACATCTGTTTAGTCCACAAGTACAATAGTGTGAGCAATACATAGAGCCACGGTGGGGACTGGCTTATGCTTGTTGCAAGTGCTCCACTAGTGAGATGAAGGAGATCATTGTATATGAGCCATGACATGGTGTCATGTGGCTAGGTCGAGAAGATCAAGAGACAAGGCTTGGTTATATATGAAGGACTGAGTTGCAAGTGTGGAGGGTGTTGACAGTAATTAACTCCTATTATAAACCATCAATAAAACATGAAAAAGGGTATAAATATTGAAAGCATCTAGGCCCTGGTGTTGGTTTCGGCAATTGATGACAACGCTTAATTACCATGACTAACATGTGTTTTGTAGAAACGTTGGTAAGTTAGGTCATGGAGATGATAACTGCTTTGAGCAATATGGTATTCATGTCCCTTGATGGAAATCGTTTCGGTTTTCAAAGGATCAACGACAAGATTAAGGACGGTTAGTTCCGGATGTCAAGGTGTTGAGTTATATCTAGAATAGTCGTTAGGATCTTTGTTTCTTCCTTTGACCGTACTATAAAGGGGGGCATGAGCGAGTAGCTTGACCTAGGTGAGTCTTGTGTTTAGGTGTGGTGCACACTTGTTAAACTTAGCACTAGGTAGCTCAAAAAAAGCTCAGAGTTCAGTTGGAAGCAACTTGGTTCAAGTTGCGTCGTGTTTAGAAGACGTTTGAGCCGTTTACCTATGACCAGACGCGTCCGGTCAGTACTAACACTTCACTACGGTTTCAAATGATCGACCAGACGCGGTCCTTAAGAGGACCGGACGCGGTGGTCAGTCTAACACGTGTTCCAGAAGGAAAACAGCGTAATCGGATGCGACTGTGAAGTGATTGGCGTGTCCGGTCATGTTCCAGTAAGGTCCCATGGTGACCTGACGTGTCCGGTCACCTATGATCGGACACGGTCATGCGTCAGGTCATTTGTCCAGTAAGCTCTTGCATGATCGGATGCGTCCGATCATCCCTGATCAGCGCGTCCGGTCATCTCAGACCGGCGCGTCCGGTCATCATAGACCGGCACGTCCGGTCACTCAGCGTAGCTTTCGGTTTTCAACCGTTACACCTGACCGGCGTGTCCGGTCATGTCGACAGGCACGTTCGGTCAGTGCGCGTTTTGCTGTTTCGAAAGGTAATGGTTGAATTTGTCTGAGGGGTGTATAAATACATCCCCTTCACCTCTTTTAGAGGTCTCTTGCTCATTTGTTCAGCTAAGAAACACCTTTGAAGTGCAAGGGAGTGCAAGAGCCCTAGTGAGGATAGAGATTTACGAATCAAAGTTTGAGAATTCTCTCTAGTGACAAGAGTGTAGCAAGTGTGCATCCATCTTCTCATTAGGCTTGTTGTGGTCAAGTGAGAGTTCTAGCTTGTTACTCTTGGTGATCGCCATCACCTAGACGGTTTGGTGGTGATTGGGAGTTTGATGATCATCCGATGAGATTGTGGGTGACCCAACTCAAGTTGTGAGCGGTTTTGGGTGATTCGCCACGATGGAGTGTTGAAGAATCAACCCGTAGAGAGCACTTGATCCTTGCGCAGATCAAGGGGGAGCTACACCCTTGCGAGGGTGCTCCAACGAGGACTAGTGGGGAGTGGCGACTCTCCGATACCTCGGCAAAACATCACCATATTCCTAACCCTTACTTTCAAGCATTTACTTTCGTGCATTACTTTCATTGCTTGTTTACTTTCCTAGAATTGACATGCTAGTCTAGGATTGAAACTTAGGGTGCAAAACTTTTATCGGTAGAATCACAAGGAACACTAGTAGGCACTAGGGGTGAAGTTTGGATTGTAGGATTTAATTCTTGCAATTAATTTTTAGAAAAGCCCAATTCACCCCCCTCTTGGGCATCTTGATCCTTTCAATTGGTATTGGAGCCGTGTTGCTCTTAATTTAGGCTTCACCGCCTAGAGCAAGATGTCTAATGGGGAAGGACCACCTCCCATTTTTGAGGGAGACGATTTTCCATATTGGAAAATTCATATGGAGGCGTACCTCGAAGCCATAGATATTGGGTGCCTTAGAGCTGCAGCCGAAGGGCTTCCTCCTATAAGGGATCTCGCAAATCCAAGTGGTGACGAGGAGAAGTACGACCGGTGAAATGCAAAGGCAAAAAATGCACTCTACCGGGGCTTAGGAAAAGATATCTTCAATCGTGTGCGTAATGCCAAAAACGCTCATGAATTGTGGGAAAATCTATGTGCACTCCATGAGGGAACTAAGAGTGAGCGTGAGGAACGCTATCATATTGCCTTAAAGAAAATTAATTCTTTTGAGATGCTTCCCAAAGAAAGTGCTAATGAGATGTACACTCGTTTGAATGTTCTTGTAGAAGATCTCAATGCTCTTGGACTCACTCAAATGAGTCAATTGGATGTTGCAAGGAGGATCTTGAGTGTTCTTCCCATTGAGAAGTATGGACACATTGTCACCGTACTTCACCAAAGTGATCTCTCCGCCGTAACACCGACCCAAGTATTGGGAAAGATAAACACATATGAGATGTACATGCACATCACTCCGGAAGAGGGCTCATCATCTTCCAAGAAGAAAGACTTGGCCTTCAAAGCTAGCCATGAAAAGAAAAAGAAGAAGGGCCAAGCCATGATAGTGCAAGAAAGCTCAAGTGAAAGTGACATTGATGATGAATCACTTGCACTCATGGTGAGGAAGACCACCAAGATGCTAAAGAAGCTCAACAAGAGTGGCATCAAGTTCGATGGCAAGAAGAAGAAATTCTTCACAAGTAGCAAAAGGAAGCCAATCTCCAAAATGGATTGCTTCAATTGTGGAGAAAGTGATAATGAAAAAGAGAAGATCGCCGCACTTGTGATTGGGCCATCATCATCTTCATCGACATCTTCGTCATCACCTTCACCGCCACCTTCACCATCATCTTCCGCTACTCATCTATGCCTTATGGCTAAGGGTGATCGAAAGGTACAAAATAGTGATAGTGATGATGATGATAGTGATAGTGATGATGAATATGATGCACCTTCTTATGATGAACTTGTAAAATTGTTGAACAAATACTCTAAAATCATAAGAAGAACTAGAAATGAAAATGATGAGCTTCAACATGAAAATGAATCACTCTCATCTAAGCTTGAAAGTGCATATAAGACTAGGGATGAGCTCATAGATCAAAATGAAACTATGTTTTCTTCTCTCAAGGAGCTCAAAACTTCTAACAAGGAGCTTAGAGATAAACATGATAAAATTGAGAAGAAGTATGGTGAACTCATCACTAGGCTAAACTTGCTAAAAGATGAATACACCGCCTTGAAAATCAATTATGATACTCTTATTGTTGCCAATGAGCTTGCTCTTGAGACACATGATGCCACTAACCAAATTGTTAAGATTGATATAGCTACATCATGTGATGATTTGATTATTGAGAACTTTGAGCAAGGCTCTAGCGACAAAGGCAAGAGTATGGTTGAGTCAAATGACTATGATGAGTATGTCAAGCTCAAGAATGAGAATGAGATGCTTAAAGTTGAGAACAAGAAGTTGATGGCTCTTGAAAAGCAAGCTTCAAATGAGTCACTTATTGAAGAAAACAAGAAGCTCAAGCAAGAGAAAGAGCATCTCAAGACCGGCCTAAGCAAGTTCACAAGAGGCCAACATTTGCAAAGTGAGCTACTCATGAACACCGTCATGAAGTTGGATAGGAGTGGCATTGGTTATTTGTCAAATCAAGAGAAGAAGGTCAAGGCCAAACAACAACAAAGCAAAACAAAGCCCAAGCCAAAGAGATGTGTTGAGTGTGGACAAGAAGGCTATTTTGCTCATGAGTACAAAACTCCACCACCACAACCCTTGCCCAAGCATGCTAGACCCTTTGCCTTCAATGCTCATTACATGCTTAGAAAGGACTCAAGTGGAAAGATGAAAGTCATGTTCTTGGGTCCCCCTAACAAGAATAGGCCTAAGAAAATATGGGTTGCCAAGTCACTAGTTGAGAAAGTTAAGGGTCCCTCTCAAGTTTGGGTCCCTAAACAAAAGGCTTGATCTCTTATGTGTAGGTGAACTACAAGACCGGTGGATCTCATTGGGTGATTGATAGTGGTTGCACACAACATATAACCGGTGATCCTCGTATGTTCACCTCACTTGAAGAGGATGGGGTATGTCAAGACAAGATCACATTTGGGAACAATTCAAAGAGCAAAGTCAAGGGTATAGGCAAGGTTGCAATATCAAATGATCATTCTCTCTCAAATGTGCTCTATGTTGCTTCATTGAGTTTCAACTTACTATCCGTTGGGCAACTTTGTGATCTTGGCTATCAATGCTTGTTTAGTCCAAATGAAGTGGTTGTTACCAAGATAGATGACAAGTAAGTGATTTTCAAGGGTTTTAGATACAATAATCTCTATCTAGTTGACTTCACCTCCGAAGATGCAAACTTGATAACATGTTTGTTCACCAAGACTACACTTGGATGGCTTTGGCATAAGAGGCTTGCTAATGTTGGAATGAACACTCTCAACAAGTTATTGAAGAAAGAATTAGTGAGAGGTTTGAAGGCTGTAAAGTTTGAGAAGGACAAACCTTGTAGTGCATGTCAAGCCGGCAAACAAGTTGCAAACACTCATCCAACCAAAGCCTACATGTCAACATCAAGAGTACTAGAACTTCTACATATGGATTTGTTTGGTCCTACAACTTACAAGAGTTTGGGTGGAAATCTCTATTGCCTAGTAATTGTGGATGATTACTCAAGATACACTTGGACTTTCTTTCTTCATGACAAATCCGAAGTGGCAAATTGCTTTAAGAAGTTTGCAAAGAGGGCTCAAAATGAATTTGAAGTCAAGATAAAGAAAATTAGAAGTGATAATGGAAAAGAGTTTGACAACACCAACATTGAAGCATATTGTGATGAAATTGGAATCAAGCATGAAGTTTCATCAACCTACACTCCTCAACAAAATGGTGTAGTTGAGAGAAAGAACCGGACCTTGATCACTCTTGCAAGAACAATGTTAGATGAGTACAACACACCGGAAAAATTGTGGGCCAAGGCAATCAACAACGCATGCTATGCTTCAAATCGCCTCTTCCTACAAAAGTTCCTTTGCAAGACCCCTTATGAGTTGCTAAATGGGAAAAAGCCGGATGTCTCATTCTTTTAGGTGTTTGGTTACAAATGCTACATCTACAAGAAGCGTCAACACCTAGGGAAGTTCCAAAGACGTTGTGATATTGGTTTTCTTGTTGGCTACTCATCAAAGTCCAAAGCATATAGAGTATTTAACCATGCCACCGGTTTGGTTGAAGAAACGTATGATGTGGAATTTGATGAATCTAACGGCTCCTAAGGAGCAATTGAGAATTGTGATGATGTAGGTAATGAACCATTGAGGGAGGCCATGAAGAACATGCTGGTGGGAGACATCAAGCCTAAAGATGATGAAGACGATGTACAAATTGTCAATCCACCATCTTCATCATATGTGCCTCAAGATGATGACAAGAATGAGAGAGTTGAAAATGAAGACACCCATGTCTCTCATCATCAAGCCGAGGCACAAGCACAAGATGTTGATGCTCCCCATCCTACTCCTCAAATGTTTGATCGAAGAAACTCATCCCTACTTTAAGCACATCCACAAGATCTCATCATAGGGAGTCCTACAAAGGGTGTAATAACTCGATCTCAAAAGTTTAATTCTTTTATTGAACATCACTCTTTTGTCTCTTGTCTTGAACCTAATAATGTAGAAGAATCTCTTCAAGATCCGGATTGGGTGAATGCCATGCATGAAGAATTGAACAACTTCGCCCACAATCAAGTTTGGACACTTGAAAAGCATCCAAAAGGTGCAAGAGTCATTGGAACTAAGTGGGTGTTCTGCAACAAGCAAGATGATCAAGGGGTAGTAGTAAGAAACAAGGCAAGACTAGTAGCAAAAGGGTTCTCTCAAGTTGAAGGTCTTGATTTCGAAGAGACTTTTGCACCCGTTGCAAGACTTGAAGCCATTCGTATCCTTCTTGCATATGCATCACATCATGATATGAAATTATATCAAATGGATGTGAAAAGTGCATTCTTAAATGGTTTTATAAATGAACTAGTCTATGTTGAACAACCTCCTGAGTTTGAAGACCCTAGATATCCTAATCATGTTTATAGGTTGTCCAAGGTGCTATATGGGCTCAAGCAAGCCCCTAGAGCGTGGTATGAGCGCCTCCGGGACTTCCTCATTGAGAAGGGCTTCATTATTGGGAAGGTTGACACCACACTATTCACAAGAAGTTTAATGAAGAGATCTTTAATTGTCAAGTCTATGTTGATGATATTATCTTCGGGTCAACAAATGAAGATTATTACAAATAATTTGGTCAATTGATGTCAAAAGAGTTCGAGATGTCAATGATTGGTGAGCTAACATTCTTCCTTGGGTTTCAAGTCAAGCAAATGAGAGAAGGGATTTTTATCTCTCAAGAAAAGTATACCAAGGATCTTCTCAAAAGATTCAAGATGGAAGAATGCAAGCCAATCAAGACCCCCAATGCCAACTAATGGACATCTCGACCTAGATGAGGGAGGTAAACCAATCGATCAAACTCTTTACCATTCTATGATTGGTAGCTTGTTGTACCTTACCGCATCTAGGCCTGACATCATGTTTAGTGTGTGCATGTGTGCCCGCTTTCAAGCGTGCCCTAAAGAACTTCACCTAAGTGCCGTAAAAAGAATCCTAAGATATCTTAAGTATACCCCAAGCATCGGACTTTGGTACCCCAAAGGAGCTAGATTCCAACTAGTTGGCTACTCCGATTCAGATTATGCCAGTTGTAAAATTGATAGAAAAAGCACATCCGGAGGATGCCATTTGCTTGGGAGATCCTTAGTATCTTGGTCATCTAAAAAGCAAAATAGTGTGGCTTTGTCCACCGCCGAGGCAGAATACATTGCCGCGGGGGCTTATTGTGCACAAATCTTATATATGAAACAAACCCTCCTAGACTATGGAGTTATTCTTAAAAAGGTGCCGCTTTTATGTGACAATGAAAGTGCTGTTAAAATTGCTAATAATCCGGTACAACACTCTCGCACCAAGCACATTGATATCCGCCACCACTTTCTAAGAGATCATGTTGCTAAAAATGATATATCCCTAGAAGGTGTAAGAAGTGAAAATCAATTAGCAGATATCTTCACTAAACCTTTAGATGAGGCTACCTTTTGTAGATTGAGAAGTGAACTAAATGTGCTTGATTCTAGTAGCTTTAAAAGATGAGCTTGTATTGTCCCTTGCATTGCATTGTATTTTATGCCATGTTTATTTTGCCGCAATGCACCTAGGACTTGTCTAACACGGTTACGATAACCCTCCTTTGGAGGAGTGAAAAAGCCTAATCTTGGATCAAACTTGACAAGCAATCTAGCTCTACTTTCTTGTTTTGCATTGCATATGCATGGTTGTTGCTTTGTCGTTTCTTTTCGGTTTAGCTTTGAGTAACCTCTGTGTTCGTCCATGAATAGAGAGAGCATTTGAAGCTCCCAAGGGTTCATAAACTCTATTGCATGGCCATACGTTGCTCCTCGGGTGTTTATTGAATATTTTCTTAAAAATAATACTAGCCTAAGGCAAAATATTTTGAAAATTTTTGAGGGTTTGAGTGAGGTCACTCATATCAGGTTCCAATTGGTGTTTATTTGAGTCTCTTTGAATTGGAACCTGATTGGGAGAAGTCGCGTCGAAAAACGGTTTGCAAAAGAGCTTTTTACAGCAACCGGACGCTGGACCGGACGCTGCATCAGACACGGTTCAGTTTCACCATCGCGTCCGGTCTTAGCGTCCACCAGCGCGTCCGGTCATTCCCAAAGTTTTTCTTCGAAACCTCTAACCGGACACTGCACCGAACGCGCCCCTGTCGACCACCGCGTTCGGTCCCGGTAATCACCACCGCGTCCGGTCATCCGTTCTAAATTTTTGGGCTATGTCAAACCGGACGCTGTCAGCGTCCGATCGTGGATAATCGGACGCGTTCGGTCATTCCAGGAGCTTACTGGAATGTGACCGGACGCTGTCTCCACCGCGTCCGGTCATTTGACCACCGCGTCCGGTCATCACACGAAAAGTGGATCTCATCCTTTTTAACCATATGGCTGGATCTCGTTCTTCTTCAGGTTTTTTTTCATTCGCCGCCGTCTCTCTCACCGATTCGCCGAGCCGCCGTGCCACCACCGCCGCATGCTCCTCCTCGCGCCCACATCCGCGCCACCACTGCCGTAGCGCCGCCGTGCTCGCGCCCACGACCCCACCGAGCCGCTGTGCCCGCGCCCGCGCCCACGCCCGCACCAAGCCGCCGCGCCCGCGCCCGTGCCCGCACACCTCGCCGTAGCCGCGTCGCCGCAGCCGCGCCGCCGAAGACACCCCGCGCCCTTGCTTCTCCTCGGAGCTCTCTCCTTACCGTGCGCGTCCACCTCCGTGGTTTTCGTCCACCACCGCGACAAACCCTAACCCTAGCCACCTCTCGTTCGCCGATATTTTTCACGAGTTTTTCGTCTTCGTGATCAACTTCGTCTTTGTGATCAACTCCGTCTTTGCGATCGTCTCCGTCTCTGCAAGGTGATGTTTTCTCCTTGGATTAGGGTTTACCGTCGATTTTCCAGTGAATTACTAATTCAATTGTCGATCTATCGTCGATTGTATTCCAGGGTTTTGGTCACCGTCTTCGGGTAACCCTAATACATCGATATCGTCTTCCCGTCATCGGATCATTGCTCATCAAGGTAGCTATCGCGGTCATCTCATATCTTACCTCACCTGCTTGCTCTTACTAGGATCTCACTTATCTTTTAGATATATATGTTGCTTATAGTAGATCCATCTATTCTATCGTTTCAGTTTGTTCTGTCAGTGCTGAGTGGTTCAGGTGATCAGCTGTGAATCCGAGGCCAAGCCTGCGGATACGGATTGAGGCCAAGCCTCACAAGGTTCAGTACATCATCTGTCTTTTCAGTTTGTGTCTGTACATCATCTTGTCAGTATGGTTCGATGCAAGAACGTTGGTGGGGCACCTAGTGACGGGGATGACAGACCCCCCAGGAGGACAGAGGTAGCTCGCGGGAAGCGAGTTAAGATTGCTGCCAAGAAAAGGAAGAGAACTCTTACAGAGGCAGAGATAGCTCAGGCAGTGGCAGATGCAGCAGATGCAGCAGAGAGGGGTGGCAGGAGCAGTGGTATTCGCATTGGAGAAAGTCGCTTTCATCTTGAAGGTCGACAACTTGGCACAGAGGCCATAGAGGAGACAGTAGAGGCTATAGAGGAGACAGTGGATGCCCCTGTAGAGTAGCCTTCAGAGGATCCATAGGAGACTGAGGAGCAGACAGCACAGACTCCACCGCGTCGTCGCTCAGGACGTACGCGAGCTCAGGTCACTCCCAGGTCAGAGGGTCAGCGTCGTGGAGGTCGTCCACCTCCCAGGGCTAGAGGTCACCCCCCTGTGGAGCACTTTGACCTCAGGGGTGCTACAGCTAGACAGGTCCAGGCCCTCAGGTTCGTTGAGGTGTCTCAGTGGTTCCCACCCCAGCGGGATCCCCAGGCATCAGAGGGCTTCTACACACCTCTGCACGAGGATTTCTATAGGGCCTATGTCGACAGTAGAATAGCATTCAGACTACAGAGAGTCTGTCGACTAGAGGCACTAGTTGAGGTGGTTGGTGAGCAGCTTCGTCCACATCTGTCTTTTCTGCCTGGACTATCAGATCTACTTGGATGGACTGGAGCATACTGCGGAACCTGGGTCAGAGAGTTTTACTCGTCACTATGGATCGACCCTGCACATCAGTTCATTCACTTTGCTTTCAGAGGTCGTGACCGCAGGTTATACAGCACCAGGGTACGGGAGATTCTCAGACTCCCCGCTTCAGAGACCAAGATCCATCAGTTGTGCTTCGGACAGACTGCTCCTCCAAGACGCCCTCACGGCGGGACAGTGCCTCCTACTGACTTGATTCGACCCTGCTTCCGTGAGCCTTTTGGTGAAGGGTCTCGACGCACGCCAGCCAGCTTGACACCCATAGCGAGAGTACTAGATGCTATAGTGAGGAGGACACTTCTTCCTAGACTTGGATACAGAGAGGGTCTCACTCACATGCAGCTGTGGGTGATACATCACCTCGTCTCACAGACCCCGTTTGACCTTTGGGATCTGATGCTTTGTGAGATGGAGGATACCTTGGCAGAGGGATTCAAGTGACACAGGCAGCTACCATATGCACACTGGATATGCTTCATCATCAGGACTGCCTGTGAGTTGCCTGCAGAGATTAGAGCTGAAATCTCTGATACTACCACAGCCTTCCCAGAGTATGACATCCGCCAGCTGTGGGCATCAGTGACTAGAGAGCAGGCACCTGGCCTAGGAAGGTGACAGAGGGCAGATGTACCAGAGACAGCCACTGAGCAGGACGAGACCGTTGAGGGTCTTGCAGAGGCAGAGCTTGCAGACTTAGATGCTCGGTCGGCTGATCAAGCCGATGATGTGGCCACTAACAGCATAGATGAAGACTACCAGCCCATTCCTAGGTACCACTCTCCTCGGCCTCACGACCATGAGGCCGGTGGCTCTGGCTCAGCCTCCTGCTCAGATCCAGCCATGGTGGCTATCCTTGAGAGGTTGACCCAGGCCCAGGAGCGACAGGAGATATAGATGTAGCGACAGGCACAGGACTCAGTTGCAACGTTTGCACAGATTTAGGCTCGCCAAGACGAGCTCCAGAGGCAGCAGCTCGAGTTTCAGCGATAGTAGTTTGAGATGCAGAGGCAGCAGGCAGCCACTCAGCAGTAATACTTAGAGCTCCTGCGCCACCTTGTCACTATAGGAGTACCGCCACCACCGTCTATCCTGACTCCAGCCTTACAGTCCAGTGGACCTCAGAGTCAGGGGCAGCCAAGCTTTCAGTACACCTCTCCTCAGCAGCAGGTACCGCAGATGTTTCAGTCTCCGAGCTACACGCCTATCTAGACAGGTTTTACTCCACCAGCTCAGCCGGGACCACACCTCCTCCCAGGTCCGGCATTCCCTGACTTCAGTGCTACTTTTAGCGAGCTGACTGGACAGCCGACACTGTCGCACTCTACTTTTGTGACTACCTCAGACATGTCGGCTTCAGAGACTGCTGCGCTTCCAGTGATAGGGGCTGCTACTACAGACACTCTGCCTTCCTCAGTCGCATCTACAGATCCTCCCACTCTTGGTGTTCTTCAGGCTCAGGCGACAGTGACCGATCCAATAGTTGCTTCTACACCTTCAGTCACTGCTCCTCATCTACAAACCCAGACTACTTCACTACCACATTCAGCTTCAGAGGGTCAGCCTGACAGTTCAGAGTCTGAGGAGGATGCTACACAGTTTGTGATCACTTCGCGCTCCTCGGCACCCGACATGACAACTTATGTTCCCCCATCAGATCCCTAGATTAGTTTTTTGGCGGTTGATGCCAAAGGGGGGGAGAGAGCATAGATTCAGGGGGAGTGGTGATAGAGGGTTTTGTTCTTCGTGTGTGCTACTCTCATGCATCATGTTTACTTTTCTCGCCCTGCATTGTGTGATTATGAGTTTGTGAGACTATGTCTTAATGTCTTTATGTCACTTAATTGTGTTTAGCTCATAAGGTTGTGCTTCCATGCCTTACTCCGATTTCATATGAGCTATGTTTTATGTGTACTAACTCTTCATATTTTATCTTATGAGTACACTCAGTTGGCTTGGAACACATAAGCATTGACTAACCCTTTGTGCTTATAGCTTTATGCTTATGTGAACCAAGCATGATCGAAAACCTCAAGTCATATCTTCTGAATCTAAGTGTTGTCATCAATCACCAAAAAGGGAGAGATTGAAAGCATCTAGGCCCTGGTGTTGGTTTCGGCAATTGATGACAACGCTTAATTACCATGACTAACGTGTGTTTTGCAGAAACGTTGGTAAGTTAGGTCATGGAGATGATAACTGCTTTGAGCAATATGGTATTCATGTCCCTTGATGGAAATCGTTTCGGTTTTCAAAGGATCAACGAGAAGATTAAGGACGGTTAGTTCCGGATGTCAAGGTGTTGAGTTACATCTGGAATAGACATTAGGATCTTTGTTTCTTCCTTTGACCATACTATAAAGGGGGGCATGAGCGAGTAGCTTGACCTAGGTGAGTCTTGTGTTTAGGTGTGGTGCACACTTGTCAAACTTAGCACTAGGTAGCTCAAAAAAGCTCAGAATTCAGTTGGAAGCAACTTGGTTCAAGTTGTGTCGCGTTTAGAAGACGTTTGAGCCGTTTACCTATGACCGAACGCGGTCCTGGTCATGACCAGACGCGTCCGATCAGTACTAACACTTCACTACGGTTTCAACTGATCGACCGGACGCGGTCCTTGAGAGGACCGGACACGGTGGTCAGTCTGACACGTGTTCCAGAAGGTAAACAGCGTAATCGGATGCGACTGTGAAGTGATCGGCGCGTCCGGTCATGTTCCAGTAAGGTCCCGTGGTGACCTGACGCGTCCGGTCACCTATGATCGGACGCGGTCATGCGTCAGGTCATTTGTCCAGTAAGCTCTTGCATGATCGGACGCGTCCGATCATCCCTGATCGGCGCGTCCGGTCATCTCAGACCGGCGCGTCTGGTCATCACAGACCGGCACGTCCGGCCACTCAGCGTAGCTTTCGGTTTTCAACCGTTACACATGACCGGCGCGTCCGATCATGTCGACAGGCGCGTCCGGTCAGTGCGCGTTTTGCTGTTTCGAAAGGCAACGGTTGGATTTGTCTGAGGGGTGTATAAATACATCCCCTCCACCTCTTTTAGAGGTCTCTTGCTCATTTGTTCAGCTGAGAAACACCTTTGAAGTGCAAGGGAGTGCAAGAGCCCTAGTGAGGATAGAGATTTGTGAATTAAAGTTTGAGAATCCTCTCTAGTGACAAGAGTGTAGCAAGTGTGCATCCATCTTCTCATTAGGCTTGTTGTGGTCAAGTGAGAGTTCTAGCTTGTTACTCTTGGTGATCGCCATCACCTAGACGGTTTGGTGGTGATTGAGAGTTTGGTGATCATCCGACGAGATTGTGGGTGACCCAACTCAAGTTGTGAGCGGTTTTGGGTGATTCGCCGCGACGGAGTGTCGAAGAATCAACCCGTAGAGAGCACTTGATCCTTGCGCGGATCAAGGGGGAGCTACACCCTTGCGCGGGTGCTCCAACGAGGACTAGTGGGGAGTGGCGACTCTTCGATACCTCGGCAAAACATCGCCGTGTTCCTAACCCTTACTTTCAAGCATTTACTTTCGTGCATTACTTTCATTGCTTGTTTACTTTCCTAGAATTGCCATGCTAGTCTAGGATTGGAACTTAGGGTGCAAAACTTTTATCGATAGAATCACAAGGAACACTAGTAGGCACTAGGGGTGAAGTTTGGCTTGTAGGATTTAATTCTTGCAATTAATTTTTAGAAAAGCCCAATTCACCCCCCTCTTGGGCATCTTGATCCTTTCAAATATAATCACCACCATAGAATAGGGACTCAACTAACAAAATTTCATGAGTTTTGGTGAATTATGATTTTTAGGGATTAAACAGGAAAAACAGGAATTCTGGAGAAGAGTTGGGCCTAAGGAACCAGACCAAATCGCGTCAAATGGATCGAACCCCGACACTAGAAGACTCTAGAAGATATGAGAAGGCACGGGACCGAGACGGGGACTGAGAGGACTCTAGCGGAGGCCCTTGGTCCACCCTCGGCCGGCCGGCCTAGCCCAAAGGCCAACCGCCTTCTCCTTCACGCAACGCGTTACAACACATCTCTACATCGCATCTTGACTGTCGCTTCAAGTCGGTTTGATTTGAGGGCCACAGTTCATCCCACTGGACTATATAACCAGACCCTAGACCCTCGAGGTAGATCATCTTGAAACCCTAATTCGTTATCTTCAGATAAGATCAGAGAGAGGTGTCCCTCAAAAGGAAAACCTCTCTAGAACCAGCTTTCAAGAAGAAGACCAGTTCTCCTCTAGTTTAGGTTTAGAATCTAGTCTTGAATTAGAATTAGAAGAGAGAGAGGGAAGAGATTTGGAGGGAGTACCGGCCTATCGGTGTTGCTTCTATGCCTTGTACCTGTGGATTCAAGTTCTTCAAGGGCTTGCGTCTGAGATTTCTTCGGTGATCAACTTCTATTTGTCAGTAAGTCTTAATGTTATTATTATTCTTCTAGTCTGTGACTCTTTTTGAGTACTTTATTCCTGGTAGCTCTAGGGGTAGAGTAGCCGTCATAGTGTAAGCGTGGTGCTTAGACTTGATTGCTTGTATGATGTACCCTATATTCTGGATCGGTGGTAGCTCACAGGGGTGACTTTTATAGCCTTGTTGAATCTTCTATAGTCCATCTCTTGTTTATAGGCCGAGCAGGATTAGTTACTTAGGAGACTACACTCTGATTGTGCTATTCTATAGTAATCCCTAGCTGAATCGTAATTAACATAACTTACTGCAATAATAGAACTAGACAACCTTAGTGATCGCCTTTATCTTCTATTTTCTCTATCCTTATTTACTACTCAGGGATGAGGTTTAAGACTAAACTACATCATTCCGTTCCTTTAGGTTTGATATTAAAACTGGGTCATTCCGATGAAGGGCTACATCAATAGATTATCTGTGAGCTTGCAGATAACTAGAGTGTGTATTAATTATACCAACAAAGGGCAAGCTAGATGCTCGGGTGCGATGAACTATCGAGGCGGTGAAGCTAGAGTAAAGGGCTTGGCGCCGATGGACCGAGTGCAATGGTGAAGAGCAAAAAAAGTTGCGATTGAAGAACCAATAAGGCCATGGGATGCTATCAAAATATCAAATGGACCATATCATTCATGGAAGATCAAGCCATGTGAAGACTTGTGTTGATTACAAGTGGCTTGATGGAGGTTGGATGCTTGTGTGGCATCACTGACAGAGGAGTTGAAATGGAATGCACAAGACAAATGTATATTTGGAGGATATTTCATTTCACTGGTCAAAGTTTTAAGTAGAGAAGTCCTCGACCGATTTTAGTATAGATTGTCGTACTATCAAGAGGGGCAAATTCATTTTGCATATTGGTTATCTAGTGCCACTTGAGAGGTCTAACATGTGTTGCTTTTGGAGACAAGTGGAGGTTTGAAAGTTGAGAGAAAAAACTTTGAGAAATGGTTTGAACATTCTAACTAAGGCTTAAAGGTGTTGATCATCCCATGTGAGATCATTTGGAGTTGGCATGCTTTGATTTTTTTAGTGTGCACCCAATTGAGTGGTGGTTCTTGGATTAGAATTCTGTGTTGATCCATAATGATTTGGGTCAAGTATTCAACTAAGATGTGTATCCCTTTGAATAAGCTTTCCAAAAGGTCCAAGATCATAAAAAATCAGGCTTTGGAGCTAAGAGTTACAACTATTTTATCAATCAATAGTTGGGTTGAAGTCCATGGTGTTCAACCGCCTGAGGGTGCCGGCTTGATCGCCCGAACCACTAGAAACTCCACCGTTGGTGGTTTTAGGAGCACCGGACCTCATGATATGATCATGGAGGCTAGTGGTCTGACCACCAGCTACTGTACAAATGTGGGAATGGTTAAAAAACTAGTCATTTTTGACCATTGGGCCTCATGGTCCAACCGTCAGTGGCTGCAGTACGACCACAAGGAGCGTAGAGGCTTGGGGAAAGCCTCATAACAGATACTTTTGGTTGCTCCTCTATAAATAGAGGGGTGGTCGGTTAAAGGGGGGGCTCTTGGCACCATGGGAAAGTGATATACACATAGAGAGCGTCATTTCTATATCCCCTCTCATACTCTTGCATGTGGACAACTATTTGGAGCATGGTTGAGTGATTCTAGTGTGGTGCATTTGAGAGATTGCAAAGTGTGGCACTAGGTGATCATGTTGTAAGCGGTTATGCTTGTTACTCTTGGATGTTTCCACCTCCTAGATAACTTGGTGGCAAGTGGCTCTGTCAAAGCACACAAGAAGGTGTGTAGTGCTCCGAAGAAGAGCAATTGTGAAGGATGTTGTGCTTGCCCCGTGGGAGATTGTGAAGACTCCAGTAGAAGCGAGGTGTGAAGAGCGCCAAGTGGTCTGATCAGATCAAGTGCTAGAGCTCAAGTTGGGAGCACACCTTTGGTGGTGAGAGAGAGCATGCACGCTCACCACTAGCAAGAGGATCGGTGGAAACCTTGGACTTACCTCAACAGGGATTAAGTGGTTGGCAAACCACTAAACCTTGGGTTAAAAATCACCATGTAAACATTGTCTTCCCATTGGTTTGCATCCTCTATACACTAGCTTGTATTTACTTGTGCATAACTTGTGCTAGTGTTGTAGTTGTTATTGTGTGTTGACGGTCACAAACGTCAATTATAAACCATCAACATAACCTGCATATGTATTTAATTCCATCACCAAACATAGGTATATGGGTTTAAACTAATGAATTCCATGAGCTTTGGTGAATATTTGTATGCAGGAGGATTTATCTAGAAAATAGCCCTAGGACCACTGTCACACACTCCAAACAAGCAAACCGACGACAACATGTGATTCAACCCGCAAAAACTATGAAAGAAGGTTCTAGAAGACACCATGATGAAGCTTGGGCTGAAACTCCACCATGTGGGCCGCCCAGCCTATTAGGGAGGCCGCTCGGCTAGTGGAGGGCCCACTCGCCCTCCGTCGCCTCGTACTCATTCCTACAATCTACACCGTTGATTCTAAGGCGGTTTTAGGTCGGTTGATCCAACGGTGGTCAAGGGAGTTAACGCGAATTGATGACATGGCAATTCCTTGCCCCCCACTCCATCTTCCATATATATCAGCCCCTGCCCCTCTCCCTAGCGCCATCCTAAAAACCCTAATTCATATCCTCCTCATCAGGATCAGAGACAGCTATCAAAAGAAGATTAGTCCTCATTAGGATCTAGTCTTTAGAAATAGAGAGATGGTGAGTAAGAGAAGAGTTTGAAGGAGGTGCCAGCCTAAGATTTCTCTGGTAATCAACTTCTGATTTAAGTAAGCAACATGTTTATATTATTCTTCTGGTTTACGAGTCTCTTTTGAGTGCTTTAATCTATTGGCCTTAGGTTAAAGTATTATTCATAGTGTAAGCGTGGTGCTTAGACTCAGTAACTCATGAATATACCCTACATTCCAGATCGGTGGTAGCTCGTGAGGGTGACTCTTGTAGCCTTGTTGAATTCTTTATAGTTCACCTCCCGTTTGTAGGCCTAGCAGGACCTTGTTACTAAGGGGAGCATCCTCTGCTGGTGTCTTTTCTTAAGTAATGTCCTCAGATAGAACAGTAGAAGACACCTAACTTTCTTAAGTCTTGTTGCTACTCCGGATTAAGTTGGACCATAATTAGTCTCACACGTTTTTCTATGGATATGATACTTGGAATACTTCCGGGTGAAAGCTACAGTGGTATCAGTGCACTTACGGATTTATCTATGTGCATCTTAATTATACCAACAAGCTTTCTGGTGCCGTTGCCAGGGAAACGATTGCTGAGTTAACTTCAAACCTAGCTTAACCTTGTATCATACTCTTTTATCTTTTTATTCCATCATTCTTTTCTTTTCTTTTTTATTATGAATTCCACTCCTATCTATCAACACGCTAAACCCACGAGCGTGAGCTTTAGGCCATCAAAATCTTTAGAGCCCATCCTAACACCTGGCTATGAACTACGTCCGTGTTTTATAAAATTGATTTGGGATCAATCCTTCTCGGGAGAAGACAATAAAAACCCATACTCACACTTATAAGAGTTTGAACAGACATGTGCATGCTTGCGTATCATTGGCATGTCAGACAAGACCTTAAGATGAAAGTTGTTTTCGTTCTCTTTGACAGAAAGAGCTAAACATTGGTATAGTCAAACCGTAGAAAGTATGCAAGGAGATTGGAAAACATTATGCTCTAAATTTTATTTACGTTTCCTTCCCATCTCTAAAGTGGTTAGCCTTCGAAAAGAGATTTTAAATTTTAGACAACCAGAAGAAGAATCTCTTGGCACATCGTGGGATCATTTTAATGAATTCATCATCACTGGCCCAGACCATACCATTCAAGACCCTGTACTTCTTTAACATTTCTACATGGGTCTTAGCTATGGCAGAACCTCCTAAATTATATGGCCCACATGCCCCTGTCATTGTCTCGAAGACCTCTAATGGCTATGCCTGTGTTCTAGATAACTTAAGAAGTTTGTTGGGTGTCCTCAGAAAACACGAATCATCCACGATCTTTTGAGCAAAATCACATTCAAGAGGCATTGTAGTATTACAATAGTTTATATAATAAATTATATCAGAGTAAAAGTGCGGAAGTCTTACATATCATAAGTTACAAACCATTTGTTCCAAACCTTACAAACCTTAAGTTTAGTTATTACAACCATAGTAGTTGAGTAACATTAGTAACTTTATTACAGATCACCAAAATGGAGTGCTCTACCTAAGAGCCAAACATACTACTCGTCATCGCTTACCGCAAAGACAGTCATGCAGCAGGGTCCGAAACACACCTGCTCATGAGATGCACCTGCAACAAGGGTTTAACAAACCCTGAGTACAAAACTACTCAACAAGACTTAACCAACGAAAAGGGAGAAGACTCAGGAATGCAGGTTTAGGGGAATCAAGGTGAGGTTCCAGCAAGAATCAAAGTTCTTTTGCCCAAAGCTACTAATAGTGTATCCTTACTTTCAATCTTTTAAACTCATCATTAATTATTACTATCAACTAGGTGAGCCTATACTATAGCATTCACCTCTTAACATCCATCTCATGATTCCAAATCCATAGTTTCATCTATTACTATGATGTAGGGCAGTTGATCGAGTCTCCATAACTAAGGAGCAACGACGATTCGAATCGATTATACCCAGCTGGGGATCTCTAACCACACGACATATGCAGGACTCAAACCTACATATATCAACCTTTACTCGGATCTTCCAAAACATGACTGGGTCTAGTGCCACCCGAGAGCACAGCACACCTCCAATCCAGCCCTTGGCCACAAGGGTACATGCTACTCTCGCCATCTCTCCACTCCTAGTGCGCAGTCAGCCGTTCACGTGATAGAATTGCCGAGGTCTTAGGCTTATCGGAGTATATGATCAGTTGCAAAGTCTCAACCAAGCAAGCCTACAACGAACGGTCCTTAACCGACACAATCGAAGACACTACATTGGGACTCCTTTCCCGATGCAAGTCCACCGACCGGTCTCAGATTAACATCATCATTTATTAAGTTGTTCCACAACAACCCTTCAAACTTTGTTAAACATTTTTAAAGTTTTCTCATTAGGCAGGGCTAAGCATACTAAGCATTTTCAAATAAAATATAATCAAGGATGATGTTGAAGTATCAAGAATGGTAATGCAGCAGTTAGGTTATCACTCAACTCCTATCACCTAATGCAACAAATCATAAACATAAGTGATGTAAACTTTATAAAACTCAAGGTAGTGTTAAATGCATCCGGAGCTTGCCTTAGTCGACGGGAATTTTAGGTTCGGGGTTAGTCCCACAGATGTCGAACCCAACCTCCACTGGTGACCGTCCTTTCTCGAGGACTGGTTCGACAACGTTAACCTCTTCGTTCACGGGGACTACACAAGATGACAATGTATGCTCAACATGATGAAGTACGAAACATGATGCTTTGATGGATGTATAACAATATTAAGAACTTGAGTACAACTTTCCTTCACGGTACAGTTGCAAGCCAACAAAACCAACTGACACTAACATCTAGGGTTTTGATAATTTAACTCGCTAATGACCTTTGTTATCACATGAAATGTTATTAGGGTTTACTAATTACAATTTAGGTGTGATACCAACCAACTAATAAAGGTGCCAAGGATCATCATGTCTTAATGACCCAAGGTCAACAATCAATTCCAAAGTCAAACAAAAACCCTAAATCATTAAGCACTAATTGCTTAATTAACTAATTAATTAATAAAGCACAAATTAAGTATCAAATCCACTTTACCTAATTGAGCCCAAAATTTTTGTGTAGGTTAGTTACATCATGAAATAGCGGCAAACAAATTTCATAATTTTTGGACAATTATTTAAGCTTAGAAAAATCATAGAAATTACATTTATTAATTAAAAGCATAATTAAATCACATACAAAAAGTACTTAAATTTCAAGTTTTATATTTTTCCTAGGTAGTACACCTCACAGAGAGGTTACACAAAAAAATTTACCATTTTATCATATTCCAATAAGTACTTATGAATTTGGAAAGAAACACATTATTTAAAAGTTTCTAAAAAAGGAAAACCAATTCTTTCTTCCGGCCCACTCCCCTCTCTCCTTTTCCCCCCGGCCCACTCCCTCTCTCTCCTTTTTCCTCAGCCCAACTAACAGCCACAGAATCAAGACAGGCCGAGCCTAGGCAAACCGGCCCAAGCCGGCTACGACCGTGGCTCCGGTGGCGGGAGCGGCGCACCCTCGCCGACGATGAGGTCACGACCGACACGAACCAGCCCGGCGTGCACCTCTCTACCCCATGAACTTAACTACAGTGAAAAATGAACAAGAAAGGACTCAGACAGAGCATGATCGTGACCATGGCGGCCTGGTGGCAGTCCGCCCGGCGGCGCGACAGTAGAACCGCCGTTCCGGCGCGGTAGAAGTGAAATGGTGGTGGGCAACAGCAGCAGGAGCTCATCGCGAGCTTACACGGCCATACGGTGTGGGTAGAGGCGCAATGAGGTAGGCTAGCCATGGTGAGGGCGGTGGAGGCGGCACTGCAACCGGCTCCGAAGAAGAAAACATTGTGCGGTGGCGCTAGATCGCTAGAGGCGAGACGAGCAGGTCTGGAAGGAGTGACAGGGCGAGACGGAGACACTGGTAAACACAATTGGCGCGAGGTGCTAAGGTGAGGACAAATTTCACTAGCGTAGCAAGAGCACTGGCAGCGAGCAGGGGAGAGGAAAAAGAGAATGAGGCGACCGGCTCGGGGCTTAAGACGACTCAGGTGGCTTCTACAACCTCGCCACCACCTGCTTAGCCTAGACGCGGGAGCTGTTGCGTGTCATAGCGTGTGCGAGTGGTGAACTAGGGCGGCGGCCTCACTAGTGAAGCAAACAGGAGAGCGGCTCCCCGAGTTCACTGTAGTCAACTAAACCTCCCTCTTCCTCCTCCAATTCTCAGGAATTCATAAAGCTACTCAACAATCTCCAAAAATAGAAGTTGTTCCTTGATCGATGCTCTTCATCTTTCCTTACAGGCCCAAGCTCCAAAAGTCAAAGGATTGAGAGAAAGAGAACAGCAAAGGAGGGAACATTGAACCTGAAATAGAGTTTCAGTTAACAGACTGCAGGCCCCCTTTGCAACAAAGAATGTTATTGCAATGTTACATAGCTTTGTTTCAGCCCTTGTTACTTCTTTTTCTCCAAAATTCACATAACAACTTGAAAATCTGTAAAAAAGCAAAGTTTCTCAAAAAGAGAAGATCTACAACTTTGTTTTTGGAAGAACTTTCAAATTCTTTCTAGATTTTGAAATGTGAGTTCAAAATCAAAAGGGGACAAAATTCTAGATTTTGGAAAAATCAAAATTACTTTAAATTTTTCATGGAAACTTTGAAAACTTAAAACACCAAAGTTGTACACCATGACAAGACCTACAACTTTGCTTTTTGAACCATTTTCAAATTCTACCTTCATTTTGAAATTTGAATAGAGAAATGAAAAGGAGTCAAATTTGAGATTTGAATCTTTTCACAATTACTCCAAATTTTATATTGAAACTTTGAAAACTCCAAATACCAAAATTGTATAGCTTTACAAGATCTACAACTTTGCTTTTAGGCTCACCCTCAAATTTTTCTTAGATTTTGAATTAAACAAAAGGGGGTAAAATAGGGTTTTCCAGAAATCAGGGTTTTGAATCAAATTCTAACTTGATTTGGTTTCTACATTAATTGATGATTAATGAGTGATCACAACTATCATCCAAATGTATCATTGGGTCAAACCACACTTGACCTCCCCAATGCCACATTTGTTTGAACCAAATTTGAATTATAAATTCATTTTAATAAACCTCAAATTTGAATTCAAATTTGAATTGGAAAACCTTGGGCAAGTTTTGGAATCCAAATTCAAATCTAGACTTGAAGATCATTTTCAAGGGTTGCACTTGAGTTTATCCCCTACACTTGACACTAGTGTAAAGCACCGCTTACACCTCAAAGTATGTAGGGCATAAATCAAGTATTTGAGATGATATTCAAAATTAGGGTTTTTGGGTTCAAATCAAACCTTATCACAAAAGCTCAATCAATCTATGAATGTAAATTTGTTTTAGTTGATGCACATCAAGATTGGTTTAACATGGATGCTTTGCAATGCATATGATGACATGGTCAGTTTTAGTTACCATAACACCAGGGGTGTTACATTAGCAAGGATTCTAGGGAATCCCTTAATGCAGCCTATAGAGGAGCTTTCCTTTATTTGTCTACTAGTGAAGCAAGGGCTATGTTTGATAGAATTAGTGGAAAGACTCCCTGCACTAGCATTCCTAATGAACTCTCTGAGAAAAAGAAGAAATCATCTCCCGAATAAGAAGAGAAAGTTTTGATAGCCAAATCACAACCACTCTGAACCCAAGATTTAGCTATCAATCCTGAACCACCAATACCCAAAATCCCCCAAGAGAAGAAGGAATTCCACCTTTGCAAATTTCTATTGAAATTAAGAATGACCTCTTTGGTGTTGATTTTGGGAGAACATTAACTTCTCATAAGAGACCTTCAAGTGAATATAATTCAAATCCTCTCAAGAAGGAATCTCTTAGAAAGCGTCCTTATTCCCATGTAGGATATTGGAAAGAATCCAAGGATTGCATGTCTAGTGAACCCATAGAAGGAGGGCTAAGTCATTTAGCTAATCCTATCTTCTCTCCTTCTATGACCACATTAAATATCTTATCTGAACCTATCTTTCAACCCATCCTTGACCCCGATGATCCATCTTATGCCATTTCTCCTAAGTCTCATATTAACCCTAGAAATCCACTAAGACAACTAAAGCATAGGAGTCATGAAGACCACAAGGATGACCAAGAAGAGTAACGACAATGGCAGGAATGTATTAAGAATTGACTAGAATATATTAAGAACTCATATGCTGTTGTTAAAGACTAGATGGACAAGGACGAAGCCTTATGGTTAGAATCCAAACTTGATTTAGATTCAAGCATTGAGCTTAAATCAATCTTTTTTTAATAAACATGACTCATCAAGTTTGAAGGAGGCCTTAGACGAGATCAACCCGAGAGCCACCAATCCATGGAAAATCTTGGACAATAAAACGTCCTATGAATGTCATAGGCATGAAATGATGGAGACAATGCTTCCGCGTATAGACATTCATGAAGAATCACCCTTAGAGCTTGAAAAGGAAGATGATCTCGATGAGCATGGAAGTTATTTCATGAACACCTCATCAAATCCATGCTCATATAAGAAATCTTCTGAATTATTTGGTCTCTCCAACACTGCCACACATGAGATCTTTAACCTCCTCATGCTTCCTGTTTATAAAGACTTTGAAAAGGTGGTTGTAGATATATATGTTTATCATAAATATTGCAAATCTCATTGTGAGAATATTGAGATAGACACACAAAGGTTGGTGTTGGAGGAGAAACCACTTCACCAATTAGAAGCGCAATTTGAAGGTTTCCCAAGGACGAGCTTCTGTCCTTAAACAAACACTTTCGGGAGATAATGAGTTTTCACCTTCTGCTGTGACACCCTTATGAAATAAACATAGAAACATAATTGTGAAAATATTCCTTCGGGTATTTTTGTCACTAACCATTTTAAGTTTGAAGAAAAAGCACGAAGGATGACAGCACCAAGTATGTCCAACCAATCATCATGCAACATGGGGTGTTGCACGATGTGGCCAATGGTTGTCGCTGCTGTTGGGGCGCAGCCGTGTGTCAACCCACGTGGGTTTCCCGTGTGGGGTGCGGGTGCTGGGGTGGGACGTGGGACGCGGGGTGGACGCAGAAGCGGCGCAGGTGTCGGAGCCACGTCCGGATGTCCGGGCGCTAGGCGTTCCGATAAAAAAATGAGCTATCTTAAATAAAATATAAGAAATGTTCCATTTGTTTATGTGCAATGGCCAAACAAATAATATCATTATTCCACTTATTCGAAACTAATGTTCCATTACCGCTGACACTGTGTCTACGAACCAGGAAACAGCATAAATAAAAAAAAGTAATAAAAAGGAAATAATTTTTTTGAGGAAAAAAGGAAATAAAAAACGGCAAAAGAAATAGTACTTGAAAAGGAACGGCCCAGGATCAAAAAAAAAGGAACGGCCCAGGAGTAGCCCGGTGCGGGTGCGCTCCGCCAGGGCCCAGGGCCGACCGAACAACACCCGACGGGGCTACCACCGTACGCCAGTCGTGTTCACCTTCACCAATTGCCCCGTCCCCGGGGTGGCCGGGTGCACTCTCGCCTCTCTCTCGCGCGCGCTTTCTCCGCCGCCGCCGCCCTACGCCAGGTGTCGAGTTCTTCGTCGATCCTTTCGCCGGAGACGAGCACGTACCAGGTATTCCCATTTCCCACCCCTTCTCTCCCCTTCCTGCGCGAAACCGAGCACCCAAAACCCTAAGCGATTGGGCTATTTGACGTATGCCTACTACTGACTTCCGAACTTTTTGCAAAAAATTGTCGGGTGTGCTTGTGTGCACCCATGCATGTCCCTGTGTCCGCCGCTGGGTACGGTGGTTTGGGTGTTAGGTTTTGGGCGGTCCTTGGTGCTGAAATGGAGGTGCATTGCTGATGATCGGAGTGGTTGTACCGTCTATTGGGGTTTTGATGGACTGTATTGGGGTTTTGATGGACTGCATAGGGTTAGAAAAGCTGTTCGGGTCGACGGGCCCGGATTTGTGGGAACCGATTTCCTTGTTGATTGGCCGGCTTGCTTGTCCAGTTGTCCGACCAATGCTCCTTAGGTGTTCCCAGAGAAGCATTAGTAGTTATGCTCTTTGTCGTGCTGCTTTGGTTTAGTCCAGCGCTTAGTCAGATGGTGTGGTTTCACTGCTTTGTCTGTTTGGGTTGGAAATAGAGGCATGCAGCATGCTGGTAGTTTTATATATACTAGATAACACACTATGTTTTCTGTCACATTTCTGACGGATGGATTAGAATCACTGTACGCCTTAGTTCATGACACCAAATTTCCAATTTAATGGTTCGTTTGTTGGTTCAATGCTCCTGCTGCTTGTTTCCAAGATTTTCAATAAATGTAATTAGGATTTGGGAGAACATTAGGGAATTATTGAATAATCTAAAACAGGCACACACTGCTGATAGTTCATTGTGGGTGTCCAAATTGTTGGTTCAGTTTATTGCTTTTCATAAATGTGAGAATGTGACTGCGGTGATAAACTGTTCTTATTCTGCTTGCACTTGCAGATTGCATCAGTGCCCTTTTTCGGAGTGACTGCATTCTATGGATCTTCAAGAGCATCATGATCTCATATTTGGCGAGGAGTTCTGCTTTCCTGCCGCCACAACTTATTATCCACCTCTTTATGCCCCAACTGGTATATCACTGTCTTGATGCTGTCTTCATTAACTGATGTATGTTAATGGTGAAGTTCTGTTACTTAACGTGTCACCTCCTTGTAATGAATCTTATGAGTGCAGGAATTAATGTGCCTGCCCAGCTGTATCAACAACAGACAAGTTCAAGATGTGACAATCAAGCTCAAAGTTACATGGTTTGTTTTAAAGAATGCTATTTTCTTTTTGCTTTCTTTTCTTGGTGTTTCCTATTGTACAAATTTAAATTTAAATACATTGCCCTGATCCTTGGACAGGGACACGAGGTGCAAGGCACATCATCCATGTATTATGTTGTTCCTAACTATGGGATCGGACATTCTCCCCATGGACCTCACCCTTTGCAGCCTTGTGCCATAGGCGATGGTAGGTTTGTCAGAACCCAAGAGTACCACGCTGAAACTGTGGAGCACACATACCATCAACCAGTTCCTACACCCCACTGTTCCGCCCGTCCATCTGCAGCAGACAGAACCCCTGCTAACACTGCTCAATCTCTTGATTACACCAATGGCTTGTTTGTTCCCGGTGGATTTCAGCAAACTGTATCTGTTACCTCAGAAAGGGGTGTCGCATGGAATCAATCTCTACAGCAAGCTACTATTGCTTCAATGGAATTTCAAAGCCATACTTCTCTACCAGAAAGGGGTGTCACATGGAATCAATCTCTACAACAAGCTACTATTTCTTCAATGGAATTTCAAAGCCATACTTCGCTACCAAAGGAACAACCACATAGGCCAGCTCCATGGAAGCGGCAATTATCAGGTGGGGCCAGGGCGCCAGCTAGACTCCCTCGTGCTCGACGGGTATGTTGCTGTCCTGACTATGAATCTGTTGAGTTTTACGTGCTCTTTTATGTCAATTGCATTGAAACAGCATGATCCTATTAACAACTTTGATGCATGTAGTTCTTTCTACTGTACATAATTTTCTTCTTTTTTCGGCGATTCGTCCGGCGATATTATACGGTGCTGAGTGTTGGCCTACAAAAAGGCGACATGTCCAGCAATTGAGTGTAGCAGAGATGCGTATGTCGCGTTGGTGTTGTGGGCACACAAGGAGGGATAGAGTCCGGAACGACGATATTCGGGATAGGATTGGGGTGGCACCAATTGAGGAGAAATTGATTCAACATCGGTTGAGATGGTTTGGACATGTCCAACGGAGGCCTCCTGAGACGCCGGTGCATAGTGGAGTTCTAAAGCGGGCCGATAATGTAAAGAGCGGTAGAGGTCGACCTAAACTAACTTGGGACGAGCCCGTTAAGAGAGATCTTAAGGAGTGGAATATCTCCAAGGATTTAGCTATGGACAGGAGCGCTTGGAGATTGGCAATCAACGTGCCTGAACCGTGACCTCTTTTTGTCTTGTGCCCTTTATGTCCCTTTATGTGTCTCCCTGTTTCTCGTCTCTTTTGGGTTTCATCTCTAGCCTACCCCAACTTGCTTGGGACAAAAGGCTATGTTGTTGTTGTTCCTTTATGGGTAATTGAACCGTATAACTACTTAGAATGGATGATAAAAGAATGTGCATTGTTGCTGAACTGAAAATATGAAATTAGTAGCTTTTTCCATATTTATGACGGCATATGTAGATGTATACTAAAGTCCAATGATTTCTGGTTGCATATATATTCTTATTCATCCTTTAGATGCCTCATGTCATGGTAGTGTACTTCCATGCTGCTGCATTTTTCATGTATAATACCTTGCTATGACGTTTTCTTGTGGTGACTTGAGCCAATGCCAACCTGTTGGGCTAGATTGTTTCTCTAATGTTGTATTGTAATAGTGGTAGTGCTCCCATAGCGTGGTCTCCTGGGAAACAGGTTTCAGGCCTGGTATTTACTTGCCCCCTCCCCCCCCCCCCCCCCACCCCCCCACCCCCCTCCACAAAACTTCTTATCTGCTAATGTAGAGTCAGCAGAGCTCCTGCTATCCTTATTATAACTTGTTTATCTTTTATGCACCTTGTTGACATGTCTCCTGACTATGATTAGGCACCACATCAGTCTCCACAAGCGGCTGCTCCTTCTGTCCGGTCTTCACTGCAGACAAATCTGTCATACAACAATGAAGTTTCAAATGTTGGATCTGACCTTTGTGAGATGCAGTCAACTGAGAGATCCCAACCATATGCAAGAACCAGTAGCTATGCTAATCGAAGGTACAGTTCCATGAGTCAGCAGAACACAAGTAAAGCAAAAATACCAATAGGTTCAACGCCCCCAGAAATAGTTGTAAAATCATATACATCAAGGCTCCTTATCGGCAACCCAGAGGGTAAAATAGTCATTAGGTCTGATCAATATAACAGACATGATTTCCAGGTGGTGTATCCAAATGCAAAATTTTTTGTGATAAAGTCCTATGATGAGGCAGACATTCACAAATCCATCAAGTATGGTGTGTGGTCAACTTCCTCTACTGGAAGCCAGAAGTTGGATATTGCGTTCAGAGAGGCTCAAGCAATAGCTGCAAGTAGTTCTACCTTGTGCCCAGTTTTCCTGTTCTTTTCGGTGAGTTGATCTTAATTTAAAGGTATTTGACCTCTTTCATTCAATTCCATGTCCTTGAACTTGAATTACTGAGTCCAAAATTTTGGTCTAGCAGGTCAATGCAAGTTACAATTTCTGTGGCGTTGCTGAGATGGTGGGCCCTGTCGACTACCAAAATGACATGGACTTTTGGTGCATGGATAGATGGATTGGCAGCTTTCCTATTAAGTGGCATATCATAAAAAACGTACATAACTCCACTTTCCGAAGTATCTTACTGCAGAACAATGAAGATAGGCCTGTGACCTCTAGCAGAGATACACAAGAGGCAAGCTCTCTTTGATATCTCACTAAATTTCCTTCAGTTGGGAGAATGTCGTTTCACTGTTTATGGTTGGTTTCTTTAATTAAAGGAAAACATGTCTCTGCTCAGTTCTCTGGTTCTATAGTATTTTGGTATAGACCCTAAATATTGATTCCACATAAAATGGGTCACGTAAATCTTAGGTACTACCGTACTAGCAAGTTTTGTTTCTTTGGATGAAGTTGGCATAGCAATAGCTAATAGGTTTTATCCATTTGCTAGTATTTTGCTGTTGCGCCTTTGACAACGTTGTAGCTTGATCTGCTGTTTATCTTGTGATCTCATCCTGCACCCTGAGTCCTGACACTGTGTTCCATACTTGCATTTGCAGATACACTACACTCCTGGAACAACTATGCTCGAACTCTTCAAATATACCAGAGCAGACGGATGTGTGCTTGATAGCTTCATGGTGCATGAGGAGAAGGAAGCAAGGAGACTCCAGAAGTTTAAGCTGCGCAGGGGTGCTCCACATTTTATACCTGCATGGCATGGCCCTCGTCCCTCCAGACATGTGCTGCCAAAATCTGACAGTGTAGTGATGGACAAAATTACCAGTGAGTGTGAGACAAATAATCTGACTGACAAGCTACAGAATCTCAACCTGGAGAAGAACCAGGCTTCATGGCAAGACTTCGGGAACCTGACTAGTGTAGCTTCCACCACAAACAGACAGAAAGAATGGTATTGCTACAGAACCCAGGCTCATTTTAAGACAAACAAGGATACTGTGAAGGCTATACCATCTCCAGCTCGAGCATACCATCCCATGACTCATCCAAACCAGAAGTCTGCTTTGGATGGAGAACAACGATGCTGGAAGAAGGTTGAGATCGCCCCAACTGAAAACCCACAACCAGAAACTGTTGCCAGCGCCTCGTCAAAAGCACCACCTGAGGAGCATCAACAAGGAGGTAAAAGTACCTTGGTGCACAGTGCATCAGGAGCTCCTGAGATGACTTGTGAAGAACAAAAGATTGTTGGGAAAGCCTGTCCACCTGCGGCCTTTTCGACAAGTAAAGCCTGCTCAGAACCCCTGCCTGGTGTGCTTGCTATTGGCTCAATGCTGATCCCGATTACGACGTCCAATTACTAGGTCCAACCAAAGGCATCTCGTGTTAACCCACACGAATCAAGGCGTTTCTTGTAAGTAGCATGGTTCCGTTTTGAGCTTCTGACGTTATGGGCTCATGGCAAACCATGGAGTAAGCGGTCTTCAGTTTAATCTGGCAAACTAGGAACCACTTTTCTTAGGATGTGGAAGGTTCAGGTTTTCTTTTGATCTTTTCAGTTCAGCATTGTTCTTGCTTTTGAATCTTCATCAGTTGCCATGTCTGAACCTTTTGGTTACCCTAGCCTCTGGAATGGAAAAATAAAAATACAGGATTTGGTGATGTGCTTAAACTTCTGTTGAAGTGGTTAGCGGAGTAAGTGTCATGTTATGTTGAAATGTTTTCTTTGTTGGAATGGTATGCTAAGTATCTCTTTGTTCGCACACTCTGTTGTTAAATCTAGACATGTCCGCATCCTGCATTGGACAGGCAGGAGTTGACAGCGAGACTGATGATTTACAAATCGGGGTGGTTTGGTGGTGCCCCGTTTGAGATAACCAAAGACGAAGACTGAAGATGCCCTGACTCTGGCATGGATTCCAGCAATACCTACCTGTCTGCGATACTTGATTGTTTTCTATTTTTTAACCCCCGAACAGCTATCGAACCAACCACCATCCATTCGTTGTGGTTGTGGTGGCATGGCATGTGATGTGTGATTTGAACAGTTCATCAGCCAGCAATTTGGTATGGATACTGCTTCTGTAACATACGAATATCCGTACACCTGGTACTTGCCCAAGTCCAACCTGCTGACTTCACTGCGTGTTGCAGAGCAGGTGCAGGTTGCTGACTTGCTTCACTCTTCGCTACCAGGGCCATGTTTAGATGCCCAATTTTCCTCCAAATTTTACTATACAAAAAGATGATTTACATCCCATCAAAATACCGGCACATGTATGGAGTACTAAATGTAGATAAAATCAAAAACTAATTGCACAGTTTTGTTGTAGTTTGCGAGACGAACGTTTTAAACCTAATTAGTCAATGTTTGGATAATTTTTATCAAATACAAACGAAATTCTACAGTGCGCTACAGTGCTCCACAGTGATTCAGCCGGCGCCAAATCGGCCCAACTAAACAAGGCCTAGTTTTTGTTTTCGTTTTTGGATAAAGGTCTTACTAGCGTGTTGGTGGTGTTACTGCTAAACTAGACGCCCCACCTATATATAAATATAATATATAATATATAATATATCGAGTACTACTAATTAGTAAATCGTCTGTTAAGACTGTCTCCAACAACCGCAACCTAAAATACAAGACTCATTTGTCCTTTAGGTAACGCTACAGTCAAAGGGTTTCATACCTATTTTTAGTCTTCTCCAACAACAAGACCCAAAAGACGATCCTTTCTGCAAATGGGTCTTCTGGAGAGAGAATACCCATATTTGGGTTATGGATCTCCTGACACCAAAAATGAGTCTTTCAAATAGGTATTCTATTGAAGACTATAGGTATCCTATTGAAGACCCATTTTGGGTTTGGGTACCCCCAATAGGTACCCTGTTGGAGACAGCCTAACGCCAACCACTCTTAGTCTTAGGTGAGGTGAGGTAGTAACCACCATTCCACCAACTCCATTTGCATCGGCGCATACAAAATGCCAACGATCTGGATCTCACTGACCCACTCATCTCAGTCTCCTCAGTGGATGTCAATTCCAGGGCCCTTCCTGCACCATGTAGGAGTACGCCCTTGTTCCATTGCAGCGAGAAGGAAAAAAGGAAACAAAGCGGTGATCCATTCAGACGAGTATGGTTTGGATCTGACAAACACAGCTCACGACGTTTTGCCTCGTTCCCATGCGACGTTGGACTTGGGCCGTGGCGTGGCGGCATTGCGTTGTTAATTGCAGGTCTCGAAATGCAGCAGTTGTTGCGTACATTCAGATTCAGATCAGCCGCGGTGGAGTAAGACGAGGCCTTTTCTACCCAGCTTTGCTCACTACTGACACCAACTCGCCAACTACCGATGGATTCATTATTCAGCCATACATGATGCGCGGGTCCTGTCCTAATAACAATAAAAAATAATAAAACATTTTGCACCAGTACTATTGGGCTAGTGCTGTACTTAGAGCACTAGTGCACCGTGCACATGACATGGAGACGAGACTTGTTTATCACTACTATCATATATAGGATGTGTTTAGTTGAGAAAATTTAGGTGAAAAATTACTGTAGCACTTTTTTCGTTGTTATTTGGTAAAATTTGTCCAACCATGGATTAATTAGACTCAAAAGATTCGTCTCGAACTTTACAGACAAACTATGTAATTAGTTATTTTTTTACCTACATTTAATGCTTCATGCATACGTTTAAAGATTTGATGTGATAAGTGGAAGAGGAAATATTTTGGGTATGCATGCCAAGTGAACGCGGCCATAGTAATATCTGCCTGATTGAGATTTCAGAAACTGTCGGGGGTAAGGTATGCATGTAGTGTAGGAGCAGCCTTTGTGTTTCTGCATGGTTTGGTGCTTCTTTCCCTAGCTAAGCAGATTATCGTCCATCTCCCTCGTCCTCGTGCTAGCTTTTCGCGAAGGGTTGGTGTAATGGTGTGCCATTCGTTATGACCGGCCGGCCGGGGGCACAACCAGCACCCATCACCGACACCTTTACCATTACCATCATATGCATATTCATATCGATCGTTGGTCAATTTCTTGCAGGCATGCATGGATCGGAGCAGCTTCATTCATGCCACACACTGGCACGCACCTGATTGATTGTTCCCCAATGCAAGCACTGCTACGTTTCATAGCTACCAAACGGTTCCGTTTGCGTTTCAGATTCGCCTGAAGAAGGAAGCGCCCCGGCCTAGCGAGCGAGGCTACAGTTTGACGCTTGCCATGCACCTAATGTCGATCGATTTTGGCCGCATGGTGTTGCTGTTGCGTAGCATACAAGAAATTAATTTCCAGACCACTGAGAAGGAGGTTAGGTAGAATCTGTGGCCCTGTTCATCTGGCTTATAATCCGTCTTATTCAGCTTGTTTTTTCAGCCGGAACAGTATTTTTCTCTCACAAAAAATCAGCCAACAGTGTTTTTCAGCCGGCTTATAATTCCAGCCGAATGGCTCCACACCTGCTCTGCTGGATGGATATTTTCCTCGCTCGTCGGCTACGCTGGCCGCAGCAGGTGCGCTGTTCCGTTCCGTTCCGCTCCATCCGGTGGCGAGAGCATGCAGCAGCCTGCTGCCTGCATTTTTTTTTTATAAGTCGACGGGGGGAGAGGATCCCCACCTGAGATTATATTGATTTCAATGGCCCTCTAGGCCAGATGTTTGAAATACATAGTAGTACACGGTTCAAAGATAAGATTAGTTCAGGTTTACATTGCGGCAGTAAGGATAGAGCACCAAGCATCTGTTGTCTGCCTATCTTTTCTCGGTAGACGGACTCGCCACAGGTTTGCTTCCGTCTTGCACGCTGCCAAAGCACCTGCCAGTGTAGTCCGATCATCCCGGAAAACCGTGTTGTTCCTGCGTTTCCAGATGTGCCAGCAGCATAAGAGCAAGAATGTCCCAAAATGTGCGTTTCCTGCTGCCTGCATTCGTCGCCGCTGGCGCATGTCCTCCGTCCTCCCTCCAAACTGCTGGCCGGTGCCGCGCGTCGCGTCGGACTCTGGAAGCAGTAGCACACACGCGTGGACGTGCCTCCAGATCGAGTCCTGCTGAGTGCTGCTGATGGACCTGCCGGCAGCTGCGCCGTCGCCGTTGCGTCGGGTCGGCTCCTCCGATCCCTCCCCAGCCCCGGTCGTTCCATCTGCGCTGTTGCAGCATCCCAAAGGAAGCTACCGAGACCAACGTGCCACCAAACACGCATACACACTAGCTAGCTCCTAGGCCAGAATTCGTCGTCCGTCCGTGGCATCGGTGGCAACCACCCCGAAAAAAGCGCCTTCCATCGCAAGTCTAGCTAGCTAATTGTGCTTCATTTCCAAGCACAAAATCGATTGATACTACGCCCTCTGATATGATCCTAATTTAGGGCAACTTAGCATACTTTTTACTCTTTGATTGGCTGAAAAAGTTATAGAAAAATTGACAACGCGAGGAGGTCGGTGCTGCCGTATCATGTCATATTATTTATCATGGAACACGCTTCAATCTGACACATGAGGAAGTACATTTTTCTTGAGACGAGACTTTTGCTCCCTACTGAATTACTGATTGTACGTACTCTTCTATTAACTAATAATAATATAGAAAAAATGTCAAAAGACGGCACTTTTTTTATTTTTCTTGAGACGAGACTTTTGTAATACTAATATTAGTCGAAACTATATATACAGTAGAATTAGAAAGCCAGCATATTGTCGTCGTATAAACGGACTTTGCATTTGAGACGCGAGGGAGTAGCTTGCAGTAGTATTATCTAATGTTGGCTGCACCACACTGATTAATGAATGGTTATGATTACCTAGCTAAGGCTGCTTAACTATAAACGTCACCTTTAAATCGCGTCACCTTTTTCTTTTGAGGAAAAACTAAGCAATGGATTATATTTCTTGGCAAATAAAAAAAGTGCCCCCACCAACTCCCCCTCCCCCCACATGTTTGGTACAATGCGATGTTTCCAAAGTCTCGCGCCAGCTAGCCGCGCAGAGACGAAGCTACATATATGCTTGATGTTTCTCGCGGGGAATGAGGAATCCATCGAAATTTTTGTCCAAAGAAACAAGCCGAGCAGAAATCCATAGGAAGGGAAGCCTCTTGCAGTGGTAGAATTCTGTCGTAGTGTGCAGCCAGGCTGTATTCTATTTCTATATAAGCGGCGTTGGCCACGTTGTTTTAGTTGGCCGTCGGTCTCTGATTTCAGAATTCAGAAAGAAAGGCACAACACATCAGTTCACTTCATTTACTAGCAACAACCTGAGTGGCAGTGGCAGGGGGGCGGCGCGGCACCACAGCACGCGGAGAAGAGAGCCATGGCGAGCGCGGGGAACGGCGGCGGCGGCGGAGGCGGGGCGCTGAAGCGGTCCATGGGCCCGCTGCGGGTGCAGTACTACATCGTGATGGGCGCGGTGGCGGCGGCCGTGGTGCTGGCCACGCTGCGCTACATGCCGGGCCCGGCCATCCCGGCGACCACCACCGCCAGTACCACCAGCGGAGGAGGCGGCGGCGTCGTGCGCTCCTCGGCCCCAGCATCCGCCGCCGAGGAGGAGGAGCAGGAGGGGACGAAGAAGAAGAGGAAGAAGGGGGACGGGGTGGTGCTGTTCAACTTCGGCGACTCCAACAGCGACACGGGCGGCGTGGCGGCGGTGATGGGGATCCGCATCGCGCCGCCGGAAGGGCGGGCCTACTTCCACCACCCCACGGGACGGCTCTCCGACGGCCGCGTCATCCTCGACTTCATCTGTGAGTGTCCCTCTGGTTCAAATCCTATCCCGCCTCGATTCGATTCCATCCCCCTTCCTTCGTTCCTCCTCGAATTCACCCCGGCCGCTGCTCGGTCGGCTTCATTCCCGGCGATGCGCGCAGAGCCGTCCTTGTCGTTGCGATTAGCCGCGCCATTAGCGCGCGTATTTAAAAGGATTAGCGGGCATCAAGCGTGCTCGCTCGCCTTTGCGGCTAGGCCTAGCAATGTCGGCTGTTTGTGCGCGTGCGTGTAGCTGCGTGCCTAACCCACGTGTTTGAAACCGACTGTTTAGATGCAAAAAAATTTTCTGGCAAAATAGATACTGTAGCGTTTTCGTTGTTATTTGGCAATTAGTGTCCAATCATAGTCTAATTAGGCTTAAAAGATTCGTCTCATGGATTTCGTCTAAACTGTGTAATTAGTTTTATTTTTTATTTATATTTAATACTTCATGCATGTGTCCAAAGATTCGATGTGACGGGAAATATGAAAAATTTTGCAAAATTCTTGGGAACTAAACTGTGCCCGAATGTTTTGAGAGGGCGGAGGCTGCCAAGTCCAGTCCACCCTACCCTGTTCAAACAGTCACAATTTTCGAAACAAAAGGGTTGTTCAGTTGGTGAAAAAGTTTGGGTATGGCTACAGTAACACTTTTCGTTTTATTTGGCAATTTATGTTCAATCATAGACTAATTAGGCTCAAAAGATTTGTCTTGTGATTTACAACTAAACTGTGTAATTAGTTTTTTCTTTCGTCTACATTTAGTACTCCATGCATGTGCCGCAAGATTCGATGTGACAGGTACTGTGCAAATTTTTTTGGGTTGCATGAGCAACTAAACAGGCCCAAAGAAGAACCAAGAATAATGTTCGGAATGGAAGAAGAATTAATGTTGAGCACAATGGTTATAGTAATAGAATAGAAAAAATGTTGACGGTAGATTTCTTTCTTTTATTTTGGTGGACGGGATCGGGATGGGGTGTGTTGCCGTGGAAATGGACAACGGAGCACGCAGACGATCGGCGCCCCGGCCCGTGGGGTTGCTTGCCGTGTCGCTACTCGATCGCGCCCGGCCTGAGACGATCCCCAACCCCAAGGCAAGGCAGTGTCGTCGTCCTTGTCCACCAGCGCCTCCGTAGCTTGGCAGGCAGGCGCTGGCGAGGTAGGTACGTCGTCGCCGCCGCCGCCGCGCTCCCGGGCTCAGCTCGCATGACGAGTTTCTTGCTTGGCTGTCAACAATGTTGGACTGTTGGGCGAGGACCACGCCGGGGCCAAACGCTCACGCGTCCCGATGCTTCATCAGTCTTTCGTTTCCTTCGTGCGCAAGGGCAATCGTTTCTTGGCACCTCCCATTCAATGAGCGCAACCTGCCTGCGATCCTTCTCGCTTCCGAGCCTATTCATAGTTCCTTATTACTCCATTATTTAGGTGGTGTTTAAATCTAGGGATTAAAGTTTAGGGATGTCACATCGGAGTGTCACGTGAAAGTGTTCGGATAGTAATAATAAAATAAATTACAGAAGTTCTTGGTAATCCGCGAGACGAATTTATTAAGCCTAATTAATCCGTCATTAGCACATGTTTATTGTAGCACTACATTGTCAAATCATAAACTAATTAGGCTTAAAAAATTCGTCTCGCAAAGTAGTCGCAATCTGTGCAATTAATTATTTTTAGGCTATATTTAACACTCTATACATGTGTCCAAACATCCGATATGATAGGAAGTAAACTTTAGGGGAGAGAAACTAAGCAAGGCATAGTTAGCCCCCAAAGGATCCTCCTGTCCAGTTGCAACTACAGTACTAGCTAACCAGTCAGTTAGTGCCACTCCATTAGTAGTAATCAGTACTACTACTAGCACAGTGCACGTACTTGTAGTGTACTCTACTCTTCAGTCACAAACTCACAAAAGACATGAACAGAAAATGCTGGCATTAGGCAACAAGCACATGGCCACTTGGTCTTTTCTTTCTCTGTTGTGACAAAGCAGCTTCTTCAATTCGCACGTACTCCCTCCGTCCCCAATTAGTGTCTTGTTCCGGTTTTTGTGCCAGCAAGTTTAACTCGATTTGTATAAAATACGTGTAACATTTGTATCTCCAAATAAATTTATTAAAAAACTAGATTTAAAGATCTTTCCAATAATACTAATTATATACTATAAATATTAATATTTTTTTAATATATATTTAATTAAAATTGTTTCTCTGGAAGCGTAAAGCAACAGATATTTAGGGACGGATGGAGTATTAATTTAACCACAAGTGTATGAAAGCACCGCACCTTTGGAATCCGATGATGACGCAGCTCGGTCGGGCACACATGGTCATTATTCCTTTATTATCTTAAGCTAAAAAGAAGCCGCCATGCGTGTGCTGTCTCCGACGCGCTTTCCAGCGTTCTACGGATGCCGCTGCTGTGCTGCCAAAGCATCGCACGCAGACGCAGAGCTTTCCTGCCTTTCCTAATGACTGAAAATACCCTCCTCGACATTCCTCTACATGCAATGGAATCCAGCAGTCTGTGCCAGTTGGCTCGAATTCTTTTTTTTTTTTTACAAAAAAAAACTGACCGAAGCTTTTGCTGGCACTCCGATTCATTCAGGTGAGAGCCTGGGCACGCCGCACCTGAGCCCGTTCATGAAGCCGCTGGGCTCCAACTACTCCCACGGCGTCAACTTCGCCATGGCAGGGTCCACGGCCACGCCGGGAGCTACCACCTTCTCGCTCGACGTGCAGGTGGACCAGTTCGTCTTCTTCAAGGAGAGGTGCCTCGACCTCATCGAGAGAGGTTTGCTTTCTTCATCGCTCCTCTTCTTTTTTTTATTATCAAACAAGTCTCTTTTTTTTCTCTCTCTTCCCTGAACCATTCACCTTTTACGCAAACTGACGAATGAAAAAAAAAACCCTAATGTTGTCTGGTTTCCGTATCTGACGGGACTTGCACATCTTCTCCCAGGTGAGGCTGCCCCAATTGAGGAGAAGGCGTTCCCAGATGCTATATACACCATGGACATCGGGCACAATGATATAAACGGCGTTCTCCACTTGCCCTATCATACGATGCTCGAAAAGTTTCCCCCTGTAATTGCTGAAATCAAGAAAGCCATCGAGGTAAAATGTCACTCAAAGATCCGATGTACATTGCTTCTACTACATCTGATGATCTCTGAACTCCAACTAGTATTTCCTTTCAAGAATCTTTTTACACACTATTTATTCATTCCGTAATAACTAATCGTTCTATACATCCTTGCGAATAAAACTGCAGAGGTTGCACAAGAGCGGAGCCAGGAAGTTCTGGATACATGGGACGGGAGCGTTGGGATGCATGCCTCAGAAGCTTTCTATGCCGAGGGATGACGACCGCGACCTCGATGAGCATGGATGCATCGCGACCATCAACAATGTCTGCAAGAAGTTCAATTCTTTGCTGAGCGAAGCCTTGGACGAGCTGCGTTTGACGCTGAAAAGTTCGACGATCGTCTTCGTGGATATGTTTGCTATCAAGTATGATCTTGTTGCCAACCACACGAAATACGGTATGTTAATCGGTTATGGTCTCCGTTCCTTTGCCAGTTCCTTTTCATGCTGAAAGAAAATAGTTTTGTAACCAGGAGTAATGTATACTGCGATAACACAATTTTAGGTCTCAGATCAAACTTGTATACCGTTCTATTCCATGTGTTCTAACTTTGGTTCTCCTCATTGTTTTTCCAGGGATTGAGAAGCCATTGATGACATGTTGCGGTCATGGAGGCCCCCCTTACAACTATGACCCCAAGGAGAGCTGCATGACTTCGGACAAATACCTGTGTAAGCTTGGCGAAAAGTTCATAAGCTGGGACGGGGTTCACTTCACCGATGCTGCAAACGGCATTGTGGCTTCCAAAGTACTAAGTGGCGAGTACAACATTCCCAGGGTCAAGCTGACCAGCCTCCTCCCCAAAGCAAAATCCGATGATTAATGGTGATGCAGCATCTTAATTGGCCCTTAGTTTGGCCTATCAAGGATGATGAAGATGAAACTACTAACAAAACTGACCCCACCAAAGTTTAATTATTTTGAGGTTTCTCACATTACAGCCATTGTAGAAGAAGACTTTCCTTTTGTTTTCTTCTCTTTTTGTACAATCGAGGCATATGTATATCCTAGGGGTTAATACATGGCGATGCAGGTGTCTGTACCATGTATAATTCTTTTCTTCTGGATTTTGGGTCAATAAATAGAGATGAGTATCTGACACGTCTTTATCGATTTGTGGGACAAACAGAGATGGATATCTAACATATTGATACACGCTTTTATCAATGTTCCACACTAACATAATGTCTAACATGTTTGAACATCTATTGATCTAAATATAGATATTTTCTTGCTTTTTCCTTGGAATTCCCATCACTTCATCCAAATGGTGAAAAAAAAAAAACAGAAACAAAGTGTACTGGAATCGTCCAACCAAAGCACAGAAAAGTTTAAGGGGGTTAGGTTAGTGAACAATGATGGAGACGACCAATTATTAGCTGTGATGCATCATGTTTGCACTTGTGAGTCTGGACCATGTTTGGGCATATGTGCGGATGTGCCCACGTTTCAGTAAAGAGAACTCTCTGGCCCCTGCTCCACATGCTCCCTTTGATACGCAAGGTACCAAACAAATGCCAACCTTTCCAGGGTACAAACAAATACTTCCTCCAATCAGAAATATAAGTGCATCTAGGGTAGTTCTTCTTCGCCAAACACTTTCAGAGAAGTGAAATCAGTAATATAATGTTACTATGAGGCATAGAATTGTGTTCTGCAGCAACTTTCAGAGAAGTGAAATCAGTAATATAATGTCACTATGAGGCATAGAATTGTGTTCTGCCTGTGCTGCGTGGATGTGGAAGACGAGGACAGGCCACACAGGTGTGGAGGTCGAGGGCTTGGCCGACAGCGAGGCCCTAAGGGCCATGTGGGGAGGGCGGCGGTTACTGTTCAGAATAGGGGAGGAAGAAGGCTATGAGCATGACATGTGGGACCTGCTAACAGATGTGGCTGATGGTGGTAAAATGGAGCCATCCCTATCCCTTTGCATCCCTCCAACCAAACAAAAAATTAGGATAGACCAGGCAATTCAACCAAACACGAAGGTGCGACGATGCCATTCCAGAAAATAGGGATGGATCCACCCCGTCCCTCATATCCCAAAAACCAAACACACCCTAAGTGACTATGGTGAGGCATATGGCATCACGTTTGAAGAATTTTGGCTGGATTCAGTATTCTGTGAAGAATCCTCTGCACTTTTGAAGGCTATTGTGATCTGTAACATCAATGGGTCAGGTTTTAGTTTGTGAACTGCACTTCAGGTGAATCTGAGTTGCGAACGAGCCTGTATGCTCAGATGCATATGATGGATGGACAGTGCTAGCTGAAACATGCTGGACTGCTGTTTTGTTGTTGATCAGCCGATGGCTCACTTACTGTTCTACAGACTCATGTGTCTGTTGATTTTGAGCTCATCTTACTGGATACTGGTGCTGAGGAATCTTCAAGGCTGAACTATGTGCGACCTGAGCCACCTAACTGTGAGTCTGTGACATGGTTTCTTGGCAAACAACAAGTGACTTTGCTGGCATGCAGAACTGATCAACAGGGAATTTTAGCTACTAACTGGATACTAAATATGATTCACGGCTGCAAGCCATCCAAAAGGCAAACTAAATAAAAAAGGGCAGACCCAGTGCCAGAGGCTCCCACACGAGTGGGGTCTGGGGAAGGGAATAACCGAAGTAAAGTCTTACCCCTGCAGAAATTCTGCAGAGAGACGGCTTCGAGTCACCAGGTCCTGGGTTCGAAGCCGTCTCTCTGCAGAATTTCTGCAGGGGTAAGACTATACTTCGGTTATTCCCTTCCCCAGACCCCACTCGTGTGGGAGCCTCTGGCACTGGGTCTGTCCTTTTTTATTTAGTTTGCCTTTTGGATGGCTTGCAGCCGTGAATCATATTTAGTATCCAGTTAGTAACTGTGCAGTTGTGTGTTCACTAAATTGAGCAAGCAGCTTCTGCTGGTTCCTCAGCAACTCAACAACAACAACAACAACAACATAGCCTTTTGTCCCAAGCAAGTTGGGGTAGGCTAGAGATGAAACCCAAAAGAGACGAGAAACAGGGAGACACATAAAGGGACATAAAGGGCACAAGACAAAAGATGTCACGGTTCAGCAACTCAAATCGAGGTGAATTCAAATAAATGTATAAACAGTAATTAATACTTCAAAGTGACAAGTGAGATAAAATCATTGGGTCCCTATGTAAATTAATGCTCAGGCACCAATTTGAACACACATTTCAGAGGAGTAACACCATGTCTTCCAAAGTTCATATCGATTTTAAAGCCATTTGTAAGCTTATATTGTTGGGAAAATCTAAAAATGGTTTGCTAGTTCCCTTTTTGTCCTGAGCTAAAACTTACTAGTTCCTTAAGCATACAAATTTCAAACAAAGAACAAGCTAACCCACAGAAATCTGGTGCTGTTTTGGCAGATGCAGGCAGGGAGAGCTTGATGAGTCAACACGAAAACAAATCGAGGGAAACAACAGGCAGCCAATAGAAGTGGAGTTCTCTTATCTCTCACCAGTGATTTGCATGGAAACGGGGCAGTCGCTGGAGAGATGCTCACCCGATGGCACACTAGTAGCTTCACTACCTGTCTCAGTTTTCACATCCCCCACCCTTACTCTCTCAGAGTCCCTATCCTCTGTTTCTGTGGAATAACAAAAGAAAAGGTATGAGAGATGAGAGAAATCTCAATCCTAAACAAAATGGGTTCACAAAATAACAAGCCTGATAGCATACACAACACACCTGATACAAAAGATAAACCCAGTAGACAGGCCCAAAAACATTACAGGACACAAGCGTGGCCCATCATTCCAGGCTTTTGATTATAAATTGAACGGCTAAGAAATTTAACTGGCAGTTTAACAAATCCTCAATCAGCTGATGTCAAGCAAATCTGGAAAAAAAAAAGAAACACCTTCAGACATACATAATAAATTAACGCGTAGAAGAATAAGGAACAAAGGGCATCACCTTAGGAAGGCCAGCTGCTTCAACCCTTGTGGAGAAGTTAGCAATTATACAAATTGTTGTTTTAGTAAAAAAAATAAAAATGCCAACTTTTACAGCTTCGACTGATAGAAGCAAACCTTAATTAAATTACATTTTAGGATTTGAGTGAACCTACCAATGGACTAAATCAACTCCAAGTCTCACACAAGACAATAGTGAGGTGATTAGATTATACGGCTAAAAAATATCCTTTTCTTTGAGAAGGAATAGTCGAAATAAACAACTTTGGTGAAAGAACAATACAAATTTCCAGAATGCGCACCAATCAAAGGTTTGTTCTGGTCTTAACTGTATTAAATGTGGAACGAGAATACAGATGACAGTCTTCAAATTTGCAAAGGGAAAATCAGCTCAGTTTCTGTAGAAACGTAAGCCATTAAAAAATCATAACACAGGCAGTGTGAATACCTGATCCAAGGATGATACGTATCACTTCTTAATCAGAGAAGAGCCAACCCCTAATGGCAACTCAAACAGCAGGGCTTATTCAGGAGAGCGAATAGTGTACTGTGCAGATCATCTATAAGAACTATGCCTTCAAATAAATAGGCATAAGACATGAATAGAGGCAAACAACAAAAACACCAGTGCAGGTGCATGTCACAGAAGAACTAAAACGAAAGTGAGAAAAATAATGGTAACCAGAATTCTGTGTGAATCATTATAATAAAGTCATCAACAGATTAGTTCTACTGAGAAAAATCATGATCACATTAGTATTTCTTTCTCTCGGAAAGCACCGCCACTTTCACAGGACAAGATATCACCAATAGCTACCACAGGAACAAGAGCCATTCTTGAAATGATGGAAGTAACTGGAATCTCGTACACTGATCTCATGGTCTTCTGCACCCGCTGCTTTCACAGGATGACAGGACAAGATATCACCAATAGCCACCGCAGGAACAAGAACCATTCTTGAAATGATGGAAGCGACTGGAATCTCGTACAATGATGTCATGGTCGACAATCTTGGAGATGTAGGTGAATGCACTGTGACAATCACCGCAAACACGAAGGTTCTTTGTGATCCGTATGGGACAACCAGGGGAAGTTGTGAGGAGCCCAAATGCGAGAGCAAGCTTCTCACTGTGTTCAGTGAGAAGATTATTTTTCTCCTCGTCATCAACATCGTGCAGTGCAAAGTTTGTCTCGGGGACATAACCCATAACCTTGATGCGACCAATTAGTCTCTCTAAAAGAGAATATATCTCTGGAGATAGAGGGTGTGATCGATCTCCAACAAAGAAAGATGCAGTGCCCTTCTTACCTTGGACCCAGCTGCATCCTGGCCTCTTCTTAATCCCTGATCTCTTCATCAGTTGTCTGATTCTTGCTACATCTTTCCACCGCCTTGCAGTAGCATATATGTTGGAGATAAGCGTGTAGGATCCATCATTCTCTGCTTTGATACTGACCAGTTTGTTCAGAGCATATTCAGCAAGTTCCACATTCGAATGAACTCTGCAGGCACTAAGTAATGCAACCCAGATAACTGCACTAGGCTCCATTGGCATTTCCTGAATCGTTTTCCATGCCTTATCTAATTGCCCAGAGCGAGCCAGCAAGTCAATAACACAAGCATAATGCTCTGCACTGGCAACTACACCATAATCTCTACGCATGATATCAAAGTAATCCAGACCTTGATCCACCATGCCAGAATGGCTACAAGCGTAAAGAAGAACCAGGAAGGAAATATCATCAGGAAAAAAGCCTGCCTTTTGCATCTTGTCAAATATGTCCAAAGCCTCCTTACCACGACCATGCATTCCATACCCTGACATCATTGAAGTCCAAGATACTTCATTCCTTTTAGGCATGCTATCAAATACATTTCTACCAGTATCGACATCACCACATTTTGAGTACATATCGATAAGGCAGTTTGACACAAAGTACACAGATGCTTCATATTCATGGCGGCGGGTGACATAAGCATGAATCTGCTTACCCATACGAAGAGCTGACAAATGTGCACAGGCCATCAAAATGCAAGAAATTGTATAAGCATTTGGGGCAACTGCATATGGTTTTGAAATCATCTCTGAGAAAAGCTTGAGGGCGTCATTCGAGTCTCCATATTGTGCATACCCACCAATCATGACGGTCCAAGTCACCACATTACGTTCCCTTCGAGGTATGGAATCAAATATGGAGCGTGCAGCTTTAAAGCTTCTGCACTTTGAGTACATATCTATTAATGCATTGTGCACCATTAGATCCTCACCATCACCGTCACCACCAAAATCATTATCCAAGGATAGAAGGCACTTCTTCAGAGAGTATGCATGAGTTTCCATACCCTGAGACAATGCTCCCAAGGAAGCACAAGCAGACAATAGAGAGATGATAGTGACAGAATTTGGCTCTGAACCATAAAGAATCATTTGCTGGAATGCATCAAGGGCCTCTTGGCCACATCCCCTCTGAGCATACCCTGCAATTACAGCACTCCATGCTATGACGTCTAGCGGGATATTTTCCTTGCGCATATTCTTGAAAAGCTCGAAGGCCGCCCCAAAGTTCCCACTTTGGGTGTATCCAGTAACCATTGCATTCCAAGAAACGACATCCTTGAATTCCATTACATTGAAAACCTTTACAGCATCCTTCATTGACCCACACTTTGCATAGGTATCAATCAGGGCATTGCACACAAAAGCATCTGGAAATGTGCCATTCCGAATGGCATAGCCGTGGATTTCTTTAGTTTGAGGCAATGCCTTTAGAGAAGCACATGCGGGAAGAATGTTGACGATGCTAATGATATCTGACCTTTCATTTGTAGCTTTTTCGTGAACAATAGCTGTCATCTCTGAAAACAGGTCTAATGCAGTCCGCAGATTACTACCCTTAACATGGGCAGCAACAATTGAATTCCATGAGATAACATCATCAATTCCCTTCTGTGTTATTTCATCAAAAACCAGACTGGCATCCTCCAAAGAACCACAGCGGGAATACATTGCCACCAATGCATTGCATACAAAGACATTCGACTCAAATCCATTGCAACATATGAGCCCATGGAATGCGCTACCACAACGGTATGAAGGCAGCTCTCCGCATGCTTTCAGCGCATATGGCAGAGTAAAATGGTCTGGCTTAGTTCCAGCACGCAGCATGCGGCAAGATACACCAATTGCTCTGTCAAGGCGGCCTTCCTTGATGTGTTCTCTTATGAGTAGATTCCACCACACGGCTGGTGATGGTGTGACACGCTCCAACACTGAGAGAGCATCGCTCGTAGCACCACAAGCAAGATAGGAAGCTACAACACCGGTACCCAAAGATTTTGGCGACACATATGAATGTGATGGAAGTGGTGGGAGTGACACTGACAGCAACGATGCTGGATACAAAAGAAGGCCATAAGCAATTATCTTCTGGTGAATTTGACGGACTGTTTTCACAGACCTGCATTCCTTCAACAGTGATGCGAAGTGCGTCGGAGAGACATCTCGAACAGAGCATTCTGCACTTGCAACTGACAGGAACTGAACTCCGATTCGCTTTGCTGCTTTTGGCAAGTTGAAGAGCATAACGCTAGTGGAATATCATCGTGCACTCTGAATCCTTGAAAGAGAAGTCAGGGCATCGCTGTTTCATCAAACGAAAAAAAATTGCTTAGAAAGAAGTATCATAGACATTGCCGCAACTAAGGGCAGCTGGGGCAAAGAAAAATATACCAATAAATATGAACGCGTAAGAACAACATCTAGGCTACAGAATTGTGACCAGGTTGTTGCGTATGCTACTCCAATCATGTGCTATATTTTCCATCTGTATGACTACTCCATCGTTGGAATTTAATACTGTATCGTGGAAAATACATTAGTGCTCAATCTAAGACAAGGCACTGGCTGGGCATTTCATCGAGCATATGCAAGGCGTCAGGCGATTGAACCTAGCCAGCTTAGACCAACAAAGCACACGCTGAAGTTGGAAGAACATGGACTTTTCTGACACCACGGCAGTTCTAACATCTCCTAGAGCAGAGCTCGCACTTAAAAGAAAATAATAAAAAGCCAGCAAAGCAAGAAGCTGAGCTTCCTCCTTACCGGTCCAGATGGATATGCGCTGAGAGGAGAAGAGGCCGGTGAGGAAAAGACAAGGACGACGAAGGGGGAAGTGCGTCCTTTGCTTCGACTGGGTGCGGCGGCGCGGAAGGAGGCGGAGAAGAAAGGACGAGAGCCGGCGCCCGCCGTTCCCCCCACTCGCCCCCTCGAGCATTCGGGATTCAGGAGAGCAAGGGCCCAGGAGGGGTCGGGTCGGGCTAAAGTGTGGAGAATCTGGCCCATTAAGAAAAAACGAGCAGACCAGTGAAGCCCATGACGGGGATTCGTTGCCTGAGTTGCCTCCCTCCTTATCTTCTTGCACCTGCTTGCTTGTTTCACCTCAGACAAGTATAATAACAGACTAAACGCTGCGGTGGAGAAAAAAAAAAGAAGAAGCGGACTATAAGCTTACAACCGGTTTGAACAAAGAACCAAAAAATTCTGTAAGACAAGTGGGTCATGTATTAACAGTGAAGAACTAATTGCTATATGAGTGAGCTAAAAGAAGACTGAAAAAAAACCTTACAGCAAGTAAACCGGCTATATTATTAGCCTCTCTCTCCTATCGGCAGGCCAGCCCGGCGAACAGCCATCGCCGGTGATTTCTTTCCCGAAAGGGCAAAACAGAAAGCGACGGGAAATATCAGAGTACTGAAGCTGCAGAATCAAAGCACACAAGTTCTTAAGAGGATTAATTGGGTTAATGAAGACAATAAGCATACTGAAGACTTGCAATTACTAGGTGTAATAATGACCAAATATGGAGGAGGATATACGTGCATGTGCATTCCAAGCTTGAGGGTCTGTTTGCAGTTTTGGGAGTACGAAACTGGGACCAGGCCTAGCCACGTTTTCCTGATCAGAATAACGCCAAGTGGGCTAGGTCCTGAACAAAGTAACAAACAAACTGCAACTTTGCCAAGGTACAAAACACAATAATCATCATCAAACTTTTTCTCATTGCCTGACGTCTTGGTGAACTTTATTACTACTAGTACGGAGTACTTTCTCAAAGTGGCACTACAGATTAGGGAATTTGCCAGCCTGGAGCGCCAGGTTTTATGGAGAATTGTAAGGCCTTATTTAAATTCATGGGCTAAAGTTTAGAGGTGTCACATCGGGATGTCATATGAGTAGGGATGAAAACGGATCGGATACGGACGGATATCACTGATATCGTATTTGTTTTCATATTTATGTCCGGATTCGGATTCAAATACGGATAGTATGAAAAATGTCGGATAGAATACGATTGGATATCGACATCATAAATATGTGATTTAAATATTCGGATACGAATACGGTATCATATGTTAAATATCCGGACTCGGATACGGACGGATTAAAACCTCTCTAAACGAATTCGGTCTCGAATACGGTCGGAAAACATCCGTACCATTTTCATCCCTGCATATGAGAGTGTTCGGATAGTAATAATAAAATAAATTACAGAAGTCATCAGTGCTCCGCGAGATATTAAGCCAAGTAATCCATCATTAACATATGTCTACTGTAGCTTTACTGTAGCATATTGTCAAATCATGGACTAATTAGTCTTTAAAAAATTCGTCTCATAAATTAGTCGCAATATGTGCAATTAGTTATTTTTGAAATCTATATTTAATATTTCATGCATGTATCAAACATCCGACAGGATATAGACTAAACTTTAAGGGGAGAAACTATACCAGCCCTAGATTTTAGAGAAACCCCTCCCTCGGCTTACGGTGTCAAAGGTCAAAGCACTGCAGTGCTCCAACATGAAGGGTAAATTGGTCTTCTTACTACTTGGGCCAAACCTGAATAGAGCAATATTATGATATTCATAGAGCAGGACATGATCAGTCAGATTAGATAGAATCAAGTCTGAAGCTTGTATACCTGTTCATCGTTAACAGCTGGTGCTGGTCTCACAGACCATAATACACTAGTCGCTGTTATGCGTGTGCCTATCACAGACGATGATGTGATGCAGTACGCTTCTGCGTTTTGGTTGGTATACTGCAACTTCACACAATAGACCGACGACAGTGGAAACTTGTCGTCTCTCCCATTTCAAATTTCTGCATTTATTAAAAATATATTTCTGCATTTTCTGTTCCAGATGGGAAGGGGACAATCACGCAACAACAAACAAATGGCCCAAAAAAATCCCTCGAAATTTGGACCACAGAGAAAACTACTCCCTCCATTATCATTTGTTAGGCGTATGATGCTTTTTCATTTTTGATGTTTTATTAGGCGTGGGATATCTATCGAGGCATGAGTCAAAGAGCAAGTTGCGGCATTTACTCATTCACAGCAAACCCGAAGTGTTTTTTTTGCATGTAACGTAGAAGACAACTCATTTAGTTGGTTAATTTCACTGGGGCTAGGAAAAGTCGGCTACATGCATGCATGCATACAGGGTCGTGCTCAGCGTTTCATTAATTCTCCACCTTGCTCTTTGAAATTTCCTGGTCTCTGTAAAACTGGTCCTCGCACCTAAGAAAAGATAATGGAGGGAGTAGAATGCAAATCTTATTATATACTCCATCTGTCCATAAGGTCAGTCTCAGTGGGGAGTTTCATTATGTTGTTTTCAAGACTGCCATGTCATGTGAAATGGAATGAAACTTGGCTGCACTGTTTTCAAAATATGAATACATTGGTAACAGGGCCATGAAATCTCCACTGAGACAGGCCTAAGTCACCATCGTATTAGCCTTCGGCGCAATGACCAAGGAGCAGTAAACAACGTCAATTTGCATTTAAGACAAGGAGCCGCCAAGGAGTCGCCACCAACGAGCAGCCAAGGAACAATAAATGCAGACAAGGAGCAGCCAATGAACACCAAATGCATAGTACGTACGAGAAGCCAAACCCGTGGTCCTAGACTAATACAAACCCGTGGTCCTAGACTAATACAAAGGAGACTTTTAGAAAAAAAAATTGCTTAGATGTAGAAGATAAATGGACGGAGGGAGTATTTCAGTACATCGATTAAATAAGCCCATGTGAATTAATTAAGAAAACTGATAGCGGATAACATGGCCACCCTGTCACACTTCCTTGAACAAGTCTACATCCAATCCATGCCGCCGTCACCCCGGCTTGGTCAACACCATCTCCCTCCTCGCCCTCGTCCAATAATTTTGTTTACAGCTCACACACGATCTCTGCAACCATTATCTTATTTCCACAGTATACAATTAATTAGTCTTCCGTTGGTGTCATTGTAGCAATGGGCCACAGTACATCAATTAAAAAAACAAAACAGTTGAATTTGTCATAGGATTTTCTCGAGTTGGATCATATGACTTCTCCCTTGTTCAGGACTTTATAAAAATCTTTGGTACATGAGAAACTTTTACATAAACTTACGAGAGCGAAATTGTTTCTCATGAAATTCTTATAAATTCCCCATTATGATAGCCCAGCTCTAGATTAATTTAAACTCTATTGGGTCTGTTTGGATCCATTATATAGCACTAAAAATTAGATAACTAATAGTAGCTAATAGCTGATAATTTTTTGAACAGTGAGTGGAAGGTGTATGTAAACTATTAGCAGTTATTAGCAATTTCAAATCTACTAATATAACTTAATAGTTAGCGGCCCTCCAGCTAATAATTTTTAGCATGTCTGTTTGGACCCACTAATACTAATTTTAGCTTTAGCTGCTAATTTTTAGTGTTAATAAGGTCGTAACCCGTCGCCTCCATTTCTGCCTGCCATGGCCATACCCCGTATACTAGCATTAATAAAGTCCGATGATCACCAACCTCTAACGTGTAATTACTGTTCTACCCTTAAACACGACCACGTCTCTAGCTAGTTCAAAATTAGTCATTATTAGTAATTTAAAAAAAGTGCAGGACGAAATTTGGAATCTTGCAAAGTATATAAATGTGAACACGTATGTATGCTCTTTCACAGTTGTTAAATCTTGAGACTACTAGCTAGAGATTAGAGACAAATATCCATCCATCCATCAAGGAGGCTGCTGAAGGCGAGGGCTCTGACTCTGAGCGTGGAGACCGACGACGGCCGCGCCATGGCAGGCGCCACCAACGGCAGCGGCGCCAACAACGGCGGCGGTGGCGGGGGGAAGGTGATCAGCATGCCGCTGCAGTACTTCTGCGTGCTGGCGGCGGTGGTGGTGTTCGTGATGGTGCTGTCGCTGTCCTTCATGTCGCCGGCCGCCATGGTGGCCGTCCGCCAGAACCTCGGCTCCGTGGTGGTCGCCCCCGGCAACAGCAACAGCAACAGCAGCGGCGCCGCTGCCGGCGGCCTGGCTGCGGCATCACCGCCCGTGTCCTGGAAGGCGAACAAGGAGAAGGAGCAGGCGCGGCGGCCGCCGGTGGTGCTGTTCAACTTCGGCGACTCCAACTCTGACACCGGCGGCGTGGCGGCGGCCGGCGGGATTCGGATCATGCCGCCCGAGGGCCGCACCTACTTCCACCGCCCCACGGGCCGGCTCTCCGACGGCCGCGTCATCATCGACTTCATCTGTGAGTTCCATACCCATACTTCCATTGATTAAACTCACCATTAATTCACCGCTTCTTCTGCCGTTTGGTAAAATCAAATCATTTCGCCGCGCTGTTAGCTCTCTGGCTGGAATTAGCCAATAATCCGAGGACTTAATTGCACACGAAATCAGGTAAACTGTTAGGTGGCTGCTCGGTGCGATTTGGATTTTGGAAACGCTGGCAACTAGCAGCATCCCTAATTGCACACTGAATTTCTCAATCCGATATGAATCATAGATTCATGTTGAATTCCTCTGTTCTATACGCTCTCGATTTTACCGGGTCAATCAATCGGGCTAAGGAGAGTTACAGCTAGAAGATGGTTGGTGGATCATGGTGGCTAACAAGTTGGGACAGGTCAAACAAGCCCATGTTGCCGCCGATGTGGAAGAGGGATTAAAAATTGGTTCTGTTCGGTGGTTGAAGCAGAGGAGCAGGCCTCATGTGATGTGCCCAATCACAATGCCATTTCAGTCTTTGGTTTGGTTCTTTCCCCGGTCAGTTGAGAGAGATGGAAACCTTTGGCTGTCTGGAATGTCAAATTAGGTTATCTGCAGGGTTTAGAGTGAAAATCCGCCCTTGATTGTCGCAGCAAACTTGGTCCATTCTCCTCCATTGCTAGACTGGTTCTTTCTTGTGCTTTCCTGCCTCTTTCTGTGTGCAGACCAGACAAAGGTTGTTGGACGACCATCTTGTGTTTGATGCTTCCTTCTTCACACAAATTCGACATGCCTTTTTTCATTTTCTTTGCATTGGCATGGATCGGAGTACCAAACATCCTTGTGTTATCATCAATAATCAATAGAATGTCCTTAGGTTATAGCTCGATATGATGTAAAGATATTGAACTAGATCTAACCCAAAAAAAAAAAAAGATAAGGTGAGTACAGAAGGGGTACTCAGGGTGATTATTACTGGCTTGCCAGTTGTTTCTTACTCCTATTTTGTCCGATTAGCAAGTTGTTGAGTCAACAGCTAACATCACCGAAAACACTGCAACTAGTGATGTGGCATTGGCGATGGCAGATGGATCTGTAAACCTACCAGTCACATGGTTTTCTTTGTCTGTTCTGCCAATGTTAGTGCTTGTACAAAATATTAGGAGTTCAGGGTGTAGACTGCAGAGCATCATTCAGCTACCGTGTCAAACTGTGCTTATCAAGACTGCAACTGGAATGGATAATTTTTGCCAGCTTATTTACATGTTTGTATTGCTACCTTGTTGTCATAAAGAAAAGGTCAATTCGTCAAATCGCTGTGCTTTTTTTTTTTTTGCTTCTTCTAAAATTTAGACAAGTTTGATTATTGAAAAATAATTTAAAGAAGTCTTCCACTCGCTGACAGTACACAAAGTCGTTGACTAATTTTTTTTAAAACTTGCATCTTTAATTACAAAATACGCAATATGCATGCCATGATCCCGCCACATAATATGGTATATTACCCATGTGGAAATTCATGCTTGTCACATTGCATCACGTTTATCTTATCCGAGTGCACATGCTGACCCCCCTCAATGATACTTATATAAAAACATGTGTGTTTACATAACGGCTAAGTAAGTTTTTTATTGTGATCTTTTTGGGTATAATGTATATTTACCTCATCAGTAAGTGTAAATTGGGAGAACAAAAGGCGTTTTTGTCATGATCCACGGATGCTTCATCCGGACAGGCTGCATCTGTACTTTCAGTTTGTGGTCATGAAAGCTTTAATCCTCAACTGGCCTTCTCAAGTACAAACATCACATCTGCATACATGGTTGAGATCTGCGATGCACGCACGTGGTGGGGGGCACTTGTGCATTATCTCTTCTGTTCATGATCTGAAATGTAGCAATGATGACACACCAATCTGAAATGCCACTGTGACAGTGACAGAGGATTTACACATAGCGAATCTGCACTTACCATGCTATCCAAAGCTTAAATTTGTTAATTGGTTCTTTTTTTTCACTCATGGCTTAGTAGGGTCACCTGAAATTTTCAGGTGAGAGTCTGGGCACGCATGAGCTGAACCCATACCTCAAGGGAATCGGTTCAGACTACAGCAACGGCGTCAACTTTGCCATGGCGGGCTCCACGGTGACCCACGGCGTCTCTGACTACTCCCTGAACGTCCAGGTCGACCAGTTCGTCTACTTCAGGCACAGATCCCTTGAGATGTTTGAACGAGGTTTGTTGCCGTCACATTCATACTCTCATCTGGATGATGATGATGAAATACCTGAATACTGAGTTCCTGAACCTGAAAAATGTGCTTTGATCAGGACTGAAAGGCCCGGTGAGCAAGGAGGGGTTTGAGAACGCTCTGTATATGATGGACATTGGCCACAACGACATGGTCGGTGTGGCGCACACACCGTCCGATCAGTGGGACAAGAAGATCACAGAGATCGTCGGCGAGGTCAGACAAGCCATCTCGGTGAGTACCCAACATACCACTCCTCTGAAAGATTCCGTTCAGCATACATACACTGACTGACAAAGAAGCATATCTCTGTTCTCTTGGCAAAATTCACAGATCCTGTATGACAATGGAGCGAGGAAGTTCTGGATCCACGGGACCGGCGCCCTGGGGTGCCTGCCCGCGCTGGTGGTGCAGGAGAATAAGGGCGAGAAGGACAAGCACGGCTGCCTCGCAGGCGTCAACAGGGCTGCCAAGGCGTACAACAGGAAGCTCAGCCAGCTCTGCGACGACCTCCGGTTCCACCTCAAGGGCGCCACCGTCGTGTACACCGACATGTTCGCCATCAAGTACGACTTCGTCGCCAACCACACCAAATACGGTATGAAATTGAAATGGACGGCAAATCCTCTCCGAAAGTTCTGAAGATTCAGGCATTCAGAAAAGCCATTTCATTTTGGCTTATGCTCTAGTTGTTCTTCTTCAGGGATCGAGTGGCCGTTCATGGTGTGCTGTGGCAACGGCGGGCCGCCGTACAACATGGAGCAGGGAAAGCCCGGCTGCGGCGACCTGTGCCCGCCGGAGGCGAAGGTGGTCAGCTGGGATGGCGTGCACTTCACGGATTTTGGCAGCGGCCTTGCTGCCAAGCTTGCCATGAGTGGGGAGCACTCCAAGCCCAGGGTGAAGCTGGCGAGCTTGATCCATGGCGGATCCAAGAAAGCCTCAGACTCTTGATACGGATCATCATTGATCGAATCGTGACCTTTTGATCCACATGACCACATCTATGGAAGATGGGTAGCGGTGATGAACAGAAGACGATGAATGCTGTCGTGGTTGGAGGGAGATGTTGCATCAGGCTGTTTCTTGACGTCGATTGACCCCTTGTACACACTACACTGAACTACAGAAGGCAAAGTAGCAATGGAAATGATCAGTTGCAATTGCAAGCTTAAGTTAATTTTGGTGTCTTTTTTGGATTTTGTGGTGCAGAGTACAAAGATTTTGTACCTTTGATGTACGTGTATAGACTATTTATGGTAGTTATTACAAGCTCCCAAAGGAAATATGATGCGTTTGTCATTTTTTTCTATTTTGAAAAGAAATTGCAAATAGTAGGAAGCAATGAAGCATCATGTTTGGCACTCATCACTATCTTCAGTACAGACAAGTAGTTAGGCCTCTCATCACTTTCTTCGTTGGCGTCTACGGTCTACCACTACTCGTGGCTTGTACAATATTGCTTTTCCCCCTTTGTATTGGTATTACAATATGAGGGAAAAATCATGACAACAGTTATTATACCAAACAAGCTTAAGCAACAAATCATTTCTGCATGGTTATCAGGTTCATAAAATGCAATATTTACTGCAGTCATAATTTTCATTTCCATGGCAAAAAAAAAGGGTAAGAGGATGCAGAGAATGCTCCTCAGTGCAGGAGACAAGTGTAGGCTTCATGGACAAATCACCCAAGAGAAATAAACCAAAGGATTCTGGTAATCACATCAAAATCGACCTATTTGTTGTATGAGGTAAAAAAGGTATGATAATGGGGCAGTACAATATTGCTATCTACGCTGGTAGAGGTACATCCTTGCAATCAGAAGAAAGGCAGTAACATAGAATGCAAACTCTTCCTTTTGACAAATTGTACACCGTTCTGAGTAATATACTAATATCAGGGCCTCCATGTGGGACTTCAGATGACTCCGAATGCTGATTGCAGCGACGATGTGACACGGGAAGCAAGTGCATTTTGAGCGAAAGTCTGGATGTTCTTCTTGGCATCTGTAACACAATAATGGCAATGCCATATGTTAGATTTTACTTGGTAAAACTCATGTTGTGTACCCAGTTGTGGAAAGCTTTCAAGGTAAAAGTTCTATCTCCACTCCAACAGAGACTGATATGACAATATGACATGAAAAAGCAGAACTCTAAAACAAACGAGGAAGAAGAAACTTGATGCAAGCCTTAATGCCTTTTGTTAATTTCCTAAATCTGAGACTGATGTATTTGAGAATGTGAGACCTGTTGTGCTGTAACCTGTAATAGAACCTTAGTACTCCTTTACTCCTGTTCTTGACTGAAAACTAGAAGCCTAGAAAGTGAAGTAAATGATACCATCATCATAGTATCACGTATGTACTGAACTACCAATTAGTGATTACTCAAGTCTTAGTAGTACATTCATTCATATTTGGTTCTTGTAAGTTCTGATCTTCTGGACTAGGATAAAGGACAATTGGAGTTACTTCCAATCCTGCTTTGGCCAGCAATTGCTATTGCAGGGTAATTTACTACTTTATTTGTGTACCGAGTCGTGGAAAGCTTTCAAGGTAAAAGCTCTATCTCCACTCCAACAGAGACCCATATGACATGAATAGGTACATTATTTTATCAGAACTAACAGCAGAATGCTGTGTACAAAACAATACAGGTATAGTGAAGGTAAAAAAAAAATCTAGAACAAGCATATAGCTGATGAAATTTTGTTCCTGTAACATGCCAAACTCTAATTCTGGACAGCAAACCAAGAAACTGAATGGCTTGCACATTATTGAACATAATGAAACTATGCAAAATTGAAAATTATTAGCTTTAGAACTATTATGCTTAGGTTTGATAGGGAATAGTCTATCTAATTCAATCACCAGTTTATGAAACGGCAATCAGTTCAGAGCAAAATAACTAGGGCAATAAATCTTCACTATAAACTTCTCAATTACGACGTAGGACGTACCTTTGTTGCACTTGGTGAATCCAACAATGTTTGCAATGCTTAGACTCAAGCAAACTCCAACAGCAAGAAGGTAATCAGCCTCAAGCCTGATGAGTGAAAATATACCAAGAACGATCCATGCAGCAGCCTGAAACATGGAGAGATTTGTTTTTGTTTATATATATTCTAATACATATTAGTTATCGTGGTTGGTAAACATAGAATAGACAATAAAAGGCCTTTAATGGATCACCCTCAAGTATGGATGTGAGACCCTTCTCTGGTATCATTTACAATGTTAAGACTTTCGATAAGACTTCCATCTTCTCAAGAGAACAGACAGATCAGCCAGCTTTTGTTGAGGTAAAGATACTATCACAGAATCCCTAACTAAGTGCATATTTTGGATTTGTGGTATATCGGAACCATGAGGGAGAAGGAACAGTCAAAAGAGGCCATTTTTCCCTCTCAGGAAAAGCTGTGATTTGAGATGCAGAGACTGTGCTTTAAGTGATAAGCTAGAATCCACTACAAGTAATTTTTCGGGATAGGGTTGGGGTGGCACCAATTGAGGAGAAATTGATTCAACATAGGTTGAGATGGTTTGGACATGTCCAACGGAGGCCTCCTGAGGCGCCGGTGCGTAGTGGAGTTCTAAAGCGGGCCGATAATGTAAAGAGCGGTAGAGGTCGACCTAAACTAACTTGGGACGAGTCCGTTAAGAGAGATCTTAAGGAGTGGAATATCTTCAAGGATTTAGCTATGGACAGGAGCGTTTGGAGATTGACAATCAACGTGCCTGAACCGTGACCTCTTTTTGTCGTGTGCCCTTTATGTCCCTTTATGTGTCTCCCTGTTTTTCGTCTCTTTTGGGTTTCATCTCTAGCCTACCCCAACTTGCTCGGGACAAAAGGCTATGTTGTTGTTGTTGTTGTTGTACTAACCAAATTTCAAGTGTTTAAGTTGATAAAATGTTGCACCTATATTAAGTTGTTAACCAGACTTATACCCAATAGTTATTAAACCATAGTTGGATTTAGGTATATTTTATTAACCTTTGTCCAATTAAATCATGTAAGTTAATGGAAACCATTGGGAAATAGGACCATCTTAAACATAACTAAGTAGATAATGGACATGCACAGCTAAGGAACAAGGAAAAATGAAACAGCCAGGTACATTTGTACATGTAGCAGAAACACGTAAGGATTATAGCCTTCCCCTCTCCTAATTGAGCAAATCGTAACTTATTGGTTCATAAAAAGATGATCACAAACAGCAGTTTCTAGTTGAGTAATCTCAAACATCATGACACTTATCTAACGAATAGCTATTGTCTACACCATGGCATTCGTTATATAACAGATAACATCACTCACAGTCAAGTAAAGAGTCCACCAGAACAGCCACGAATCCTTCTTGTTCATCCGAGCGAGAGACTGCAGGGAACACTCAAGTTACAACTTGCAACAATTTTTCACACAAAAAACAGTAGGATTAACAGCACGGGCAAAGCAGGCACGGACGTCCCCATCAAGGCACTCAAACTTCCACACGCTGTTTCCTTCGTCGTCAATCTCATTCCACCACCGCAGCCCGACTAATATCCTGCCACTGACGTTCTTCACCACCCAGAAGTCGAGCGCTGCGAGGAGCACCGTGATCACGAAGATGATGACGAAGCTCTTCACAAAGAGCGAGAAAAGGATGTAGAAGGCCAGCGCCCCCGCCTTTGAGCGAACATAATAAGAATTAGCAAGTGTTAGAACGTGCTCCTATATCATAATTCCAGTAAAACACAATGTAAGATGGCATGAGATGGCAAGCGGTTTACCTTGAATAGCACATGGAAGAAGCATGTAATGGGGTTGGCATAATTCTCGCTAACCACCTGAAAAATGTTCATGCCATTATTTGTTTGGACAGATAATAATCAGATCTTAACTGAGCAGGAGCTTCATCATAAGCTAAAAGAGCACCGACAGCCCGATCCATCGCAAGAAACCAAAACAACTGCACCCCCCTATCCCAGAAATGCATCCCCTATCCGGCTATCCCAGAAACCAAATATCGGTTCACTAATTCAGATCCCGTGCCACACCAAGCCCCTTTAACCGTCTAACTGAGATCCACGCGCCACTCCAAGCCTAAATGCATCCACCCGAATCCGAATCAGAACTCGCGGACCATAATCCGAGAACCAACAACGGATACGGGGCAATTCCTAGGCGAGATCAAATCCGAGCAAGATCCGAGCAAGATCGGGAACGCAGGAGAAAGCTCGGATCCAAAGTTCGCGAGCGGATGGAGATAAGAGAAAAGACGGTGAACGGAATGGGGCTACGCACCTGGCGCTGATCCATGGATGCTTGCTTCCACCACCTGCGCCTGCTCCGCCTCCGCTGCGTCGTCGCCGCGTAGCTCCGCCACCACCGCCTCGAACCCCGCCGCCTTCGCCGCTCGCTCCACCTCCGGTTCGTTCGTGATAGATCCGGCGGCAGTGCCGGTGGATCAGTAGCAGAGGGGTCGCGGCTTCTTGTGCGGCGGCTCCCAGTCCCAGCCCAGGCTCACGCAGGTGAAGTCCGCCGTGGAGAGCGCGTTGAACCCGCGGGAACGGGGCGGGTTGGGGGCTTGGGGCGGGGTTGGGGTCAGGTCCCTTCTTCTACTAACAATTAGGCTGGGTTCACATCCGAAATTTTTGGGAGAAAAATTTATGTACCACTTTCGTTATTATTTGATAAAATTTGTCTAACTATAGACTAACTAGGCTCAAAAGATTCACCTCGACATTTACAGACAAACTATACAATTAGTTATTTTTTTACCTACATTTAATGTTCTATACATGCGTCCAAAGATTCAATGTGATGGGTGGAAGAGAAAATATTTTGGAAAGTGAACGGGGCCTTAGTTGGTTTATTTGATCCCCTGCTACTAATATTTTAGTTGCTAATAGATCCAAATAGATCTTAGTTTCGATAAAACTAAAAAAAAGAAAGTAAACTATGGAATAGCTCATGTAAAATAAGTCACGAGAAGAGGCATATATGGTTTTGTGTAAGTTAACTTTTTAAATTTTGATTAGGTTTGTAAATTAGCAATATCTATTTCTAAATAAGCTTACTATAAACATATATTTAATAATTAATCTAATAATACTTATTATACACTATAAATATTAATAATCTTTTGTATATATTTGGTTAAAGTTAAAAATATTTGATGTCACTTGACAATGTCACTCTTTGCGGGACTGAGGGAGTATACTCCATCCGTTCCAAATTATAAAGGCTTTTATAGATACATAGATATCACTATACACCTAGTTATACATTATATCTAGATGGAAAATCCAAGATATATATTTGTAAAGTTAGAATGACTTATAATTTGGAATGGAGAGAGTAATATATTTAAATTTCTCCTACATGTCATTTATGATAATAGTGTGATTACAAACATAACTTAACCTGATGTGATATATCACAAAATAAGAATAAAATTGTGATGTTGCTTAACTACCTTTTTGTTATAGTTTTACTTCCATTTTTCAAAGCTAAATCACTTCAGAAATTATGGAAACCAACACCCCCTTTGTCCCCAAATAAATCAATTCATAGAATCCGTGCAAGTCAAATTATCTTAAGTTTAACTGACTTTGTAGAAAAAAGTAACAACATTTATGACATAAAATTAGCACACTATGAATATATTTCCTATGATATATAATGATACTAGTTTGATGTCATAAATCTTGACATATTTTTATAGAAATTCTAAGTTTAAAAAGTTTAATTTAAGACAACTCTAGAAATCTATTTATTCAGCGATAGAGGGAGTACTTGAGTGTAAGTGCATCTAGCTCTTCAGTTGATTTTGGTGAATTAAATGACAATATGAAAGGTCTTGATAGCTAGAGAGAGGGTGAATAGCCTATTAAAAATTCTTACAAAGTATGCTAAATAAATTTATCAATATAACAAATAGCGTGATGCAAGTTTTGCTTGGCTTAAAGGGGTGTTGCAAGCCACTTATCTAAAAGATAATTCTAATATATTTCACTCAACCGCACAAGTCAAACCGCAAGAAGAAAAACAGCTAGAGCTAGCAAGCTACCAAAGCACAGAGTTATTCTAGCTACACTAAACAAACTAGCAAGATACAACTATGAAAGTAATGCAAGTGTGAGTTAGAGGGGTTTCACCGAGGGGCGATGAATTGAGCCAACCAAAAATGATGATTAATGAATTCCAAGATAACCGAACACCGGGATCAATCAATCATAATATAGAAGTGATGACATAAAGATTTATCCCGAGGTTCACGTGCTTGCCGGCACACTAGTCCCCTTTGTGTCCCCCTCAACCTGTGGTTCGGTGGCTAATCGGTCACACACCGAGCCTCTCAAAAGACACCACAAGAACCTACCAAATGGTTGTGAGTTACAATGACACGAGCAATATACTAACGCTACCTTACAACACTCCGCCGGGGGAGGTGCAAACCCCTCACAAGATCATGGGAGGTGGCCAAGAACAATCACCAACACTTGCCACGCCTCTAAGCTGCTCCAAGTCGTCTAGGTGGGGACAACCACCAAGAGTAATAAGAAACACCATAGAAATCAATCCCCCAAGTGTCTCTAGATGCAAATAAATGATCGATGTACTTGAATCGCTCAATCTCACTCAAAAATCGCAATCGAATGCAAAGGAGATGAGTTGGGATGAGAGGAGATGCTTTGGCTCAGCTCAATATGCTCACAAGTATGTCAAATGTCCAAGAGTGTGAGCCAAGAGCTGGCCACCAAGTATTTATAGACGTACCCCTTCACAAAGATCCGTTGGGCAAATTTCATGGGCGACAGATGCCGTGCCCGCGTCTATCGCACATGATCGCGCCACGTGTCCATGAGCTTCGAATTCTCAACGGTCGAGTTCTAACCGACAGATGTGTCCTTCGCTCGCACGCCCAAGCGTCTGTCGCCCTAACAGACGCAATTCAAAAAGGGTTGAAGACCGTCCACAAGCCGACAGACGCGTCTGTCGTGACGCCGTCAGACGTCGTCCATCATTCGTCGCAACCTATCCCACAGAGCTGCTGAAGAGAAGGCCGATAGACGTGGACTACGCGCGTTTGTCGCTCACACACCCCGTGTCTGTCGCTTGCTCACAGAGAGCCACGGCTAGGGTTGTTCGACAGACGCCAGAGCCAGCGTCTGTTGCCCCTAGTGCTAGCGTATGTCGTCCCTAACTCAAGCAAATTTCTATCTTTTCTTACTTCACTTGTTTCACCCTTTCACAAATGAGCTATTCTAAGTATGTGTACCACTTTAGCACATGTTTTAGCTCGAGAAACACCATGTGACATCGCCTCCAAATCTCGATATCGGCGTAAAGGAAAATAGGCGTTTCAACTCCTCGAAAACCCTAAACCCTCTCTACCGCTCAAACACCATCGCCATTGCAAATGTGCTAACACCACCAAGTGATCATCATTATGTGCAAGTGTGTTAGCATTTTCACAATCATTTTCAAGGCGTTATTAGCTCTATCCAAATGCATATGCTCAAATGAAATGTCACCTAGAGGCACATGTAGGACTACAATTGATACGATAATTTCCCTCTTTACAGTACGGCTATCTAACCTATAATGTAACCACACCCACTAGGTGTCTTGGTTACCAAAGTACAACCCCTAACATATACCTTTGCTTTGATCATTATAGGGTTGCATCTTGTTCCTCCATCACCATGGTAAGCACTTCATCATCCACACTTGATCATCATGCTTCACCATGCTATGTGCTAATCATCCTTTGCTATATACAATCTTAAGCACATGATTAGCAATTGGGCATTGTCACTAATTACCAACACCAAACATAGAGTTTTCACAACACCAATAAAGGTCTAACAAGTTTACTAAATGTTGAACAGGAAATTAAATCTATTACATACACTTGTGAATTATGGAATGAGAAGTGTATATAGGTTCAACAAGAAGACAAACTTGATGATATTCCATATAATATTAAAATGAAGGCCAAATTATTCGAAAGACTATGGAAACAATCTAGTTCAAGCATAAGACAACAATGCAAATGGAATTAATGAAATGACTTCTATATTGTAGGATATCATAGCATTATGTGAAATCAAGCATACTTGGCAAATAGCAAATGAGACATGAGTTGATGATTTTGGATTGATCTCAATGATAGTGGATTAGCTTTGATCAAAGGTTGAAGAATGGATCAAGAATGCATAAATGAAGAAATACCAATCAAAGGTTAAATGACAAAGAACACAACTCATATTGGATATAAGTCAGTCTCTATATTAGTTTGCTTGTATAGATAAACATTTAAAAAAATCACTTTGCATTGATTTGATCAAGCTATAAGTATGAAGATAGATATTGAAGTGAGTGTTAGAAGTGTCAAGCCAAAATGAAGAGGATATAAGGAATCATGAATTGGCTTGACCACATTGATGTTGATTCATATATGTCTCTATGTGAATCAAACTGAAGCTTGATTGATCTCAATATTCATATCTAGAAGATATTCAAGCAAGGATCACAATATTGAAGAAATAATTTTTCAATGGATACTTAATATGATGTGACTTGAGTTGGCTTGATAAGGTAAAGATAGCAAAGAAAGGGCTTCGAGAGACTAAGTGGAGGTGAAGGGCAAGCGATGGCTTAAGTACCGAGGTACTATGACTAAGGTGAAGAAGAGAGTACTTGCATTGAGTCGAGGAACTAATCAAGCTATGAGAAGTCATATTATGTTGAGGATCAAATCATTAGTGAAAGTAACTTGAAGCCATTGAGGTGAACTCATATGTGTGAAAATAGTTCAAGTCACATGCTCAATGTGTGTTTGCTCGGAGAGATGAGACAAAGATGATTGCAACATCTTTATGAAGTGATATTGAGAAGAAATGACATATGAAGACATTGAAGACTCAAGTGGTTGAAATGGTTATGTTCTCTTGATCTTGAGTATAAGTATGCCATACTATATAATGGGGATGCAATACGAATCATAGACAAGTCTCAAGTGCTCAAGCTAACCAAACCTAAGTGCTAACATGAGACAAACTGAAAGGTCTTAATTAGCTAGAGGGGGGTGAATAGCCTAATTTAAAAACTATAAACTACTCAACAAACTTGTTAGACAACTAATTGGCTATAAAGCTTTTTACACTAGCTCTAACAAGTGTTGCAAACCTCCTATCCCAACAATTCTAGTTGTTATAATCTTCACCCTTGCTCAAATGTGTCAACCACCAAGTGTATCACCTTGTGTACATGTGTTAGCATATTTTCACAATCATTTTCAAGGATGTTAGCACTCCACTAGATCCTAAATGCATATGCAATGAGTTAGAGCATCTAGTGGTACTTTGAAAACCGTATTTCGATATGAGTTTCACCCCTCTTAATAGTACGGTTATCAATCCTAAATGTGATCGCACTCGCTAAGTGTCTCGATCACCAAACCAAAAAGCTCCTACCACTTATACTTTTCCCTTAAGCTTTTTATTTTTCTCTTTCTTCTTTTCTAAGCCAAGCACTTGATCACCATGGCCATCACCACCATGATCTTCATCAATTTGCTCCACCACTTGGCATATCTACCAACCTATCTCACATGAACTTAGAGCACATAGGTTAGTAGCTAGGCTTTCTTCAATTCACCAAAACCAAACTAGAGCTTTCAACCGGCCCATTCACCCTCCTATACACGACATCAAGGTCCTTACATTGAGTTACTTTATTACATGCATGGATCAAATAGGTTATAACCATCAGGATTCTCGATTTTCACAAATCTATTGTATTAGGTATCTAGACTAGATACCTAATGATATGACTTGAAAATAAAATAAAAATATAATAATTGTGTACAACAAGGGGTATGAATGAGATATAATGTTGTCACATGGTTAAACACTGATGTGTTGAAAGTTAATCTGTTTGAATATAATACAGTTAATTCCTAAATAAGTTCAACCACCCTGTTAACATGTACTCCCTCCGTTCCAAATTATAAAATATTTTGGCTTTTATACATACATTACTTTTACAACATGAACATCAGTGGTGAGATCTAACCATTTTTTCGCTAAGCACATTCTCTAGCACTCTTAATGTACTTGCTCTGCTAAAACTTTCAACTTTTTTTATCATCATAACTTGATTGGGGGAGCTTTCCTATTACCCATGTACATCATGGTAATTGATGAAGATTTTTTTCACATACAAACATATATAGATTCCACTTTACCAATAGCCATGGCATTGGTTCAATTAAAATTACTGTATGCCCAAGAAAACAAGAGGATATAGATAAATTTACTTAAAGTGACATGATTAGGGGAATAATTAGATAGAAGAGATTATATGTCTGGAAACAACAACCTTAGAGGTGCTTGGAACCTCCTCTCTACACCTCTGCGTCAACGACAATTTCTTGGCTTTTGTTACCATAGAGACGACATTAAATTAACTTGGTGGCTCAAAATGACGACAGGTTAGTCTTGTTGGTTGATAACCTTGTTTTATCACATGATGGTCAACCGACCTTGCTTGATACTTGGTTGCCAAGAGCTATTTCCTTAGTGGTTTTGAGACATTCCTTTGCGCCGTCGTCTCTTACTGTCCTAGAAAAATTCTAGATTCATGTAGTGCAACTTAGGTGTTGTTTGGTTCCTGCAACAGTAACACAAATGTTCATTTCCATTCCCTTACGGTAACATCCACAGCTCTAATTCCATTCCCTTTACGTTACGATGCTATAACCAAACAACACCTAATTAATTGGTTGGAGCGGGAGTATGGTTGTGCATCCCTACCATTGGTTTTCTAGCGTTCTTCAACTCATATTCAGATCTCTTTGTTTTTATTAGTGATTAATGAAAATCCAGATAGCTTTTTATAGGTTAGATCTCATCATTTTGCATATGCACAACACATCAAGTGCCAAAGATGCCTACATATATTATCAAAGATTCGTTGACACTAGAAACTGAGACCTAAAGGGTGAATTTCGTAGTCCTATTTATCTTTATATATCACACTTTTCCTTTGTTCATATGCTTCGAGTGCCTTTATAGTTCCTACAGTAGTTCATAGGTTAGATGGTAATATTTTCTTTGAAGTTGCTAAACTTCTTCAGGGTGGTAAATAGTTAACACTAAATAAACTCTCGATGCCCTTCATCATGCTAGTTAAAATATTCTTGTACTTCCTTGCAAAGTTTAGCAACTGAAACCCCTATATGAACACTCGATTGCAATTGGTATTCTTAGTAACTTGCATAAAGTCAATTCTCGATTTTTGGCCACGCTGAAAAGATCTTGTAGTGGGTTATCTGCATGGCAACGATGGACAGTGTTCTATGCAGCCAAGGGCCCATCAGTTTCTCTGCCAGATTGAAACCCCAACAAGGGTGTGGTCATGCAAAGCAGCATCGATTAGAGATAGGAATTTCTGTATAAACTAGGTAGCGTGCCCGTGCATTGCTACGGGACAACTAAACTTTTATATTAAAAACACATGGATCGCATGATAAGATAACAATACTGTGAAATTAAATACCGACGTTAAAGTGACATTTAATTCAAAAAACAAAGTTCATGAAATTAACATAGTCACGGAGAGCGCAACATCGCAGGCTTACAACTTTACTGTATAAATCTTTCCGTGATGCGGCTAAAATAATATTTTATATCGGCAGGAAGAATCTCCGATATCCATTTCTTTCTTGCGCCAATAAATTCATGAATAAGTTCTACCACATCTCCCTACTATCCTGCACACAAGTTCGAGTATATATGTAAATATTAATGCCTGTCACATGGCTAATACTACATCTCTTAAAAAATCTCTCACAAAACCTTAAAACAAAGTATATTATATTCATCGTATAAATTGTGTGGCTTTAGGACTATCCCATACAAACATATATTATAGGATAAGGTATACACTCGAGTTTGTGTGGTAAGATTCACCATCAGCAATATATAGAAATAGTTAAATTATAGGTATTATTATTACAAGCGACGATGACTGTAGCAAGATTCACCATCAAATAACTAAAAGGCAGCACATAGATTCCAGATTTCCAACTGAACTGCAATCTGCAATCTCAGCATTTCTTCAACGTCGTTATTTCTCACTTCAGTTCAATTATTACAAGCGACGGTGACTATGGCAAGATTCACCATCAAATAACTAAAAGGCAGTACCACATGTATATATCTAATGTATATATCTATAAATGTCACAAGTCTACTTGCCTGCTACCGGGCCGAGACACCACTTTAGCAAAATAGGAACCACGTGTCCACATGTAAGATCATGTTTGATTTGTCTTCTCTTCCACAAGACAACAACACATCATTGGAAATAAATCCCTACTACTACTATGACACAGATGGTTGTCTTTCTTCAAATTGTCAAAGTACTTTACTCATAGGTTCAGATCTGGCCCTTTTACTTTTAATTGTATATTAATAACAATCTGGTACACTGTTGTAGCAACAAAAGTTCCCTAGTATGCAATTTGACTAAATTGGTTTCAATCGTCTGTTCAGAACTTCAATGTAACAATATAGCTTCAGAACTTCCAAATCCTGTTCAACCTTTCAAAATGGTCTTGTAGTCCTGGGATAAAAAGAAAAAATGTCATATCCGATAAATTGTTATCTATGCATCAAACTCTCTCAATAAAAAAAATGTTAAAAAATTATGAACAGGCTCAACAACTTAACCAAAAATTCAAATAAATTATTTATCAATATCTGTACGAAAAAACCATTGATTATGAAAACTAAAACACATGTATGTTTAATTTAAGAGAAAAACAAACTACAAATGGCTAGTTTGATGATAACACACATCAGTATCATATTACTTGCCTTATTCTGCATGCAACATATAGGACAGATAAAGTTGGGTGTCTCTTTGTCCATTTGGTTATTATAATTTAGAGCGTTGGGGTAGTGAGCATACACAAATACAATAGTTATGTTCTAAAGCATATAATCCAGTGTACACATTATAGTATTTCAGACGAGGCAAATCTGAGATTTAGAAGTTGGGTCATGCTTAGCGTCACAAGATTCACAGGTCACTGGCAATTGAGCTTTAACTTTTGCATCAATTGTAAGATGAAACAGAGTTACCTATATGCCTTTTCTATCTAGGGAGACAGGGACTGAAGCATTGTATGATGATCTATGTCAGAAAATGATCAACCAGTTATTATTCTCCTTCAATCTACAACTTTTCACTTTTGTTTTTGACCAAATTGCTCCCCTTCACTTTTCTTCTCCAATCTGTGAAATAGAGAGTTACTGTAATATATGTATTGGCCTGTGTATCGCTACGAGCACAAAAATCATATTTTTGACCAAAAAAATCATAAGCATGGATCGAAAAACACCACCAAATGGTCCTAAGATACCTGCAATTGTACAAATAATACAACTGGCACACATCTCTTTTTATATATTAGAGAATCGCATGGTTCTATGCTGTTTAAGTCTATCTTATTTTGTACTCTGACTCTTTTTAGATAAACCAAAAAAATCAGCATATCAGTTAGCACTGATCATTCTCTCTTTATACCGAAGAAAATCACTGTTTCAGAAAGATAAATTTATTCCATAGTAAAATGAAGAAGTGAAATCATCGATTTTGTTTAATTTCCATGGAGCAGTTAAAAATATTTTGGATACCACCCCAACCACCCATATGGCATTGAAAAACTGATTATAAATGAAACATGGCATCAATTGTCTATTGTTCACTACTTATCTAAAAAAAGAGACAGTTACACATTAATATTTGGAGTCACATAGCACATGAAAACACTCTCTGTGGTAATAGCTTACAGGCTTTTCAACAATCTCTTATTTAAAAAAAGATAACAAAGCATTAGGAAGTCTACCTTTGCCAATGGATGCATCAGCCCAATTTTACTCTGGTTTGCTTGAATTTGCATAATCTACCTACAAAAGGTCAGACTATTTTAAATAATTCTCCAAAGGATGTTCGTTGATTCAGATTCTGAATCACTACACCTGAAGTCATAGATGATTGCCCTTCCAAGGATCGAGTAGATTTGCATAATGAAACTATTGCCAATTCACTTTATTCAGTTACACCAACATAGGATCAGTCATGTGTCCCGGTAAAGCACAAGACAGACCTATTCTTACTTGCAATCATGCAACATAGGATAGGCTCCGGCCTGTAATTTTTCTAAACTTCAACAGATACAATGTTATGTGGGTTGTTGGGATCGGGAGGATTGAGGAGAAAGAGAGGAGCGGCGGCGGAGCTACAGTATCCACGGGTACTGTTCATGTGAGAGAGGCAGAGGACTGGCGGCTAGGGCTGTGAGGGGCGCTGGGAACGCCGGCCGCGGGGCTTCGCCCACGGCCGTCAAGAGAGAGGGTTTTTCCTTCTAATCTCTTACTTGATTAGATTGATACATCTTCTCTCTTTATATAGAGAAGAGGTCATACTTGACCCCTAAGCAAGCGACTAATTAACCCTAACGAGCTAAGGTCCAATAGGCCCTTGACTCTTCTAACACTACACCCCACCTAGACATGTAGCTCATCCTCGAGCTGCAACTTAACGATGACTTCGTTAGGCACAAACCTAACACCTAAAAACAAGTCTTTTACATCTCGGCTTATTTTATTCACCTGAAATAGACCACGACTCTTTATTTTTTACTCCTGAAGATACGGCGGACACCCTCCGCGTGATAGACCTGCACGTGTGTAGCCACCTAGATCCCATGGAGCCCACCGGAACGAGAGGGGTGCACGGGTATAGCCACCTGGAATTAGTCGCGATAGCGACCAGCGGAGACGTCCTCGCGGCGGCCGGTGGCGGAATGCGGTGGCGCTAGGTAGTGCGTCCCTGCTGGAGACAAGGAGGGGAGCGACTCCCCTACTGCCGCTGCCGCAGAGTTGGAGGTCGCTGCCCGCGGGAAAATCACCATGCTCGCGCCTGAAGACAGCAGCGGGTCAGCGCAGTTGCTGGTGGCCATCCCACGGGGCGAGGTCGCGCTCCGCTGAGCTGAGGTCGACCATCACCAAGGTCACCTCGTGCATAGGCTGACGCATCTCCTGCCGCAGACACCTTGCAGGTAAGCATCTTCCTTGCCGGCTCCATCGTGATGTCCATCGCCTACTCGATCTGCTGCAATGTTGGCTGCATGTCCTGGCACGGCAGCAGCGTCGTGCCGTAACCTGGCATCCCGTAGGGGAAAACCGGTGGTAGAGAGACCACAGCCGATTGCGGCAGCGGCCAGCTGGCTGGTTGCAGCGGCGGTATGCTGAGGTAGGACTGGATGGCGGCGACGGAACGGGCGAGATCGGTGATGGCCGCGGTCAACTGATCAGGCGTCATCGGTGAGGAAGTGACCGGCAGCGGCTCATCGTAACCTGGCATCTCCAATACCAGATTGTTACATGGGCTACTAGAATTGAGAGGAGAGAGAAGAGAGGAGCGGCGGCGGAGCTACAGTACCCGAAGCGCTACAGTACCACGCGGGTACTGTTCACGTGAGAGAGGCAGAGGACCGGCGGCTAGGGCTGTGAGGGGCGCTAGGAACGCCGGCCGCGGGGCTTCGCCCACGGCTGGCAAGAGAGAAGGTTTTTCCTTCTAATCTCTTGCTTGATTAGATTGATACATCTTCTCTCTTTATATTGAGAAGAGGTCATACTTGACCCCTAAGCAAACGACTAATTAACCCTAACGGGCTAAGGTCCAATAGGCCCTTGACTCTTCTAACATACAATCATTTGAGTTAAACCATCAAAGGTCCGCATATTGAAGTAATGACAGATAAACCTAGCAAGATAGATTATCCTAGCACACTAAATTATGAAAGTTCAAAGTGACATATGGTGCATCCAAACTTCATTTATAACTACTGAAATACAAGATATTGTGCTTTGTGAGCACTCAACAACACCTTGCAATTGTAGATTCAAATATGCTACCAACTTTAACACTAAGACCCTCAGAGTCTTACGTTCAACAAGAGAAAAAATTCTGAATATTTACTTGAAGAACCTTATGTGCACCCTTTTGTCCCTCCCGAAAATGATACAGACACAACAGGTACAGGTGTGATCTTCGGCTCCTGGATTTTCAAGAGACATAAATGCAACAAGTGATGATTGCAACAACCAATTAGACACGTATGAACATTCATCCAAAATGGAAATCAAACCAAGCAGATTGAAATCACAATGCATTGAGTCATTGAGGATAATCCAGCAGGCTCCTCCATGCCACGACCGGGAACTTGAAATCACAAAGCAATTGCAGACCATTTTGAATTAAATTGTCACAACGATTTAAAGCTGTAGTTGAATAGCGTACCAAAAACTTGATGGCTTTAACGATGGCCTAGAGTAGTGGCAGGGAGATGCCGGTAAAGTCCTTGCCTGGGTCGTCGCGGGCAGGGACGACTAGCTTGGAGGGATATGAGGAACCATTTGCCGATATCCCCTACTCCCAATTTGGATCCTATACCATGCAATGTTTTACCTCCTGCAGAGTAGAAAATTGATTCACACTGTATTGTGGGCACACCAAAAAAACACATCATAATTAACACAACTTTTTTTCATCATTTTTTGACCATATAGTAAGAGAAAACCGACCTTGCTAAAACAACAACTACAATTTGAGGACACCATTTTCTAAGAATCTTTTTTTATCTACATAACTTTAACAAGTAGATAATAGCATACAGTTTGACACACTTTAGAACCTCTACTAAGGCATGATAGTTTGGCATGAGGATGACAGGAAAGCATTGTGATATCCTACTTCTCAGTGACCACCACTGTAAATTGTTCATATGCATCTTGGTTTTCTAATGCCTTTTCAAAACACATGATATCAGAGTCTTGCCATAGCTCTACAAATATACACCTAACACCTAAATTTTCTCAGTTTGTCATTGTTTAGTTCTAACTGCTAATGCTAAACTACTGAAAATACAGATAATTCGTCCATGCATCTGCAAAGTTCCCATTTAATATATATAGGTAGGATTCATCCACTAATTATGTGCAGAGAATAGCTCTTTTATCTATTGCAAGGAAAGCCTGGCAACATGTAGCAGGGCAAAGCATATCAAGCAATTCATCCAAAAAGATGTGACACATGAAAAGGCCTTCTTGATTTGGAAGGGCAAGTTAACTCCCATACTGGTTGGCTGCTAGATGGATCGGAAGATGCAAGCACTGACCTAGGCACGTGGTGTTGTCAGATTTGCTAAAGTAACGCAAGGCTCGGGTGGATTCGTGGAGGAGGCGGTCCACGTACCTGAACATGCCTTTCTTGGCCAGCGCTGAATGCTCTTGTCCTCTTTTTTGCCATTCCGATCATTGTCGCTGCCATTTCTAGCCGACGTCTATGAAGCATGGCAACAACACAACCTGTTGTGTTATGGTTCTCGGAACAACACAAACAAATCACCATCAAAACCACAATCACCACGGATCAAAACCAAAAACCAATGAGAATGGGGAAGAGACGGGCAAATCGAATCGTACCTAGAGTCGAGAGTCGCAACTGTTGGATCAATGTGGGCCGTTCTAAATCTCGGACTCTAGGCATCGACGGTGCCAGCCATCGTCCGTCACGCGTTGAGGCCATGGTGGCACCCGCCCCCTTGGCCACCGTGTCTCCAGGCGATGGCACGCCCCTGGGCCGCACGCACGCTGAGGCCGCAGCAGCGGCGCTAACCCCTGCGTCGAGTCCCGTGCATCGAGGTGGGAGTGGGACTGCAACTCCCCCTCCGATGCAGATCCAAAGGAGGGAGGCGGGGCAGGCCGCAGGTGGAACGCACGGGGTGGCCGGGTGGGGCGACACACGGTCCACGATGGCGGCGGTCGGTGAGTCTAGGGCTCCTCGTCCTCCATGGCCACACCGCCGTCGCGAGCTCCTCCAGCGTGAGGCCACGCAGCGGCGCAGGGCGAGCGGCAGCGGCCTGTCGAGGTCGTCTGGCGGCTTCGTGGTCGCGGTCGCAGGGATCGCAGGCTTCCGGGGCGGCGGCGGCGGCGGCGGAAGACGGAGCGGAGCGCGGAGGATTTTGGGCGATTTGGCACTTGGGGCAGGCGGTCCGACGGCTCAGTACTACGGGATTGGAGGAGATTGCGCGGAGGATTTTTGGAAAGGTTTTTAATTTTTAAACACACGGAGGGCGCAGATGGAGACCGAGGTTTCCCGTTTCCTTTTGAGTTTCCCGTTTCCTTGTTGGCAGCGTGGGGAGAGGGATTGCAGGGGGAGAGCCTCGAGGTTAAACCAGGCATACGTCGCACGAAACAATTGTCTTCCTTTCTTTCTTTTTAGTTGTATAGGAAATGATGAGCACACGATTTTATTCTTCCTCCTCGCCCCCACCGCTGCCCACCACCCCCACTCAAGCCTCCTTCCCCTCCCCACTCCTCATTCTACGTCGAGCTATGGCCATGGGTGCCCCCGCCCCAACCTAACCCAGCCACCTCCGCCGCCACCAAGACCCGAAAGCCGCCCTCCCACCATCCCCACCACCTGGCCAGCCACCCTTCTTAGGCCGCCTGATTTGGAGACGAAGAGGGGGAGTCGCCAGATTTGGAGAAGAATGAGGAGGAGAGGAATCTGAGTGTTGAGAGGGAGAGAAACAACCAAGTGTTATTTAGCATTTCTCATATAAATACATATGTACATGTCATGATTGATTAGACAGCGTCTGCCTATTTCTCTTGGGGAGCCCTAGTTAGCAGCCTCCCTCCAGACATACAACTACTCTGAGAAACAACTGCCTTTTCTTTTTTTCCTTCATGGGGCTTCAAATGGTGGTTCGGCCCTGGGTGCCTTTAAGCTGTTCTCTAGCAACTATCTACACTGCACAAATACTGAATCCCGATCATGATCAACTTAGATCAAAACCAGCTTCTGAATTTATCGCGTACAACAGTTTGGTTTGCATCTGCTCCTTGCTGTTCAAGAACCAAAGCAGCTGTTAGTCACGTTCTAATTAGTTCATCAAACGGAATGCACAGTAACACATGGGTCACCAAGAAACACTAATGTGGTTAAACTAAGCTACGAACCTTTTATAGGGGGGAAGCTTCAGAAGGTTCATGCAGGTAGCTGATGTAGGCAAGCGGTCTGCATGCTCCTCAAGTCCTGGAACACCAGCTCTACATTCAAGGGGACAAAAAATTTAAGTTAGGAGAACATTTCACCATTCCATATGGAACATAAACAAGCAGTCAGATGTAGCCAACCTCTGAATGCAAAATTTTGGTTCAAGATACTGAAATCCAAGGAGGGGGCCACGAGAACATCCAGTCACAAACCTGTCCATTTAAACATCATATATGTAAAAAAGGAGGACGTATATGTATTACTTTAAAAAAATACAACTAAAACATTTACTAGCGAGTGAGGGTAGGGGGATTCAAGCAAGTAGAAGAGACACTAACTTGAGAAATTTTTTCTGGTTGTCTGAACTTAAGCTCTTCAAGACTTCCCAAAACATCTCAATAAGCTCATGATCCTGGAAAAAGAAGCCACCACTTATCTAGGTAAGAATCAACAAAAATACAACTAAAGTGTGTGCATGTGCGTGCACACTATCCACAATATTTCAGTCCTTTTAAAGCGAATAAGAGTAGTCCACACAAGTGTGCCTATTGATACAGCATTACATAAACCATGCAGACTCTCAGTCACATTTCAATAGGATTGCTAAGCTACATTGAGTGATGAAAAGATGGGCCTTGTTACATAAGAAAGCAACACATACCGGATGATATCCTGCAGAATAGTTGGTGTTCGATCGCAAGTCATCAATATCCAAGCTTTCTAAAGAGCCAGATATAAGAACCTGCAGGAGACAACACAGACAAATAAGAAAACAAGGTAGGAACATGCCATGTTAAAATACCGCTTTCTCTGGAAAAAAAAATCAAGCCAAAGCAGTTCAGCAGCTATAGTAGCACTATTTTTTCCCCAAAATTACACACTCCATTCAATATCACCAGAGATAGAAAGCCATGTAGTGGTAAGGTAAGTTGAAGTGTTGAACTGTTGAAGTACCTGAATTTCATGTTCATTGAACATATCAATCCAGTCTTTTGGTATAAGCTGTTGAAAACCTCTCAAAAAGTGTGTACTTTGTGCACGGATCTATGATAGAAACCAGGAAAACATTTAGCAAAGGCTTCCAATGCATCCAAATGATACGATTACAATCTTTTTACCTGGTAGTTTAACCGATGATTGGCGACAAGATGGATAAAAGTAATAACATTATCATTTGTAACACGCATGTCCCTCCCACCAGGGATAAGTTCTTCTTCACATTGTTCACCATATTCATTATTTACAATAACAAAATACAGTTCCAACTCTGAGATATCACCATTGTAGTGCTGAGAATGGAAAAGAAGTGAGATCAGTAGGGGGCAAACTGGACATTAGATTAGATTGGAATGAACTTCTCAAATTTATTTCGCATCCTAGTATCCACAGCTATGAAGACACAGTACCCCCAACAACCTTCCACATCTCAATATCTGGATTACAGTATCATGTATCAAGCTGGATTCTTTCATTTTCTCAAATTTTTATTATTATTTGGTGACTGGAAAATTGTAGTGCTTTAATAAGAATATTGCAAATACTACTTCCTCTATTCCAAAATGTAGCCATTTTGGTTTTGTCCTAACTCCTAAGCCAAACTTCTCAACTTTGACCAATTTATAGAAAAATATATTAACATCTACAATTCAAATAAATGCACTATCAAGATAAATTTGATGGTGGATTTAATTAAACTAATTTGATGTTATAGAGAAGTTTGACTTAGCGCAAACTAAAATGATTTACATTTTGGCACAAAGTAACTAATAAGTTAGATAGTTCAATGGTTTGTGCAACATAGCAGCACCTAATTACACATCTAGAAATGATGAATCTTTCTAACTCCAGGAACAATTATCTACTTTACACATTAATGGAAATAGGATCAAACCTTTAAAAACAGAAGATGCCGATACAATTCTGGATCCAATGAAGGAAGATCATTTAAAAAATTGTACCTGATAGATGAGTAGAAGATCAGTACATGAGTACAACATCAACAAAAAAAACATACAACACAAAGACACCCAAAGAACGAGTGAGGGAGGGAGATGAGTACTTTTGTTTCAACTTGCTCAAGAAGAATGTTGCAAACGGCAAGTCAACAAGTATGCCTTCATACATTGCCTGAAGAAACATGAACCAGTAACATCATACCCAGATCATGACTACTTAAAGAAACTATATTATAGCTAGCATCATGCAGCACCCATTACAGAAAATTGTAATATCAACTTTTGCATTGACATTTGGTCAACAAAATTTTTGAATGGCACTACATTGAACCCTAAGAAACTAAGGGCAGCTCCAGTGTGGCGTTGAAACGAGCCAGTAAACATTGGCTTCCTTTCACATAGTTCGATTATCTAGTGTGAGCGTGAGCCAGACAACTAAAAGATCAGGTCTCTTTCTACGTGTCTGTTCCAGGCAAAGCCCATATCCACATGATGCTTCATGAAGAAAGCTGCCGGCCTGTTGTCTGCTTGCCGGACAGGAATGAATACTATTCAGCTTGGTTCGACTCGTGTTGAGGGTCGATTTTGAGTTCTGACATGACTGCTCTAGTATGTTTCCACCCTTGAAGCCTACAGTTTGATTTTCAAACACACTAGAGCTGCTCAAATAGATACTCCTACTGTTTAAACATACAAGACTTCATGGTTTTATTCATGGTTTTTTGTGCCTTTTTAGTCAAAAATGCAAGGCATGTATTATTAGGACATTATCTCATTTTCCCAGATTACCCATCCCTTTCCATTCAAAATTTATAAATAAACATGTACACAACCATTATCTCTCTTATTCTCAAGACACTTAACACCAGGTCACTAAATTCATTCTTCAAGTACTTTTCATTGTTTCCTGGGTTCCTTTAATCACCATACCCAACCCTAATGGCTAATATGTCTTACAAAACGAAAGGGAGTACAAGATTCTCAATAGCACATTTATGAAATCTTTCTCAAATATACGCAGCATATCCAAATAATTATGTGCCTAAAAGCGTGCAGGTACAAATAAGCAAGGGCAGTTTTAATTTAGGAAAATGAACTTGAAAACTGATTCTGCGAAGTAAACAATTCCAAAGAAACACCAATAGCAGATAATTAAGAATGTGCTATTTATTGAGAATAAGAAACCTGGGTGTGTCTTTTGTTAGGTTTCATTTGCCTATCCCAACTTGCTTTGGGATTAAAAGGCCGTGTTCCGTTTGTTATTACTGCATGCCAATATACAGGGAGATGTTATGAGGATTCTGACCAGATGCTCAACCTAAAATATTCTACAAAACATGCAACTTACATGTGAAACCTACAATGGGAAAACCTCATGATTACAAAGTATGTTTAGAACCTTGTTTTTTTTTTGTTTTAATCAAATATATCTCCCAGATACACGAATCCAACATAAGTAGCTAAATCCAACATCACTGGCAAAATATTTCTCCCAGACCTTGAACCATCATGATCACTAGCTAAATCCAACATCACTGGTAAATGTTTACTCATGTTTTAAACGGCAGCTCTCTAACCATAGAACACTAACATGGAGAGAATATATACATGCAATTTGGGATAGGCAGATGAAACCCAACAAAGTTAACATGGAGAGAATCATAAACAGCTTATACTGCACAACATATACTCTCCAATTTAGGATATGACCTCGGAAAATTCTGGAACACCAGCAATGAAAATTTGAAATAATCAAACCATATTTTGGATGCCAACCTAAGTCTTAGGGAACGCCACAAGTTAATTTAAACTAAGGGCCTGTATCGGCAAGCTCCAGATCCAACTCCTAGGTGCTGGGCATCCTTAAAAAATCTTGATTTTGATTCCATTTTAAACTAAAAGTAAAGCCTCAAACCACTTCATTTTAGGCCAAAACTCCAGATTTTGCAAGAATCTAGGAGCTAGATCAAGGATCTGCTTAGCAACGGGAAAAAGGGACATGGTCAAAGTACCTTCCCAAGTAGACTTCCAAGAAAACGGAAATATTGCAGGTGTAGTTCATGAACCAATCCTGATCCTGGATTTGGGTACAAAAGATGATCAGCCGTCTCCTACAAAAGGAAAATCAAGTATTCCAAAAGAAGCACGTGAGTTCTCATCCAAACTGTAAAGCAATACTTACAAGGATATAATAGCTATTCCACCAGAGCAATTGTGTTTGTGACATCAAAATAAATATATTTGCGAACCAGCATTCTACTAACTTAGTAACATGTGTTAGGTAGGACACACAAAAATAATGGCCATTACTGCTGCAATGATACCATTGCACTGGATGAATGAGATCAACCAAAAAAGCAGATACCTTAAAGAGACCGTACTGCACATCAAAAGCCGCTCGAGTAATATTTTCCATGAAATCCTTGAAAATCCCACCGCCATCAATTCCAGCCTCTTCCTCACCATGCTCATTAATAAATGAAACTCGAATCTACATACATCAAGAAGTTTGAAGTATCATATGATATTAGCACTTTAGCAGAATGTGTCGTGTTAAACCCATGAGGAAAGATAAGAGAGTATCATCATACCGGTCCTTTGAGATCTTCTTCAGAAAGCAAACTTAGCTGATCAAAAGCATCTTCCAGAAGTCGATTTCTTCTTATTTTGAACCGTTGTCTTGTCAATGCAGAATGTGATGTTGATTGTCTAGAACTCGTTAATTGGGACTGCTCACAGAAAGTGAAAAAAAATTAAGACATTGTCTAAAAGATGTACTACCTCCATCCCCAAAAGAATGCAATTCTAGAACAGTGTCGTGTTTCAGTATATCACAAGTTTGACCAATAATAGATAAAAAATTATAAATATTTATAGTATCAAATTAATACCACTAGATTAATTACGAAATGTATTTTTATAATAAATTCATTTAGAGCCATAAATGTGAATACCATTCACTAGAAACTTAGTCAAACATGAATCATTTTTTCGTGGCACACAACCCATAGTTACATTCTTTCACAGACGGAGGTAGTATCAATCTTATTTGGGAACATCTCAGCTCAAAATAGTTTAATGATTGCAAATTGATCAACACCATAGCTACATGCTTCTCAAAAAAATTGAAAAACGATGCATTAGTCTATAAGTGAGTTTATACCACATGCTCATGGAGCAAATCAATCCCATCATTGAACAAAAAAAAATCAAAACAATAGGTGTAAACAGTGTTTTTTTTATAAAAAAAGGTGCTATTCCAGCTGTTTTTTCCTCACAAACAGTATGAAGTTTACTCCTGAATTTTATTATCTGTGCATTCTTTTCTCCACTTTATTTAAGCTGCTAGCTATGTTTTTCAAGCAATTTGTAACAATTATACTATTTGAACCAGTACGCACCTGTATTATTCAGCACTATTTAAACGATAAATTAGCAATAGCTTACAGTGAATATTTTGACTCGACTGGTAAACGGAGCCAAAAAAGGAGCAAGCTTTATGATCTCTGATGCTCGAGTATTACCAAGTATCGCCTGAAAAACACATGCATAATCATAGAAGAATGAACACATGAAATACATTTCAATTAATCCAAAACAGCATAGGCATTCATACCTGAGACACAAAATTTTCGCTTGTTGCTTCTTGAGAATAGAAATCACTTGGAGAAGTGAATGGGAGTCGGCTGTTCCAATCTTGCAACTGCAATGAGATAGCACTTACATTAACCTAATGAACTATATCTGATAATTAAGTAATATATGGAGTAGCTGCATGTTGTAATCAGAAGAGACATAAAACAGCAATAGTCAACGGAAACCACTCACAGAAAGACAGAATTCATATGAATAAACAAGAAATGGCTGCAAAACAAATAAGACTAATGCTCAAATATTAGTCTTGTAACTGAAGAACCATCATTTGGCCCTGGATAAAGCTACAAACAGAAATTCAGGTCACAGCATCGGGTTCATGATGTTTTTCCGGTAAGGCGACAACCAACCACGTGTGCACGACCCAAAGAAACACCAGTAATCCAGTATGCATACCTATGCAGCACGGATACGGTTACGTGTATCGGTATCAGACGGATACGGATACGCGGATACGCCATTTTTTGAGAAAACCCGATACATGGATACGTTTTATTATTTTTATTTTTACAAAAAAATAATAAAGGACACTAAAATTATTGGCAGCCGATCGGTATGTATGGATGCTCTCTGCAGACTACTACAATCATTTCATAGCTTCTAGGTGCTACTTCTACCTGTGCTGGCAGTTGGAGGGGTATTTTTGGTATGTAAATGTTGAACACGTCTTCCCTGCCTGTGCTTAGCTGGGCCCAAGATTAGATTTTTTAATCTTCTTTCTCTCCCCAACATTCTTCCCCACACGGTGCCATACTCAGCCGTCGCGGGACTGCGCTCCTGCTGGCCTGCTCCTCGCAGCTCCTCCACCGGCGCCATGCCTTCCTCCTCCCGCGCCAGTGACTGAGGTCCCTCTCGGTGCAGGTGGCCGAGCGACCATGGCTGCGCCCCACGCGCGTGGCCAGCGGGCGGCCCGCTCGGCGCGAATGCAGCACGCGGACCTCGCCTGCGCAGAGCTCGCCCAGCGCGGGGTGCGGCGCGGCGCGAGGCCAGCAGGCAGCACGCCCGGCGCGGGTGCAGCACGGAGCTCGCCTGGTGCGGGGTGCAGCGCGGTGCGTGGCCGGAGAGCAGCCCACCCACCACCCAGTACGTGTGGGATAGCCCTTAGTATATCGCAGGTCAGTGTTGGGTGGGCTAGGCCGTATCGCCAGATGCCCAAATGGCTTGGATACGTATGAGTCCACGTATCGGAATTTTGTTTTATTTATTTTTTTACCGATACTTCACGGATACGTATCCACCGCGTATCCGGTGCGTATCTGTATCAGATACATATCCGATACGGGATACGTGGCCAACCTCACGTATCCGTGTAACGTAGATGCATACAGTATCATTGGAATTTTCTCAACACTCTCAATAAATAAGAATGATACAAAGTCCTTACAACAAAAAAGAAACACAACCTGCCCAAAACCAGAATTCAAAGAAATCAATAGAAGAAATAATAACATGGTATCAATACAAGATTATTAACCTGTGTGAGTAGTTCAGACAACCCAGCCCTAGCTCTGGTCTTCACATTCTCCACTGACAACTTTTTAAGGCCTGAAGTGTTGGGTGACACTTTCTGAGTAGAAGAGGATGGAATAACCCACAGAAGTTGCCATAATGCCTGCAGATTGATATAGTACTCAATTGAAACCAACAACACTCAATATTATAGGACAGCAAATCGCAGTTGAAACAATAGTTATGATGTATGCACTCTTTTTGACAGTTTCGGAACATGACATTATTTTTCTTCAAATTTTTATAAGCATATTAGTTAACAAGTACAAGCCAGGAATGGAAATTTGTATCCCAGTCAGAATTACTACAGGGATTAGCATGCTTGAAAACACAGCTATGATTAAAAAAACTGTATGTTCAATACAGCACGAGAATGGCTTATGTTAACACAATAATAATAGCACTGCATTATTATACCTGCTTTAAAATGAGAACCAAGGACTTCAAATCTTTAAGGGAAAGGGGTTTCTCCTGTTCATAGAACTCCCCATTATCAATGATCTTCAACATGTGCCTGATGAGGAGCAAAGACAAAGCATCATAAGCATCTGGGGAAAGACATCGCACTTTTACTTATTCCAATAACTTGACAAAATAAGCTGTTAGAAAAAAGGAGATCATTGGCTAACAAAAGTTTAACAGAAAGGGGGGAGGGGGGGGGGGGGGGGGGGGGGGGACTGCCTTACTTGTATATGGGACAGAATACAGACATGGGAAGGAGCCAACCAGGAGCATCAGCAGGTAATGAAGATGCAAACTTCGAAAAAAATGGCCATCTTCGGTTTGCATGGCACCGTTTTATAAAGTTCCATAGTGCAGGAACAATTTCAGTCCGGTAGGCCAGTACAGTCATAATTCGCTCTAGAGGGAATGTATTGAATGTGACATGAAGAAAAGCACAAATAGATCCTACAGCATCCACTTCAGCATCTGATGGTCCAGAAAGATCAGAATCATTTGTGCTTAATGTACCTCTGAAGAGGGCATTCACCTATGAATTATACAACCTATGGTCAAACAGGATATAAAAGAATAAGAAGCCCAATGGGTCATGAAGGGGAAGAACATCAATGGTTGTTTAGGATTCGTACCAAATGTTGAAGTAGCTTTGAATCAATTGCTGCAGTTATCTGTCTTTCCAAATCAACATCAAGATTAATTTTAACATCAACATCCATGGGCATCTCATCATCATCATCCGCTCCTGTACATATTAAAGAAAAATCTTGTATTAGAAATTTAGAGTTTATCATCTTATTCAGACCTTTGATTCAGCTTAACCTTATTAATTTGACTGTTATGCAAGAGCTAGATCCCACAGGGAACCTAGTACTAGTTCAAATCCTAGTGATTGCCTTAATAGGTATGATTTGAAAAGCTATGTACATGTTACGCACAGATGGAAAGGAATTAGGCCCTGTTCAGATAAGGGGGGTTGCTCTAAAAACTTTCAGGATTTACTTTCAAATGTCAAAGTAGTCCTCCATGCAAATAAACCCTAACTGACTGAATAGTTATTTCCTCTCAGATGGTTCACTTGCTCGTCAAATTTAAATCTTTCTTTAAGATCCATGTCTATCAAGGCCAAAGGCATTCAAATTCCAACCCTAGAGCTGTGGCCATGTAGGATAAATACTCTCTAGCTTCTTCATTTGCTAGTTTATTAGTTGCAGGCTGTTGCTGATTTGTCGCAATCATGAATCCTTGTGTAAATACGGCTAGTGAAGTGAATAGTCTTAAATATATGTCCATTAAAATGTTCGTTGCAAAACCTATGTTTCATGTAAAATGAACTGAATTGCAAGCTTTTACACTACCAGAGCTTCACAAGGGCCTTCAATAAAACTGAATGGTAACAAAATAAGGCCGCATAAACACACAGTACTAAGCTATGCCACCAAAAAAAAAAGTAGAACAACCTAGGAGGAACTAGGTGGCATTTTATTAAGAAGAAAATAGGCACCCAAAGTCACCTCGACGAACTGAACTAGCTCAGCTTCCTTGATATTTGTTTTCTAGAAAACACAGGAAAGCTGCATTTCTTTGCATTAAGAAGAAAAGGGCTGAGAACCCATACAAACACACACAACACACCAACACAAAAAATAGCTTCCTTGCTGGCATGTAACTTACTTTCAGTAGGTGTTGTGACTGCTGGCAATGTATCCAACAACGAGGTAGAAACAGCAATGATGTCAGCCGCCTGGTTTGGAAAGAGTATACATGGAAAATATTTAAAAACAAATAAATTACAATTGTGGAAAATGAAAAACTAGCATGCATGGGTTTGCCATCACAAAAGAAAAAAGATCTTAAGAAGCATTAAGGAGGGAGGAATAAATACACAGCTAAGATAGCATAGCTCACATAACCTACATAGTATTCAAGAAAAAAACATATAACCTACATACAACATGGAAAGAGGCTCTTCAAAAGTATGAAAATTAGATTCCACAGTTTCCTATTTATTTTAGCTGCACTGGAGTCATGTACTGAAACTAAAAGTCCTTATGTTGTGCTAAGATTTAGAGGCACTCTTTTTCACATCCAAGGAGAACATTTGCTGTCAACTGAATAAATCAATACACTAGCAGCAATCAAGAATGTCAACAAAATGAAATAAAAGCTAGTTTACCATGTACCCATGAAATTAGACCAAATCCACAGGAATATGAACATTGTTTTTCAAACAGACACTGAGTCAAGATTGAAGAATGGTAAAGATATCCGACTCCCAAGAAGCTAATCAGCTAGCTTAGACTCCAAATAAGCAAAAGGGGAAACAAGCTTACATAAGAAATAATAGAAGAATACATCTAAGAGTTTGCAAGTAGCATAATTGATCAAGTAGCCCAAGGGGTGAGAAGACAACCTGCTTGACATAGATAATTGGACCTAAATCTTACTTATCTGAACACATGGACTTAAAAGCTACTTTGGAATAACAACATAAATGCCAGTTTTCACAACATAAACGAACTTTTGGTGGTTAAACAAAATGCTGTAGAAACCCAGGAGGTAGAAGAAGAAAACCTACTGAATCAGAAGCAAACTTTGCATCAGACAAAATCCAGGTCGCAGCTTCAAGAACATTTGTAAGGACACACGCATATCCTGGATGATTAGCAGATATATCGTTTGGAAGGACATCAGCAAGACTGGGCAAAATGCAAGCTATTTGATGGATATAATATTTGCTGAGCCCGTTAACTGAGAAAACCTGAAGTATAAAGAGCAAGCACATCAGATATATTACCATTGAAATAATTGGTGAAGGAACTTAATTCCTCAAAGAATTTTTCTTCCAGAAATATTGGTTATAGAGATTAATATTGTAGTATGACTTTAGACTCCAGAATAACAAATATAATATAGGTGAGACGATACTGAGAAAAAATGTATTGCAATTTCTATGTTTGGCAGTCATTGGAAATATTCCAAAAAAAAAAAGACCAAACAAAGATATTTAGCGAAACGCTGACCTTCTTGAGGTGTGGTAAACGATGCCATAGAAAAGGGATGGACAGAAGCTGAGATGAGAAACTCCATCTTGGATCCACTTTCAGACAACAACAGGGATGATGGCCAACATGTGAAGCAACAAGCATGAGAACTTGCTCCAGCTCCAGCACAGATGCACTATCAAAATGCCCAGAATTTCTGACCTTATGCTGAATCATAATCATATAGATCAGAAAAAACTATATAACAAATCATTGTAGCAAGAGCATTATTACAGTAAACTCCATGTATCATCTACCCAGACAAATGATTTTTTTTTCTTAGAACCTATCCGACAAATAAATGACAACAAGATTTGGATAAAAAGTGAACCTGGCTGATACGCATGATTTCAAACAGTTACATGGGTGCCACGTGCCTTAGGTGTTGCAGAAATAAACAAGATGTTTCATTTTCAAGAAAGGGTGTTGTTTCCTAAAAGAAATTAGCAGTTACATACCAATAGAGAGAAGGAACTAGAGGCACGCCAATTATCAGGGTCAAGTGAACTAAAAATATCCAAACGGATGTCAAAGAGCAAATAGAAGACCAAAGCACAGAAACAGAACTTACCGGTACAGATACGACAATGCCACGGAATAAGCAATAGATCTTTCTCTGCTGAAGATAACCAACTACTTTGCAGCTCCAAGGAAATTTTGGATTTATCAAGCAACCCACAGTTTCCAGTAATGAGACAGAAGGCACTGATGTGCTTCCAGGTGTTGTCAAAGGTTGGCTGCCCCAATCATGCCTGCCAAAACATAAAACCATGTCACAAGCTATGTTGTTAACTTCTGTTGCAGGAAGGCTGCACATGTACAGTGGGGGAGAATCTCCATTAAAAATACAAGAAGATAGTTTTAAACATGGGATCGCAAAGAAGAAACACCCAAAGAAGAATAAATTCCAAAACAGCTTTGCATGGTTGAACTTACCTCTTTTGATAGACTGCTTGCACGCAGATGAGGGCAAATTTTTTTACTCTGTGAGCAACAAGAGGTTGCAGTGAGGAGCCATTCACACCAGTAAAGAGAGTTACAACATCTCCTGCAGCAGGAGAAAATACCATTATAGCTAATGCTACAGAAACAAGGAAAACAAATATGGAACACCAAGATGAGAAGATTGTGCCCAAGCCAAATGCAAGTCGTAACAAATATTAAACTAACTAGAAACCTCTAACGCTCAAAGAGTTCAAAAATGCAAATAACATAATCAAATAAGAAAGTTCAGAGAAATTAATTTTCATATCATTGATTAATGTTACTTGAAAAAAAAACGCCCTGATTTCCACACTGCATGCCCCGCATGCCGCACGTTCCAACTCCCTGCATGGCCGCATGCATACGCTCCCCTAGAACGCCCACGCTGCATGCCCCGCATGCCACACGTTCCAACTCCCCGCATGGCTGCATGCATACGCTCCCCCAGAACACCCGTGCCTACGCTCTCCTGCGACTCCCACGCCCGCGCATCGCAGTAACTCCCGCACGGGAAGACTGGACGTGAGCAACAACACCAGGGCATGCAACAACTTGGCGCCTGTGAATCTCGGAAGCTTTTCCAGACCCAGCGCGTTTCTAAATCCCGGACAGAGGGAGTAAAATTTAAACAGACATCATATTTATGTCAAGGTTTGATAGAAAATTAACCCAGAGCAGTTCAAGGGAGTCCTCTCAGCTAGCATTCGAGTATATATCTATTTGAATCAGCTCTTCCAAATTAATCTTCAAATGTACCATCTGATCAGGAAAATCGACCTCAATTGAGATGTATCCTCTTCTACCCTTTCAAGATTTCTCATGAGTACATCAAAATCAGAAGTATAGCACATATCTGAATGCCTTAATTGTCTTTTTCCTTTCCTGGTCCTTGTATTACAATACTACTTCAATAGTAACTGGTTCGATACTTGATGTCCTTAAAATTCGTTATGTTACATTATATAAACAAGATGCACCTCCAAACTTTCAATTTTGGCAAGGGGCAATCTAAGCTCAGCAACAAAATATATGCATACAATAGCAAAAAGAAAAGGAACATCGTTAAATAATATTATGATACTTACCACCTTGTTTAACATATTGCAGCAGCAAGTTGCAGACTTGACAAAGTATAGCTATGTCATTGTCTTCATTTGCGTTGAAGAAAAACAGTAATTGTCGAAGAAAGTCAGAATTAGTGCTGAAGTTGTTCCTGATTCAGTAGCAAAAGAAATCAGAGAGCTTGACAGTGAACGGGGTATGATATCTTTAAGGTTAGGTAATGATTACCAATCTATCCTCTCACAATGCTCCCCAAAAGTTGAGCAAAAATTCTTCCGAACCTCTGAGCGTGCCAATTCCAAAGCCTTCTTCCCTCTGAAGAATTTCTGCAGCTTATAATTAGTCAAGTTCCATTTTTTGTGAACTAATAAAGTATGGGTACGTCAGCTAATATGCACGACGACTGCTGGAATGGTAATTCCACTCATAAGCACGTACACTATACTAAGGAGGTCCACCATGGCAAACAAAACCAAGTAACTGCAATAAACGCCTTGCCAGCTCATAGCATTGCACGTGGCCTAACCCATAAAAGCAAAGGTGAGGACTTTCCCCCACCTTGTAACGTCTTTCCCCACTTTGTATAACCTCCTAAAAAACCAAAAAGGGAATCAAGAAAAAATCCCGCCATTATATTAATCCACACACACGAAACGACAAGACGGATAGCCAAATACATGCACAAACATCCCACTCCACTCGCTTAATCAAACCCAGCAAACCAAACGGAAACCGACAGAATTTCTCTGGCAGTTTGGCAGACACCACACCCCTGATTTCCCCAAGTTCCCGCCTAATGTGCAGAAATAGATCAAACAACCTTCACATGTGATTCTGTGAGATATCATAACTTGCCTGGACAGAGAGCATGAACACACTAATCCATCCCATTTGAGACATCTCATCACACAACCAGAAAAGGAAAAGAAGCCAATGTAAGAGTATATCCTAATTCAATTTAGCAGTCCATCATAACGCCGAGAAGCCTACAGCTATATCTAACACATAACCGGTCTTCTGCAAAACTAAACCAGCTGAACCATGACCATTCACAGCCGCGGAAAAGCCCATAGTCGGATCTCAGAGCTCATGACACTACCGAGAGCAGAGGTAGCTAAACCCCAGCCCGATCGCACTGCCCCCAACGCCAACTCCGAGCCACACCAGGGGCACCCGGCGCGAGTTGTGAACAGACCTGGATCTTCGTGGCGGAGGTGTTCTGGAGGCGGAGGCCCTGGCGCCGGCGCCGCTCCTCGCGCGTCTGCTCGAGCAGCACCTTGCGGTCCCGCTCCTTGTTGCTCCGCCCGCCGAGGTCGACCCGCCGCCGCGCCGACGGGTCACCCGAGAAGAACATCGCCGCCTCCCTCACCTGCCTGCACCCACGCCCGCGCCGACGCCCCCCACACCGACCACCGAAATAAGAATCAGCAGAGAATCCCAGCAAAAAAAAATTGTGGGAGAAAAAGGGGGAACTTGGGCCGGTCGGATCGTAGTACCTGAACGAGGCTCCGGGCGCGATCGGGGAGGCGCTAGGGTTTGGGGAGCGGGGAATGGGGCGAGCGAGGGTCGGCGACGAGACGAGACGAGACGAGACACGCAGAGGGACTCGGGGAAGGGGAAAGAGGAGTCGAGAGTCGAGACGGTGGGGGCGGGTGCGGGGGGGGATGCGACGAGGCTTCGGGATTTGGAAGACGGGGCGAAGTGGGACGGCTCAATTTCACGTGATTGCCCCTGGCCTGTGCTCGCCAACTGCGTATGGCGCGTCGGCAGTGACGTGGGCGGGCTGGAGTCATCCAAACCTTATTACACTACCCGCACTCATGGACCTCTATATTCATCCTCTATACATCCTAGTCAGTAAGATTCTCTCATCTATACTCAATTCTCCCGCACCCATCCATCCTTTATATCATCCTCTATCCACTCTATGTACTGTGGACTCACTTGTCACTTTATCTAAATATATTCATGTGTGATCTAGTTTTGAAGGATTTATTGAGACGAATTTAATAGTGAAATCGAAATTTAATTTGGATTTTTGGTTTGTGAGTTATAGCATTTTTCCTTTATTTATCTAGTAGGGCCTGCCACTATAGAGTATAGAGTAAGCACAGTATCACTCTAAATATAGAGTGACCCCTTGTTTAGTTCCCCCAATTCTCCCCCAAATTCCACTATGCAAAAAGAAGATTCTCCGTCACATCAAAATGTCGGCAAATGCATGGAGTACTAAATGTTGATGAAATCAAAAACTAATTGTATAGTTTTGTTGTACTTTGCGAGACGAACATTTTAAGCCCAGTTAGTCAAAATTTGGATAATTTTTACAAAATACAAACGAAATGCTACAGGAATTCTGATACAGTGTTTTTCTCCCCAATTCACTGAACTAAACGAGGCCTGAGAGAAAGGATAGAGTATCGTTTTAGAGTACCCAGTGCAACAGTTTTTACTCTATATTCATACTCTAAAGCTTTAGAGTATCGTTTTAAAGTACCCACTATGGGTACTTAGGGAGTTTAAAGCTCTTCTATGGATCCCACCTCTTTTTCCTCCACCTTCGTCTTCCTTCTTCTCCTCACGTGATACTGTAGCAACATTGTTGATCACTGTAGCAAGGAGCCGCACGAAATCGAGGTAAAAATGAACTGAGAACAGCTGGAGCCGAGGAAGCCACGTTTTGGAGGTCCTCCGGCTCCGAGCTACAGTGATGACCAGTGGCCGGAGCCCCTCCGAGCCCCGCCAAACACTCTCTAAACCACGTGTGCTCCTTCAGGCCATTGCCACAATGCCACCGCAGGTACTCCTTTTGTTCCGCCACTATCCTTGCGCGCCAGTTCTATCTTTTGAACTTGTATTCCATCTGTCTTAGTATACAAGTCATTTTTGTGTTTAGAGGATGTCTCAGTAAGAAAGACATTTTAGATATCAGTTCTACACCTGAGCAGCTCCAGATGCAGCTTTGTAGCTGTACCCCTGGGTGTTAAGCATGCATTAGCATTTCAAGCATAAAGCATTCAGCATTATTTTATGACTAGCATTGCATTAAATATACCTCTTTTAAATTTAAACTTTAAAAGCAAATAATTAGAACCCTAACTTTGATGTAAGTGCCAAAAAAGTAGTATACTTTTGGGTATTAGCAATTTTAAATAATCTAGAATAAATTAACATGATTTTTGGAGCAACTCTTAAATTCAAATCCCCTCAAATTTTGCTTTTAAAAATAGTATAGAAAAATGAATTTTTACTTAAAAATTTAGCTTTAAATCCCAAATTCAAAATCTATTTAGAATTTTGAAAAGTGCCCTACATAAAAGTTGTAGAGAATTAAATTTTGAACAACTTTTATTTTGGGCAAAAGTTCTGAAAACCTCTTTTTCATCTTCAAATTCAAATTTGAAACAAATATAGAAATCTGAAAATTTTATTTATAAAAGAAAAATCGGTTTTTCACTTTAGTGCGCCGCGGCCTCCCTTTCGGCCCAGCAGCGCTGGCAGCCCGGCCCGCGCCCCGCGCCGGCTTCCTCCCGCGCGCGACGCCGTGGCGCCGCGGCAGGACTCGGCCGCCGCGGGCCGAGCGACGGCGACGCCGCGCGACACGCGCCCCGGTGGCCCCCGCGTCCCCCGCGCCCGCTTACCCCCTCCACGCGCTCGCCCGCCTCGGCTGCTCCCTCCATTCCCTCCTCTCGCTCCGCAGCAGCTCGCCAGCAGCAGCCGCACCATTGCCGGCTCCCGGAGCTTCGCCACCACCGTTGACCGCTACTACCGCGCCCGCGTTCGATTCCTTGCGGCCATTGCTCCGCCTCCCTTCGCTCTACCTCGTGCTCCCTCCAGCGGTCGCCTTTGTCAAGGTGAGGAGGCCAATTTTGGCCGGCCGCTCTTCACCGCCGCTCGCCGGAGTTCGTGGCTACGGCAATCTCCCCGTTCCACCCCTCCTTCTTCCTCCCTCTCGCGGTCAGCAGTTTCGCCTCCCTCCCGCGAAGCCGTAGCGCCTCCTGCCCGTCTTGCCATGGCCGGAGTCGAGCTCCCGCCGACGAGCCGCACCGTCGTGCCGCCATACGCGTCGGCGAGCTCGCTCCGGTAGGCCACCCGGCCAAGACCGAGCATCGATCGGTGCGGCTCGTTGTGCTGAGCACACTGGTGCCTCCAGCGCCGCACGTGGGCTCACCGCCGGTGAGCTCCGGCCGGCGATGCCCCTGCTGGCCTCCCCTTCGGCTGACCTGTGGGTCCCGCTTGACTCCTGGACCTGTCTGTCTGTCTCGGTGTTTTGGTTCGGTGTGTAGCATCGGGGTGCACATAGCGTTAAAGGCCGGATAGACTTTCAGTTTTAAAGAAAATGATTTTCAGAAATGTTGAAAAGGCTTTCAAAAATCATATCTCCAGATTTATAGCTCCAAAAATTGTGAAACAAATTTTGTAATGTTCCTCTTGAATAAATCTACAGTATAAAAATATTTCATGATAAATTGGTGACACTTTTCTGTGTAGGTTTATTTAATTGCTATAAATGCTGATATCTTAGAAAATATGTAGTAAATAAAATAATGAAGGGAAAAATGTGATTTTTGTTGCTTTAATCTTTATTAGTGATGTACTTTCTAGGAAAAATATTAGTGAAGCATATTCTGTGAGAAATTTTTGAGGTGTAGTACAAATGCTTTTAATTGATAATCTTTGTTATTTTTAGTAGATGGCTAAATTTGTATAGAACATACATGTGATAATTTTTGTAGTATGTTAGTTTACTGTTAGTAACATAGGAAAAATGTGAAATCTATTGTTTGATACTTTTTCTAGTACAAAATAATTTCATACTCATATTTAGGCTATAACTTGTTTATTTTCTACAGGCAGTTTTACATAGGCAATTCTCATGAAAATTTAGTAGTAGGTTAGTTAGGGTAAAAGTAATCTACTGTAATTTTTGTAGATTTTTATCTACACCAGAAATAGATGTTGCTGTGTAATCCTAGTTAAATAGGGAATAAAAGATTATTCTTTATGAGAAATTAAGAGAAATAAAATATGTTTGGTGTATCTTTGAAGCATCATTATGCCTTGCTGATGTTGTGGTTGAGTTAGGTTGGTAAGCTTTGGTAGCTTAGGTTCACTTGTATGTGTAGATGATAGGCTAACTAATAGAAGAATAAGGTGCATGTTTTAGGGTATATGTTCTTAGATGACGTGAACTACCTTGTAGAAGAAATAGTTATATTCAAACTGCTCATTCCATGTGCTCATCTGCATCTCATGTCATCAAAGCACTCCACCACAATCCGATGCATCATTCGCATGTTTACTTATGCACTTGCATCATATAGGATCGCAGGAAGAGTCGCAGGTAGCAGTACAGGAGGAGCAGGCTTGGACGGATCAGCAGGAGCCCCAGGCACAGGAGGTGCCCGAGGAGGAAGAGTCAGGCGAGGAGCTACCAGAGTGCGTCGACCACCATCCTAGCTCGTTCGAAAGAGGCAAGCCCCGGAGCATTTTAAATATCCTATTTTCATAAAAGTTGTTCCTTACTACATGAACTATAGTTATATATATAGTTGCATTAAGTTATAGGAGTTGAGTGAAACCGTTGTTGCATTATTACCTTGGCCACCGGATTATCTTTCACCCTGTTAGGTCAGGATCGAGTAAATTGCTTAGCCATGCTTAGACCGGTAGAAGTCGGGTGATTTCCTGTCACCTGCGAGTTATAGGTGGATACCGGGTTATGGTTAGCTGTAATTGTGATCATAAAAAGTAACCAAGTATTGATGGATAAACGAAGACCGGGCGGAGTCTTATAGGGTTTTGGACTATAGTGATTCCGTCTGTGTCGATTAAGGACCGATCGTTGCTCGTCCCTCTTGTCATGTTGAACGCATGCCTCACATTTAGCTGGCCGAATAAAGTACCTTTCGACCGCGAAGCTAGTGACACTTTTCGAGCCGGGATAAACTCGGGTTGACAGACTGGTGTTAAAGGGGGTGTAACGGGGACGCGAAGAGTGAGCCTAAGGTGCGTCCTGGCAGTCGGGCGGTCCCTAGGTAGTACGATCCATGATTCTTATCTCGCGGCTTCTTGGAAAGTGTCATTGGTGATCTACGCGACCCTGACGAGGGAAGCAGGGTTTGTGTGAGAATAAATCTCCAGCTGGATAGGAATTCGATTCGAATCGCCGTCGCTCCTAGTTAGTGAGCACTTGACTCGAGCTATGGCATCGTAGTAACATTAATGGAACATTAATGGTTAAGTGAATGATGTTGGAAATGCTAAACCTGATATGGTAATCTAGATTGTTAACGATGAATCAAGTGATTGTTTTAGCAATAGGTGCTTATCTAGCTTGAATAGGTTATACTAAAAGTGATGCAAAAAGCACTGGTATAGTTTTTCATAACAACTTACGCTTTTCGCAAATGTGTCAAGCCAGTCCAATCTATAAAGCCTTGCATGATCCTTGGTGTCCTTTATTTATGGTTTATGACGGGTAAGTCTAGCTGAGTACATTCTCGTACTTAGGGCGTTGTTCCCATTATTGTTGCAGATGGTCGGATGTACTATGGGTACTGCTCCAACTGTCTATATCCGGCGATGGGCGACAACTAGGACCTTGGGCAAGGGTCACTCTGTTCGTCTTATCTAATGCTTTTGTGGACCATGACTATCTACTGGCACTGTATTTGAACTAAGTGTATGTGTAAAACTACTTGCTTCCGCTATGTTATTTTGAACTATATTGTAATAACTTTTATTCCGAACTCCGATGTACTCTACTTTTATTGTGAACTCTATGTATCATGTGAACTGTGGCTGCTAAATCAGTACGATCTTGGTTGTATGTTGGTTGGTTTGAAATCCCTCGTGATTTCACGGAATCTCGGGTTATACGGGTTTAAGTTTGATAAATTAACCGCCTCGGTGGAAGATTTTCTTACTTAATCTCGTATAATTACGTTGATCCGTTACAGCTGATATCGGAGCATAGTTTAGCATGTTACTGTTTACATGGGTATTTTAAAACAAACTGTGTTTTCAACTAAGCTTTTAAATTTAAGAGTGTGCCAGTGGTCATATTCTTTATGTCCAATAAGGACTCTAGGTGGCTTAATTAAGTACTAACTTGGGGGTTTGCATCATATTTTAAATTTCGTCGCTCATACGGCGTGCTATTGTATGAGTGCCATTCACTTGAGTGGTAATGTATGGATCAATTACCTCTACGTCTTGGTAAGTGAAAGTTGTGAGAGCATAGTCGGATACACTGCCGATCTAGGGGAGTGCTTATGTGATGCCGAAACACTTACGTGCCCTGCGCATGTTCATATAAAGGTATCCAAATGGTGGGGACTTCCGTCATGCAGTGACGATGCCGTCAATAGGACGATGATTCAGGTAGTTGTTACCGTTATACTCGTATCTGGGGATGCGTGTAGAGCGAGTAACTTACTTTACTGCTTTTCTTGCATATTTTCATACTGTGAGGTTTGGGCTGAAGTGACTTTCTGCAGGTACATAACAACGCTTTTGAGTAGTACGTATTAGTTACGTTACAAGAGATCGTTGTATACCACCGTTTATTCCGTTAGTAGTTATTAGTTTTCTAAGTTTGTGAGGATGTACGGAACGTGCATGTATCATGTTGTGCATTTCATACATGGCATTGTTCCTCCCCTTATAAGTTGATTATCTCATTTCGATAAAAATGCCAACTTAAGAATCTGTTCTCACCACGGTAATAAAATTTTGCTACAGATGGCACGTACCAAGCAGACAGCCCGCAAGTTCACCGGCAGAGCTCCCCGTCATCAGCTTGCTCCACGCACTCGTCAGCGCCACACTTTTCTTAGAGAGTTTGGGATGCCTACACTCTTGTGGAGAGTACTCAGCTATGTAGGCTATCCTGATGGGATGGAGCCCCGCTACTTTTGGTCGAATGAGCGGTTGGGGGAAGGACTTTTGGTGACTATGGAAGCAGTAGTTCGTCCCCGAGGTGATGGTTCTGAGTGGACCGGTTGGTATTTTGAGTCAACTGGCAGGACACCTGAAGAAGCCGCTGAGAGGGCAGCCTTTGGGATCCTGAGGGATATCATGGATCGCTTTCCTCAGGAGTTGGCAGCAGCTATAGTTGGAGTCTTTCCGAGGGGTAACCCCTTCACTGACTCGTGGCAGCAGGCAAGAGGAAGATTTCTGGAGATTAGCGCCGCAGAAGCACAGAACAGTGACAAACCCGCTATGAGTGCCATGTTCGCAGTGATGAGGGCCTTTGATGGAGTGGAAGGTAGCCTGAGACGTGTGTCTAGTATTCTTGGTCAGGCTCGTGATGACCGCCGTCAGCTTCAGAGAGATCACGATGCCGAGATTGAGAGGCTCAACACAGAGATGGCTCAGTTGACTCGTTAGAGAGATCAGGCTACCCAGAGGACTGTGGCTTTCGAGGGAGATGTACGTGCCCTGAGAGAACTGGTTGGGCGATTGACCACCGCCAACAAGAACACTGAGCGCATGTTGACTCATGTGCTCCATCAGAGGAATGAAGCCTGGTCCGTAGAGAATGTGTTGAGGGCTAGACAGTTTGAGCTAGAGCAACAACTGACATATGCAGAGGAATATAATGACAATCTGCATGAGGAGGTTCATCGGTTGAACAATCAACTCAACCCCTATGTTCCTCCTGGTGCGGCAGAGATGGATTTGGATGAAGACGAAGATCCTGAAGAGCCCGAAGCACCAGTTGGGGAGCACCACGACACTGCTAATGGCGACAACGCCAACGTCTCGGACTTAGACAGCGACCACGATGAGTAGGCTAGTAGTTGTTGCGCTAGCTACTAGGTTCCATCTACATGATCTTTTGCTTTGTTGGCACGTTGGGCATGTAATAATGAGTAGAAAGACTAAGGCTTTGATGTAATGTTGGAAAGCTTGGATGTGTTTGTGGCGGTATCCGAGCGTCAAAAAGTCCAGTGTATGTATGCTGGCAACTTGGTTGTAATGGACACGATGTGAGCGCTTTAAGTAATCTAATTAGTGATGTTGTGTTAATTGGAATGACTTATTGTGCCCCTGTTTTATTGTATGAATTTATTCTCTCCAGTAAATTCAGTTCGGCATGATTTTTCATTCGGTCGCAATTCCTACAACATCACCTAATAATTACTGTTGCTGAAACATGCAGATGTCGAACACTCGTCGTACCGTGTATGGTGCCGCTGAGGCTGGTGGCAGTGCAGCTGCTAATGATGACCGTGATCCACCACCGCCTCCTCCACCCTACACTACGGAACAGTTTTTCGCACAATTTCTTGGAAGCCAACGTAATATGGAGAGCATGCAACAGAATATGGAAGCTGTGTTGCGCAGTATCGCAGATAACACCCGTCGGGGGATAAACCCAGGTGGGCACGAAGCAAATCAGTGCAGCAGTTTCAAGGACTTCATGGATACTCGTCCACCGATCTTCAAGGAAGCCGCAGAACCCTTGGATGCAGAAGAGTGGATTAATACTATACAAGACAAGTTCCGTGTCTTGAGAATGACTGAAGTGTTGAAGACTGAGTATGCAGCTCATCAGCTTCAAGGTCCGACAGGAATGTGATGGAAACATCACCGCACCACTTTTCCTCCCCACGCTCACATCACTTGGAGGAAGGAGTATCTCTCTTAAGGAACCAAGTGGGGAAGGCACCTTTCGGGTGGTCCTACCTTGGAAAGTAGACCTAGCTAGCACGACTTGTGCGGTCCAAACTACTCTGTTAGCCCAGATTCCAGTGGTCTGTGAGTTTCCAGATGTGTTTCCGGATGAGTTACCTAGACTTTCACCAGACCGAGATGTTGAGTTTGCCATTGAGTTAATTCCGGGAACAGCACCGATCTCGAGAAGGCCCTATCGGATGCCTCCCAATGAGTTAGCCAAATTGAAGAAGCAACTCTAGGACTTACTAAAGAAAAGTTTGACTCGTCCCAGCTCATCTGAATGGGGATGCCCTGCTCTATTTGTGAAAAAGAAGAAGGATAACTCCTTACGCATGTGCGTGGATTATCGACCACTGAATGCAGTGACAATTAAAAACAAGTATCCTCTTCCTCGGATTGATATCTTGTTTGACCAATTGTCTAAAGCCAAAGTGTTCTCTAAGATAGATTTGAGATCAGGATACCATCAGATAAAGATTAGGCCGCAAGATGTGCCTAAGACTGCGTTCTCTACCAGATATGGCTTATACGAGTATCTTGTCATGTCCTTCGGATTGACAAACGCTCCTGCATACTTTATGTATCTGATGAATTCTGTTTTCATGCTAGAGTTGGACAAGTTTGTGATTGTGTTCATTGATGATATTATAATATATTCAGAGAATGAAGAAGATCACGCAGAGCACCTCAGGATTTGTCTTGACTAGACTCAGAGAACATCGACTGTATGCGAAGTTCAGCAAGCGTGAGTTCTGGCTTAAGACAGTTCCTTTTCTCGGCCACGTGTTGTCTGAAAATGGCATTTCCGTAGACCCTAGTAAGGTGCAAGAGGTTATGGACTGGAAGTCACCAACCTCAGTGCTTGAAGTTTGCAGTTTTCTTGGTTTAGCCGGTTACTATCGTCGCTTCATACCGGATTTCTCGAAGATTGCCAAACCAATGACAAGCCTATTACAGAAGGATCATAAGTTTGTATGGATAGAGGAGTGCGAGGCAGCTTTCTGCACCTTGCGAAAGTTGTTGACCACTGCTCCTGTTCTGGCCTAACCGGATATAGAAAAGTCATTTGATGTGTTCTGTGACGTATCTAAGAATGAGTTAGGATGTGTACTAATGCAAAATGGAAGGGTCATTGCCTATGCCTCACGTCAATTGAGGAAGCATGAAGTTAACTATCCTACACATGATTTGGAGCTTGCAGCAGTAGTGCATGCTCTAAAGATTTGGAGACACTACCTGCTAGGGAATGTGTGTAATATCTTTACAGATCATAAGAGTCTCAAATACATTTTTACCCAATCTGAGTTAAACATGCGACAGAGAAGATGGTTAGAGCTGATAAAGGATTATAATCTGAACGTACACTATCATCCCGGGAAGGCTAATATAGTAGCAGATGCACTGAGCAGAAAATCACATGCTATTGATGTGCAACCGTTGTTTGAAGAAGGGTTCAATTTGTTATATCCTGCTGTGTTGCATAATATTCAGATTAGTTGTACCCTGGAAAGCCAGATCATTGAAGGTCAGAAAACAGATAAGGGAATTTTTCATATCAAGGAGAAGATGAAGAGGGAACCCACCAAACACTTTCGATTGGATGACCAAGGAGTGTTATGGTTTAAGGATCGTCTGGTGATACTCAAGGATAGAGAACTTAAGAACAAGTTGATGGATGAGGCTCATCATTCTAAGCTATCTATTCACCCCGGAAGTAGTAAGATGTACCAGAAGTTGAGACCCCATTATTGGTGGACTAAGATGAAAAAAGAAATTGCAGCATACGTTGCTCGTTGTGACATGTGTTGTAGAGTTAAAGCTCTTCACATGAGACCTGCAGGACTTTTGCAACCCTTGTTTGTACCCGATTGGAAATGGGATGATATAAGTATGGATTTCATCACTGGTCTTCCCACCACACAGAAGGGATATGATTCTATTTGGGTAATAGTAGATCGTCTCACCAAGACAGCTCACTTTTTGCCAGTTAAGACAACATTCCGACCACCTCAATATGCAGAAAAGTACATTACTGAGATTGTCCGATTACATGGTATACCAGAAACAATCATGTCTGATCGTGGTTCACAGTTTACCTCTCATTTTTGGGAGCATCTTCATAAAGGTTTGGGTACTAGTTTGATTCGTAGTACGGCTTACCATCCATAGACAGACGGGCAGACAGAACGAGTTAATACTGTACTTGAAGATATGCTTAGAGCTTGTGTACTGTCATCCAGAGGCTCATGGGAATCCTGGTTACCGCTGGCAGAATTCGCTTACAACAACAGTTACCAAGAGAGCATCAAGATGGAACCTTTTGAAGCTTTATATGGCAGGAAGTGCAGGACACCGTTAAATTAGGTAGAGCCTGGAGAAAGAATGTTTTATAAAATTAATTTTGTAGATGAGGCAGAGAAGAAGGTCCGTATTATCCGGCAAAACATGCAAGCTGCACAGTCCCGTCAGAAGAGTTATGCAGACAAGAGAAGGAGACCATTAGATTTCCAAGTGGGTGACTATGTCTATTTGAAGGTTACCCCCATGAAGAAGAAATGGTTTGGAATCGAGCAGAAACTGTCTGCTAGGTATATTGGACCTTACTAGATCATAGAGAAAAAGGGTCCCGTGGCGTACAAGTTGCGATTGTCAGAAGGGATGAGTTCGATCTTTCCCGTCTTTCAGGTATCCCAGTTGAAGAAATGTCTGCGTGTTCGGGAAGAGAGAATAGAACCGCAGGGTATTCGGATCAAGATGGACTTGGAATATCGTGAACAACCGGTTCGAGTTCTGGATACTAAGGACCAAGTCACTCGGAATAGAATGGTAACAACCTACAAGATTCAGTGGAGCCATCATGATGAGAGTGATGCTTCATGGGAAACGGGAGAATATCTTCAAACAGCGTATAAAGATTTTTACGATAAATGGTTCGTAGCTCGAAATCTCGGGACGAGATTCTTATAAGGGGGAGGGCTGTAACACCCCTGGGTGTTAAGCATGCATTAGCATTTCAAGCATAAAGCATTCAGCATCATTTCATGACTAGCATTGCATGAAATATAGCTCTTTTAAATTTAAACTTAAAAAGCAAATAATTAGAACCCTAACTTTGATGTAAGTGTCAAAAAGGTAATATACTTTTGGGTATTAACAATTTTAAATAATCTAGAATAAATTAACATGATTTTTGGAGCAACTCTTGAATTCAAATCCCCTCAAATTTTGCTTTTAAAAATAGTATAGAAAAATGAATTTTTACTTAAAAATTTAGCTTTAAATCCCAAATTCAAAATCTATTTAGAATTTTGAAAAGTGCCCTACATGAAAGTTGTAGAGAATTAAATTTTGAACAACTTTTATTTTGGACAAAAGTTCTGAAAACCTCTTTTTCATCTTCAAATTCAAATTTGAAACAAATATAGAAATCTGAAAATTTTATTTATAAAAGAAAAATCGGTTTTTGTAGATTTTTATCTACAAAAATTTAGTAAAGTGCCCTACAGGCAGTTTTACATAAGCAATTCTTATGAAAATTTAGTAGTAGGTTAGTTAGGGTAAGAGTAATCTACTGTAATTTTTGTAGATTTTTATCTACACCAGAAATAGGTGTTGATGTGTAACCCTAGTTAAATAGGGAATAAAAGATTATTCTTTATGAGAAATTAAGAGAAATAAAATATGTTTGGTGTATCTTTGAAGCATCATTATGCCTTGCTGATGTTGTGGTTGAGTTAGGTTGGTAAGCTTTGGTAGCTTAGGTTCACTTGTATGTGTAGATGATAGGCTAACTAATAGAAGAATAAGGTGCATGTTTTAGGGTATATGTTCTTGGATGACGTGGACTACCTTGTAGAAGAAATAGTTATATTCAAACTGCTTATTCCATGTGCTCATCTGCATCTCATGTCATCAAAGCACTCCACCACAATCTGATGCATCATTCGCATGTTTACTTATGCACTTGCATCATACAGGATCGCAAGAAGAGTCGCAGGTAGCAGTACAGGAGGAGCAGGCTTGGACGGATCAGCAGGAGCCCCAGGCACAGGAGGTGCCCGAGGAGGAAGAGTCAGGCGAGGAGCTGCCAGAGTGCGTTGACCACCATCCTAGCTCGTTCGAAAGAGGCAAGCCTTGGAGCATTTTAAGTCTCCTATTTTCATAAAAGTTGTTCCTTATTACATGAACTATAGTTATATATATAGTTGCATTAAGTTATAGGAGTTGAGTGAAACCGTTATTGCATTATTACCTTGGCCACCGGAATATCTTTCACCCTGTTAGGTCAGGATCGAGTAAATTGCTTAGCCATGCTTAGACCGGTAGAAGTCGGGTGATTTCCTGTCACCTGCGAGTTATAGGTGGATACCGGGTTATGGTTAGCTGTAATTGTGATCATAAAAAGTAACCAAGTGTTGATGGATAAACGAAGACCGGGCGGAGTCTTACAGGGTTTTGGACTATAGTGATTCCGTCTGTGTCGATTAAGGACCGATCGTTGCTCATCCCTCTTGTCATGTTGAACGCATGCCTCACATTTAGCTGGCCGAATAAAGTACATTTCGACCACGAAGCTAGTGACACTTTTCGAGCCGGGATAAACTCGGGTTGGCAGACTGGTGTTGAAGGGGGTGTAACGGGGATGCAAAGAGTGAGCCTAAGGTGCGTCCTGGCAGTCGGGCGGTCCCTGGGTAGTGCGATCCATGATTGTTATCCTGCGGCTTCTTGGAAAGTGTCATTGGTGATCTACGCGACCCTGACGGGGAAGCAGGGTTTGTGTGAGGAATAAATCTCCAGCTGGATAGGAATTCGATTCGAATCACCGTCGCTCCAGGTTAGTGAGCACTTGACTCGAGCTATGGCATCATAGTAACATTAATGGAACACTGATGGTTAAGTGAATGATGTTGGAAATGCTAAACCTGATATGGTAATCTAGATTGTTAACGATGAATCAAGTGATTGTTTTAGCAATAGGTGCTTATCTAGCTTGAATCAGTTATACTAAAAGTGATGCAAAAAGTACTGGTATAGTTTTTCATAACAACTTATGCTTTTCGCAAATGAGTCAAGCCAGTCCAATCTATAAATCCTTGCATGATCCTTGGTGTCCTTTATTTCTGGTTTATGATGGGTAATTCTAGCTGAGTATATTCTCATACTCAGGGCGTTGTTCCCATTGTTATTGCAGATGGTCGGATGTACTATGGGTACTGCTCCAACTGTCTGTATCCGGCGATGGGCGACAACTAGAACCTTAGGCAAGGGTCACTCTGTTCATCTTATCTAATACTTTTGTGGACCATGACTATCTACTGGCACTGTATTTGAACTAAGTGTATGTGTAAAACTATTTGCTTCCGCTATGTTATTTTGAACTATGTTGTAATAACTTTTATTCTGAACTCCGATGTACTCCACTTTTATTGTGAACTCTATGTATCATATGAACTGTGACTGCTAAATCAGTACGATCTTGGTTGTATGTTGGTTGGTTTAAAATCCCTCGTGATTTCACGGAATCTCGGGTTACACGGGTTTAAGTTTGATAAATTAACCGCCTCGGTGGAAGATTTTCTTACTTAATCTCGTATAATTACGTTGATCCGTTACAGTTGGTATCGGAGCATAGTTTAGCATGTACTGTTCACATGGGTATTTAAAAACAAAACTGTGTTTTCAACTAAGCTTTTAAATTTAAGAGTGTGCCAGTGGTCATATCCTTTATGCCCAATAAGGACTCTAGGTGGCTTAATTAAGTACTAACTTGGGGGTTTGCATCATATTTTAAATTTCGTCGCTCATACGGCGTGCTATTGTATGAGTGCCATTCACTTGAGTGGTAATGTATGGATCAATTACCTCTACGCCTTGGTAAGTGAAAGTTGTGAGAGCATGGTCGGATACACTGCCGATCTAGGGGAGTGCTTATGTGATGCCGAAACACTTACGTGCCCTGCGCATGTTCGTATAAAGGTATCCAAATGGTGGGGACTTCCGTCATGCAGTGACGATGCCATCAATAAGACGATGATTCGGGTAGTTGTTACCGTTATACTCGTATCTGGGGATGCGTGTAGAGCGAGTAACTTACTTTACTGCTTTCTTGCATATTTTCATACTGTGAGGTTTGGGCTGAAGTGACTTTCTGCAGGTACATAACAACGCTTTCGAGTAGTACGTATTAGTTACGTTACAAGAGATCGTTGTATGCCACCGTTTATTCCGTTAGTAGTTATTAGTTTTCTAAGTTTGTGAGGACGTACGGAACATGCATGTATCATGTTGTGCATTTCATACATGGCATTGTTCCTCCCCTTATAAGTTGATTATCTCATTTCGATAAAAATGTCAACTTAAGAATCTGTTCTCACCACGGTAATAAAATTTTGCTACAGATGGCACGTACCAAGCAGACAGCTCGCAAGTCCACCGGCAGAGCTCCCCGTCATCAGCTTGCTCCACGCACTCGTCAGCGCCACACTTTGTGAGGCCATGTAGGCTCAGACAACAAAAACCAAGAAGATGGCAGTCTCGCAGATGCGGCTTGCAGAGGCAGCGTGTGCTCTGTTTGACAAAAAGCTAGGTTTCGCGTTGGAGAGCGATGGAAGATGTCCCTGGCATGCGTACACAAGCCTGCATGCATGTCATCTCAAAAAGAATGTGGAGGCCATGACTAAAAGATGCATTGGATGTACGTCTAGGTTAGGTTAGGAATCTCATTATTTCCTTGCTTATATGTACTAGCGTTGGTGGTGCCCTTATTAGGGCACCCGCAATAAGATGGTGTAATCGTCAGCTGACAAAGGGGGATTGGAAATAGAGAAAGAAAAAAATCGCCAGGGGCCATAGGATACATCGACATGTGCCAAGCATGCAGGGACCAAACTTTTTATTGGGACATATGTGAGGCTAGTGACGAACTTCTCACCAAACGGAAGTGGTGATTGTTTCTGGCTCTGGTCAATTGATTGTGAGAGGTTCTGAAAGCTATATGTTTGGTGTTGGTAATTAGTGACAATGACTAAGTACTAATCCAATGCCTAAGTTGTATATAGCATATGAGGATTAGTACATTCTAAGGTTGGTGGCAAGATGGACATGGTGATCATGATGGCCACACTTGGATTTGGACGTAACCCTATGTGATCAAGGCAAAGGTATATGCTTAAGGGTTATGTTTTAGTAACCAAGACACCTAGTGGGTATGGTTATATTATAGGATAGATAGCCGTACTATAAAGAGGGGAATGACGCGGCTATTGGACTCCTAAGTGCCTCTAGATGTGCATTTCATAATCATATGCATTTGGATAGAACTAATAACGTCTCGAAAAATGATTGTGAAAATGCTAAACACACTCGCACATGACGTGATCACTTGGTGGTGTTAGCACTTTTTGCGATGGCGTTGGTGTTAGCACTTTTGCGACGACTTTTTTCCACTACGCCGGAAGTCGGAAAAGAAACAGAGGCGAACGGAGGTCACAGAAGTGACCGGACGCTGGACCGGACGCAGTCTCTGTTTGACCGGACACGTCCGGTCTATATTCAGCATCTGCGCGTGTTTTGGTTTTTGATCAGACGCGGTGGCACGTCCGATCACAGTCGATCGAACGCGTCCGGTCGATCTAGGAGCTTACTGGACCTCAACCGGACGCTGGCACTATGGCGTCCGGTCAGCTCGACAGCGCGTCCGGTCGCTGTCTCGGTGGAGCGCTGCTCAGGCTTAACCAGCGTGTCCGGTCCGTTACGGGACCAGCGTGTCCGGTCATACTTCGCGCGTCCGGTCAGTGCTTCGCGGCGTAGGCGCTGTGCGATCGTCGCGTCCGGTCAGTTTGACCAGCGCGTCCGGTCAGCGCGACTTCGGCTGTTTCAAGTGCCTAACGGTTATATTCGAAGGGGTACGTCTATAAATACTCGTTGGCCGGCTCAAAGCTCCATCTCTTGCACTCTTGACATACTTGTGAGCACTTTGAGCTAAGCAACTCCCCTCCCACTCATCTCTCCTGCTTCTTTGCATATTCGAAGTGAGATTGAGTGATCCAAGTGTATTTGCATTGTGAGATTGCATCTAGTTGGCACTTGGTGGTTGATTTGCTGCGGGATTCTTGTTTCTCTTGGTGGTTGCCGCCACCTAGACGGCTTGGAGCAGCTTGGAGGCGTTGGCAAGAGTTGGTGATTGTTCTTGGCCACCTCCGGTGATTGTGAGGGGTTTGTGCCTACCTCGGCGAAGCACCAAAGATAACGTTAGTGAATTGCTCGTGTCATTTGCAACCTTTTGCCATTTGGTAGGTTCTTGTGGTGCCTTTTGAGAAGTTCGGTGTGAGACCGATTAGCCACCGAACCACGTGGTGAAGAGGGACACAACGGGGACTAGCGTGCCGGCAAGCACGTGAACCTCGGGATAAATTTCGTGTCATCACTTTCATATTGTGATTGATTGATTCCGGTGTTCGGTTGTCTTGGTATTCATTGTTGATCATTTTGGTTGGCTCAATACTTCGTCCCTCGGTGAAACTCTCCTAACTCAACTCCGTATTACCTTTTTTATTATCTTTGCTAGCTAGTTAGCTTTGCTAGAGTAGCTCCTTTGTGTAGCTTGCTAGTTGTAGTTGTAGTTACCTTCTCGGTTTAACTTGTGCGATTGAGTGCAAATATACTAGAATTGTGAATTGGTTAGGTGGCTTGCAAACACCCCGTAGGCTAAGCAAAACTCGCATCTCGCTACTTGTTATATTGATAAACTTTGTTTTAGCTTGTCTTTGTAGAAAATTTTAAAAGGCTATTCACCCCCCTCTAGCCATCCAGACCTTTCAGGTTCTTGTGCCTATTCCTCGCAAGAGTCATGAAAAGACAACTCTAGTTAATTCCTCGTGACTTATGTACTCTCATCTTGTTGTGGTTCTTACAGCGCCCTTGTGTAGGGCTAGGCGTGTGATGCCTATTAGCGCGTGAGTCACCAAGTGAGTGTGTCGTCTAAACGAGGACGTAGATTGTCGATAAGCAATTGAACCTCGAAGATAAATCTTGTGTTAATTGTCTCATTAGATTTCATATTAGACACTTGCCCGGCTCGATATATCGATTGCTATCTACTCTTTGCATTTACATCCTTTGATATACTTGTGTAGTAGTAGCTTGTTTTACTAGTTGAGTAGATAGAAGTAATTAGTTGTATCTTGTTTCTTGCTAGCTCGCTAGTGGTAGTAGTGACATAGCTAGTTTGATTGTGTAATTATCAGAGAGATCATATATATTAGTATTTTGGAAGGTGGCTTGCATAGCACTTGGTAGAGCTGGAACAGAACCGCATTATCGCCTTTTTGTTGTCTACTAATTTGCTTTAATGAATTTGTAGATTTTTTAATTATGCTATTCACCTCTCTAGCCATTTAGGACCTTTTACTATTAACAGTGGCAAGCATTCTAAAGGTCCACTTCTAGAAATAGATTAATAGAGGCGGCCATTCTAAAGCCCCATCTCTCTAAAAATCTAAAAAATCATAACTATTCTAATTTTCAAGGGTCCATCTATAGAAATAGTTGTCTGAAAATTTTTAGAACTTTTCATAACAACTCAAACGAAGACAAACTTTATACAAAAGTTGTAGAGCTTGACTTAATCCATAACTTTATAGTTGATAAATTTTTAATCTGAAACTACTTAGAGTCCCCAAAATTCATTTTTAGCTCTCTAAATTTTAAAATTTAAAATTAGAACTTTTAAACAATTTTCAATACAATCAACAACTTCATACTTAACAAATTTTTGATTTGAATATATTTCTAAATATTCATTTTAATTTATGAAATTTTGAAATTTAAAATTTAAAAATTTCAAATGACATTCGACGTGGTATGATCTATATCAAACTTGTAGCTGTCAACGGAATCTAAAATTTTGCAGTTTATAAGTTTTTGATTTGAAGACATTTAGGGTCTCATATATTTGTTTAAAAATCTTAGATATTGAGATTCAAAATTTTTATTTTTTCAAACTATTCACATGGATGCACGCCTACATTGGTACACCTCAACAAGATAAAATCTTTTAGTTGAATTTTTTTCATTTGAAAACATTTAAGGGCTGAAATATTTAATATGAGATTACAAAATATTAAAAAGATGACATTATTACATATATACACACAAATAAGTGCATAGTACATTTTTTAGCAGAAGTGCATAGCACATATTGTATAAGTCGAAGGTCGTGTTGAATCTAGTTTAGGCAAAGAAAAGCTACCCCAAAAGAAAAATGAATTATCTGGAATTAATTAATGGGCCAAGCTGGCAGAGCTGTGGGCCGTTCACGTCTGGACTTCGTGTGAAAGATTCGGCCCAAGCCTTTCCCTTTCCCAGCTGGCCGCCGAGGAGCCGCCGCCGAATGCGACGGCGGGCGGATCTGCCGAGGTTCGGCCGCGGCGAGCCCTCCGAGCTGCGAGTTTTGCTCCCTATTTCGGGATCACAAACTATTATCCCAGGTGGTCCGGGATCATCAGGACTCAGGAAAGCTCAGCGACCTCCCTCGCTAACTGCATTATGCGCGCCTGCAACCGCAAGCTCGGGGATCAGGTAAGGATGGGGAATTACTACTCAAGTATGTGTATAGACTCTTTTCTTGTCTCGGTGAGAGTAGACGGGTTGGGTGAGAAATTGGTATTTTTGCTACGTTTTGTTTGCGCACAAATCGTTCGGCTTTCAATTTACGAATTTTTTAGTGCGAAATTTTCTATTGTTCATTCAGCTCTCTGAGTAAAGTGAGCTTGCGTTAGACCAAGTGCCTGGAATTATAGGGTTATCCATGGGGCCATGTCGATTTGATATGGATCTTTTTAAAAAAAACTGGTAGGAAGTTTGCCGATGTTTTTCAGCTGCCAACCTTTTGGCTGCAAGTGAACATTTTGTTTCGAAGTGTCCCCTTCTGTGCCATCCTTCAATGCAGATTCGCTTACCGTTCACATACCATTCTCTGATCTTCTGGACGTAATTTTGAAGAATCAAGCTCACATACCACATGAATGGGATTGACTAATCTAGGCTCTCGTAGCTACTTAAATGCGTTCTTGATTAGAAGCTATTTTGTCCAATCAAATAAATTAAACGGAGCATCTCAAGTACTGCTCTACCCCTAGTCTAGTGTATGGATTGTTCATATAGGCGTATCATGGAATATCTCATTACCTTTCCGCATGCTCTTTCTGGCACCATGCCACCATGTAACACCTAATCCAGAAATGGAATCGCAGAAGCTAGAGGATTTGTAGGTAATGAAGTTAAAGCATGAATAAAAAGTGCTAACATCTATTTGTCCACTTAGTTGCTTAAAAACCTAATCTGTTAGACAGATGGTCAGTGCCCTAGTTCGGCTGGCCATTTGGGGCCGACATGTGACATGCCACACCAGGCCTTGAGCCCCTGCACATTGTGTGATTAGTCATAGACTCATAGGCAAGATCTCCATTGATTGGTTCTGTTCCCATAAGTCATAGACTCATACATGCGTGCATATTGCACCCTCATAATCAATCTATTATTTCCCATGTGCAAACCTTGCTTACATGTCCTTGAACTGATATTTCCAGATTCTATCATAAGTGCAAACAGTTTAAGCAATTCGGCTGATGTCTTATGATTGCTAGAGCTGGAAGCCTGGAAGTATTCAGGGATCCATTGGAATGCAGATGCTAATCGACATCTTATTTCTTCATTAAATTCTAGTGTTCAGCTGACCTTCTGACTTCAAGCAACTTAATACCTACTACTTCAAAACACAAATATCTTTTTTTTTTCCATCAGCATCAAAATACTCATAAAACATGATTAGAAGTACTGAAATTTTGTTCACTGGTGATTGTAATTTATACAGTTAGTCTATGCTTTTTCATTGCAGTCTTGCATGCAACCAGTGCAGTCAATATTTACAATTCGCTATGGAGACCTTTTGTCATCTGTTTGGCAGCATATATTTATACCATAGGCCTATTTTTTCTTTGAGGTCTCACATGTTCTCAAAAAAATCCACCAGAACATGTCTGTTCTAACAAGAGTCAACCCCTTTTAATTCTGTGTTATCATGATGTTGGATCTCAGTTTACTCCATTTTGACATGTATATGCCATTATCAGAAATACCTTTCAAGTTTTTTTTCCTGTTACTGATCACTATACCTTATTTCTTAAAATAGATTGCATGGATATGCAGCGATTAGAGCTGTCTTGAACAGCTATAAATGCATTGGTCAACTGCAATCATGGCTCATGCAGCTATGACGATGGCATCCTGCATGGAGAATCAATCAGAAAACTATCTTGGCAGGGCTCTTACTGTTTATGCTGTAGTAACAAACACGGAACTGCCATTCTAGGTTCCAAATAGGACCTTGAGCTGCTCGAGGGCTGCCTAATACCTCTCCCAAAATAATAGTTGAGGCATACTCACTCCGTGCAGCCAATTTATCTATCTATCTATCTGTTTTTTTTTTTTTGGAAAGAAGCCATGCAGCTAATTCGACATCCTTAGGTAAAATCACTGAGTCTATCTTTTCTTGCCATCGCATACAATGTAAGGTATTGATTCTCAATCAGAGAGATTCACACTGTATAACAGTGTGAATGACCTCAATCAGAGAGATTCACACTGTATAACAGTGTGAAAGACTGTAGGTGTGTGACTATATATGAGAGGGGCCAATACATTGATTTGCTCAAATCATGCTTTTTTGTTCTCTTATCATTTAATATGGACAGTCGAGGACATCAAAACCAACTTGGGTTGAAATATCATTGAAATAGGCCATTCTTTTGTAAATCGATCACCATAAACCCCGTTTCAGGATGTATTGTGATATATGCCCCCTTTACCATTATCCTCCACACATTGGCTTATTCTTTTGTTGAATCCACATTTGGTAATTTACTTTGATTCTGATGTCATGAAGATTGGCAGTTAACCAAAATTAACTTGTTTTTTATTCACTACCTATGATTTGAAACTGAATTATGTCCTTATGTCTTGTTATGTCCATTCAGTTAAATAATGCTACCCTTGAGCCAGTTGGAGACAAGCGCCCTGGAAGGCTCTAGGATGTGGTCGGGTTGTTTATGGGCGTGTGTAACTCACTGCAAGGTGTGAGGCATGAGTGTGTGGATTTTTGTATGGAGTCAATCTGCTTTCCTTTTCTTCTTAATATAATGATACACAGCTCTCCTGCGTGTTCGAGGAAAGATGTACTTATTATTCATATAGATAGTATTAATATAGTTCAATTTGGGTCAATATTTGCACTATGAAGGTGATAAAGAGTGGGGAATAGTTTGTGATGGAATGGGTTTGCAGAATTAATTACTAGAACATTCTATCACTTCCTTGAACTCTTGTAGTATGTGACATTTGAAGTCCTTTTAGCCTTTAATTTTAGATTTCTTAAAAAAGGATACTGTATCAAAATTGTCAGCAGGAGTCTGAGTTAGGTCTCACTTTTGTGCAAGGAAGAGGTTTCTTTAAGCAAAGGCAACACTAGAAAAGGGGGAGAGTAAATAAAAGTTAGGTGGAGACAACAAACTGCTAAAACAGACAATAATAGTACATCAGTACCATACAACAAGGACTTCTGTACAATGCTAAATACTATTACACATTGGCAGACTCACAACCCTACACCATCATAATACTAGATATCTGGCTGTGGAAGCCAGAGAGCCAAAATTTTGGGGACAGTTCTACCTACCTAGTCCCCACCATAAACTCTGCCTGCAGTTCAGCAAGTGCTCCCTATTCTTGTTCTCCTTTGCCAACATTGCTGTGGTCATCATGGTCGATGTGGAAGAGGTTGAGGCGGCTGTGGCTCAGGCGGAGGGAGTACATTGTCTTCTTGTACTCGGCCCAGGTGAAGGGCCGGTACTGGCGGGGTGAGTTGGCTGTGACTGTCTCTGGGAGGGCCAAAATTCGTGCATGCAGTGGCGGCGCAGCGAAGTAGATTGTGGACAGCCTTGCCCTGCAGGAGCTTGCAATTACCCTGTGTCGGACACTTATCACCTTCCCATTTGTCAAAGCCTGGGAACAAGAAAGGGAAAAGAGAGATGAATACAAACCAAGTACGAGAGACATAATATTGTATTGTTGCACTATGGATGAATATCTGGTTATTGTTAGATTCAGATGTAGTAACAACTAACAAGACAAAAAATAGAAATTCTTGTCAGTTGGTATGATGTACTTGATGCAGTGCAAGAGATGTGTCCAAAAAATATCAGTGCCGACCCATCTTTTCACAAAAGGAGCAATAGCTAACCTGGTGTCTATTTAGAGTTCGAATCAAATACAGATACATTTCTTTTTCATGTTTTTAGTAAGTGAAGAATCTATTTCTATGATGCACAGACGGGAGCTGCATAATGCAATTTCATATGCGAGTACTAATGGTGGGGGTGCTGAGTTGTGCCTAGCCTCTTTGCTTGTTTTAGACTTAAGATTCTGCTAATTTATTTTCTAAGTAGCTCATAGAAGCAATTTTCATTTACTTAATCTACTAGTGCTGTTTATTTTCAGGTAAACCGATGCCTTTACCTGGAGGAGATCACCAACATTGACAAAGAATGCTGATGGATCGGCTGGCACCTGAACCCACACCTCCCTGCCGTCGCAGTTCAGAAGCACCTGAAGGCCATCAACATCGTTTGATCGGAGCAAGCTAAGAATCTGTGGGTCTGAATGCTCCCCAAATCCGATCCGTGCACCTGCCGATTGGTTCACACCATTGCCAGTCTTGATTCTGAAACTGCTCTTCATCTTGCACTGGTTCTCATGTTCAAGCTTCTGAATGGTGCATTCTGGAGGGTAGTGGTTGATCCTCAGGAGTGAGTCGCTGTCTGTGTCAGTGATGAGCTTGCTGAAGGATCTGGGGTCCTTGAGCCCTAGCCCCTCTCCTAACAGGTCCAGGATCTCACATGCAAGCTGCCTCATTGCTCCCACATACTCGTTCACCACATTACTGCAACAACAGTGAAGAAAAAGCATCAACATGTGAGTTAAAATCTGCCCAAGATCGATTTGATCAATATAATGGAGTTATCACGAAGACCAATTGGATGTGTGCTATGGCAGAGAAAAAGGAGACTGAAGAAAGATGAGAAGATTTTGATTGATTGATGTATGAATATGCAGCAACTCAAAAGCTGCAGCCTTGAAAAGACGGTAGCTTGATGCTATGGATGCATCTGGGCTATGCAGCAGAACCAGAATCCAGTCACATGCTATACATATTCGGTTCTTGTGATGCATGGATAGCTCTGGATCAGACGTACTACCTCTGTCCGGTTAAGAATGCAATTCTAGTTCATTTTTTGATTTCCGTGTCCAATGTTTGACCGAATATATAGATAAAAGTATTAATATTTTTGACACCAAATAAATATATTATGAAAATATATCTCATAACAAATCTAATGATACTAATTTTATGTCATAATTATTTATATTTTTTTATATATAATTAGTTAAACTTGACATACTAAAACATTGCACTGTGCTAGAATTGCATTCTTTTTAGGACGGAGAGAGTACATGAAACTTTGGTGTGACCAATTTTCCAATGGGCAAATGGGTTTTCGACAGGATTGGGCATGCTTTTTCCACTGCTCCATGGATAGACTCATCAGTGCTTGGTATCACTCATCACTGCCCCTGCCACTACGTCCCCCGGGACATCTCATTCATCTTGCCATAAAGAGGACCCGTTGCATGTGTGCCTCCTTTCATTTGCTTGGCTTTATATGGATAGCATGGATATGCTCTTTAGGGGGCCCTGGGGTGCATTTTATTTCCTATCAAGCTTTTGTACTTCTGTGGACCCTACTTGCTATTACCTATACCTGCGTTCTATGGCAAAATGGCTACTGAAAGATTCTGATGCCATTTCTATATTTATTCTTGTTGCTAGCATTCTTTTATGCAATAGCATTTTACAGTTGTATGTTTCCCAACTGCTGTGCCTGTAAGCTTTAGATTTTTATGTGATCAAGGCAACCTTCTACTTCTTCATAGCTGCTATATTATGAATATTGGAACATTGGCAATATATCAGTGATTCATGTCTAGTTGATAGAGAACAAAGGGAATTCATTTCAAGTTCATATATGATGTATATCTTGTGGCCATCTAAAACATCATTTTCTGTATGGAACTTAGTGTACTTCACTGAAAAAGTTGTAAGTGCTATCCAATAGCAATGGGTTCTGTTGCTAGCTGCATCAATTGGTGGTTGGGTATGGCCATTAATTGAAGACCACTGCACCGCAGATATGTGAGACTGATTGACATGCAAATACACATATATAGTTTGTTGGAGAGGGACCTGACACTGAGAGGGTTCTTCTAACTACCTTAGAGAGAGGGTTTTCTTGTCCCTTTCATTTTTATTTGCTCTCAACCAACTCTATTGAATTAGGCCACTGCCTGGCCTGAGTGTAGTGTGTGGGATCTCTCCTAGCAGGCTATAATTGTTGTTTGGATGAGATCTTTCTCCTTCCGAATGCACAGAAATAGCTAAAGATATCTCATCTGTTATGTTCAGTCAATTGTTAGGCATTCAAATGTTTTTCCCAGCATGGGCAAGGGTTGTCCCTCTCACAAGCAAAATGTACAAGCCATTTCTCAGTGCAAAATGAAAAACAGTCGATTTGTAAGCCTTTGGAATGTTCTTTTGGCAAGGCAATTATACCTAACTTTCATCAGAAAATCGCCCAAGCCCATTCTGTGGAGCTGTCAAGTTTGTTATGTCCCATCAGTTTGTGCCTTTTCTTTTGCTTTGGAAACTAGCTACTACTATGTATGCCCTTGAATTGTTGGAACTAACATATCATTGCTCTGTTATTGCGATAATTATTGTCTTGAAAACTATGTAGTTATGCATTTGCACAATTTATTTGATGGGGGCCTTTCTGACTATGACAACATAGGATACTACTAATTCTACCACGAACTGTACAGGAACATCCCCCTAAAGCTATCATAGTCACGGATAAAAGCATACAACTAAAAAAAACCAGTAAAGTTAAAAATTATGAGTAAGAATCTTGAGTGAACTATCTTTCTTTTCTATCCATTTAAAGTGTGATATTCAGATTAATATATGTTTGGATTTCGAATGCCCACATTGCTGTCGAACTATTATTCTCTTTTCTGTCGAAAAAAGTTTGCGCTATCAATTATCAAAGGATGCTTTCTCAGAAAGTCTAACACTTCAGAGGAGTGCATACATGCATGATACCCCAAGTGCTCTTGACTTCTAAACGACCAAGTACCAATATTATAAATGAGCAGGGAATTAACAAAACTATACCAAACATGCATGCATGTACACATCATGCATGTTGACCTTAAGTTCTTAATAACTATAATATGCAACAAAGGTCAATATAATATATATCAAATGCTTGCATCACCTTCCACACACAAAAGATATATAGGAAAACCTTACAAAAATAAACCTACTCTCACTACTTACTACACGCTCGCGCGCGCGCGCGCACACACACACACACACACTAATGCATCTGCTAGCAGCTGCTGAGAGCTTAGCATCAAGCGAGACATTTCGACAGGTGTAGGACTATGATATGCAAACCACACATCTATCACACACTGTCATCAGCAGCATAGGCTGTTGGTTAATTAAGGAGCACTGCAGGCACAGTGCACAGGAGCATGACACTCCAGGTAGCCATCAACATTAACACACCTTGTTCGTTCCTTTGGCGTATGTCATCTCGATCTCTCTTTGACAGCTTAAGCTTTTAAAACCTCAAGGCCTATTATCATAAATCACCATGACCGAGCACGCGACACATATGTTGTAGCATACTCTTTTTTTTAATACAAAGTTTGAAGAACAATATTGATGAAAACTTAAGGACAATGCAATACAACACCTAAATAAAATTAGCTCTAAATAAATATATGTCTGCGTAAACCGAGTTATTAGCTTTGAGATTCGCGTTGGAGCTAGCTTTGTAGAGGATTTTTTTTTGAATTACACACACTCTAGCATGGATCTCTAAATGTGCATGGTTTCGCATTAACCATCAATCATCTCACGATGTAGCGAACACGCATCAATATAAACATATATATCTCTCTTTCACAAAGATGTACATGCAAGAAAATATAGTGTGCATACGAGAGTGAGGTAGAGTACGTAGGTATTTTGTATACCTGAATCGCGAGGGGTCGTCAGTGTCGATGGACCTGGCCCTGTGCGCGACGGCGGCCGGGTTGGCGTGGAGCAGCAGGTACTCGAGCTCCCCGGCGTCGCCGTTGAAGCCGATGGTACGGCAGCCGTAGCCGAGCGGGCTGGGCGGGCCGGCGCGCTGCTTGTCGTGCGGCGGCAGCGCGAAGAACGTCCTGGCGGCGGCGTCCAGCCGCGCGGCGGGGCCCGGGGGCACGCCGTGGTTCACGGCCCGGAAGAAGCCGTGCTCCGCGCACGCGCGCGCCACCTGTCGCGACAGCGCACCGCGGCCGCCCGGCGCTGACAGGTCCACCGTCGGTATGCCACCGTCGTGGGACGGCGGCGGCAGCGGCGGTGGCGTTTCTTGGCGCACCACCACCGGCGTCGTGGAAGGCACCACCATGCTGGCGTGTCGTGCTCGTGACGAGCTGAGCTGAGGTTGGCGTGCGCTGTCTTGTAATAAGGGCGTTCTCGTAGTAAGCTTAGACGACGGTGCAATGCGTGGAATGTAGAGATGGACGCACACACTATACTAGCGATAATGAGTGGGATGTGTGTAGTGTAGGGGCCGGCCTTGGGAGCGAGCTGAATGAGGGGAGAGTAGTGGTGGTGTGTGCTTATATGGACGTCTGGAAGAGAGAGAGAGAGAGAGAGAGAGAGAGAGAGAGAGTGGTTTCTATTGAAATGTTGACCTGACCCCTGGACCTGACCTGTTGATCTTTTTGACTAGAACTGCTGTGTGCCTTGAGTCTTGACGACTGTAACCTCCTGTTTAGTATAGTTTAACACTAACAAATCTCTGAACGTACCACAGATCAACAGCACGTAAGATTTCCCTATCTATGCTCTATCTATCTATAGTCGTTTCTCTCTCTAGCTAAGCTGTGTACTTAGCTCTAAATAAACAATTGGCCCATTTGCTGAAATTTGGCTGTTGCTGCTGATACTGGTGCTGATTTGTTGTGAGAGAAAAATATTGTTCCTTCGTTGAAAAGTACCGCTGAAAAACACCATGACACCGGTGGAAATTAAAGCTTGTTTAACCTTTCCCAACCCTTTCGCATTTGATTCTTGGAACGGATCGGATGGACATCTCCTTCGATCTAGCCGGTTGTAGCTAGCTAGATCCAAAGTAATTAAGGTAGATTTTTGTGGGGCTCGAAGATCTTTTACGACCACTACCATATAATTAAAGATCATGCTCCGATCCATCACTGTTTGGTTTGTTTAAAATTGATGCTAATAATGCATCACTAGGGGTGGGCATAATTAACCGAGACTGAGAAACCAAACCGAAATAACCGAGACCGAAATTGAAATGACCAAAACCAATAGAATTTATGTCTCGTCACAGATTCGGTCTTGAGTTCTAAGTAATCGAAATTATAACTGTTAGTCGGTTCTATGTCTCGGTTAACCAAAGTAACCGATGAGACCAATTTTACCAAAAAGCACACCCAAGGCTTTCCAGACCCACTCAAGAATGCAAAACCCTTGCTATACAACTCACCCGCATCTCTAGTTCTCTCCACTCGCATTGTGAAAAACTTCGGGCTGCCGTCTTCCTCTTCTGTCTTCTTTCTGCCTCCCTTTGCTCCTCGAGAGTCCTCCAGACCTCCACCCAAGCCTCTTCCACACCCTCTGCAACAAGTGGCGGCGCCTCCTATGAAGCCGCCCCCTTTGCATACTTTGCACCTGGCGATGGTTTCTCCTCTGCAACCGATGACAACATCTCGTGTGCGCCCCATGGCAGCATCTTCTCTGCAGCCGGCAGTGGAATATTCTTGCCTCTTCCTACTCAAACCGTAGCTAGCGCAGCTGACGACGCTTCCCTGCTCAGATCCGACGGCCCCTCCTATGCCCCGACGACGAGCGTCGCACCATGCCACTCCTTCCTTAATAGCTTTTAGTGCTTCTCCCCTCGACCACAGGGCTTAGCGAGACCATATCTGTTGTGCCTTGGTTACTGCTCCCACCACCCTCCACGTGTGACAGATTGACAACTGCTTAGTCTGCTTTGCCTACTATAGAAAATTTTGTATTAGCTTTGTTTGTTGGATGTAGATATGCTTGATTCATAGGAAAGTATGTTTGATTGGGGATTTGATTTTGCTTTTGCTTTGTGGATGATGTTTTTTGCTGATCATTTGGGTCGGCTAGTTTGATCGGCGATTGAGACCGAACATAACTGTCCAAGATCTATTTCCTGGATCTACACATTTCTTAGGAACCAATTAATCTTAATTTTTTGGTAACCAAAATTTGAGATTAATCAAGGAATCGATCAGTTCGGTTTGGTCTAAATTCATTGTTGAGTAATAAAATAAACCAACAGCGATAGTCTATTCAAGCAACAATCCTTGTCCGTGCACTCCGCCATGCGAGCTTATTCACGGTGGTAACCTTTCCCATGTTTAGAGATTTGTAGAGACACAACCATAACGCTTCTATGTTCCACACTCCACGCTCAAGCATAGCTGGCTCTAGATCTGCTTCTTCTTTCATCTGCTTATCATTGTCAATGAAGTCATGGCCCATTACGACACAAACATTCATATTGGATGAATCATTTGTCGAAATCTTTAAAACCATGAACGATAGATTTTCTATCACGATGTGTAACAACATCCATAAGAGATAAATTAGTTTTCATGGATTTATTTCACCAAGTTATCTTTATAATTGATAATAACATCTGTAGTGGAAAATGAATGACGGTGACATTTTCACTAATAGTTGATAATTTTCTTGATTGTACACTACAGACAACTCTGGCTCCTCTTACATACACCAAAAAATGACTCCTCCTTTTCAGGTGTTTGCTATAGCTCCTCTGCTGAAATTGTTGCCGAAGTTAGAGCCCGAGCCGCACCAAATAGGCCTTTATATTTGGTAGCTATAAATTAAATAATTTCATAGTTTTCTCGAGAAGTGTTTTATGATATGGACAACAAATTATCTGGCATTTTGGTAATAGTATGAGCATTGACACACATGTATTTCCTATCACGAATAACACATTGGTTATAGTAGAAAATGGTCTCATCTGTGTCCCCTTTCACTCTCATATAGATGCTAACCCCGACCGCACCTTCACATGCATAGGTTGCACAATTTGGAACATATAAGTTGTAACACCCTAAAATTTTGGAATATTTAAAAATAGGTAAATATGATTTTTATGTAATTTTGTGAGCATACAAACTTAGAAAAGTAATGATTTTTATTAATTTAAAATCAAATATAAGGATAGAAACATGATTGAGCATTTATGCTGCTGCATAATATTTTGTATTGTGTGCTCTATTTGAAAACTCAAATAGAATTTCAAAATTTCATTTGAAAATGCTTTGAAATGTTGTGAAAAGAAAAAGAAAAGGAATTTTTCTCTCTTTTCAGCTTTCGGCCCAGCTCAGCCCGCAGTCGGCAGCCCACCGCTCGCCCTCCTCTCGCGCGCGGGCCGTTCCCTTCCTTCCCTCCGTTTCCCGCTCTGGGCCGAGCTGTCACAAGCCTAGCAAGCCGCCTGGCCCGCAAGCGCGCGCGCCGCGTCTTCCCTTCCTCTCTCGCCGTCGCTGACAACATGGCCCCACGTGTCAGGAGTGCCCCCTTCCTCAAGCCGACGCCATCGTCGTTTTCCTTCCTTGCCGTGACCGAATCCGCGCCCAATCTCCCCCTTCCTTTCTTGGAACCTCTCCTTGGCTATATAATCCGGATGCCGCACCCCTCCGCTCCATATTGCACCGAAGCAGGGGACCGACATCGTCCCGAGGAGGCCACGCGCGAGTTGTAGCCCTAGCCGTCCGCCTCTCCGAGCCGCGCGACTACCTTGGTTCGCCCTCGGCTTCGATTTTGCCCTAGGTGAGCTCGCTATGTTCTCCACTCCCTCCCGGTATTTTCTATTAGTTGAATGGTGCTCGGAATCGAGTTCTCGCGTTTTCTGGCCATGGCGCCGCCGCGGAACGCCGTCGGGCTCCTGTTCCAGCCGGAGCGCTGCCGCCCAGTTTTCCCCGATTCAATCTGATCCGTCCGATTTGAATCCAACGGCCGAGGATTGAAGTTATCGGTTCGACCAGAGATTTTGCTAAAGAGTCCCTGTACTTTTTATATATAGAACCCGCAGTCCAAGGTGTATTACTGAATTGCGTTTTCTTTTTCGTAAAGCGTAGTTTGATCTCAGTCAATTCAAAAATACGTTTTCACTTATTTACAGTTTTGCCATTATGTTATTTCATGCGTAGAATCTTTGTTTTAACTCTGATTTGACCCATTCAAATTGCGTCAGGTTCGTATTTGCGAGGTCTACATGTTAGTAGTATTGTTCAGTAGGTTTGTGACATTTTATTTTTGAGGTTGAATTAAAGTAATTATTTTTCTATAGGAATTCTTCGTAAATGATTGTGAAAATGCTATTGAACTCCTAAGTGCCTCTAGGTGTGCATTTCATAATCATATGCATTTGGATAGAACTAATATCGTCTCGAAAAATAATTGTGAAAATGCTAACATACTCACACATAACGAGATCACTCGGTGGTGTTAGCACGTTTGCAAAGGCGGTGGAGTTTGAGCGGTAGAGAGGGTTTGGGGTCCTCTCTCCCTCCTGCCGAGCTTGCGAGACGGAATTCAGGCATTTTCGAGGAATTAAAACGACTATTTTCCACTACGCCGGAAGTTGGAAAAGAAACGGAGGCGAACGGAGGTCACAGAGATGACCGGACGCTGAACCGGACGCTGTCTCTGTTTGACCGGACGCGTCCGGTCAGTGTTCAGCGTCTGCGCGTGTTTTAGTTTGATGATCGGACGCGCAGCGCGTCCGGTCACTGTCGACCGGACGCGTCCGATCGTTCAGGGAGCTTACTGGACTCTAACCGGACGCTGGCACTGTGGCGTCCGGTCAGTTCTACAGCGCGTCCGGTCACTGTTTCGTTGTGCGCTGCTCAGGCTTGACCAGCGCGTCCGGTCAGTCACGGGACCAGCGCGTCCGGTCGTTCGCAGCGCGTCCGGTCTGCGCGTCAAGCGCGTCCGGTCATTGCATTGCAGTTAGCCGTTGTGCGAATAGCGCGTTCGGTCAGTTGGACTAGCGCGTCCGGTCAGTGCTTCATGACTTAGCCGTTGCGTGATCGGCGCGTCCGGTCAGTTTGACCAGCGCTCCAGTCAGCGTGATTTCGGCTGTTTAAGTTTCTAACGGCTCTATTCGAAGGGGTACATCTATAAATACTCGTTGACCGGCTCAAGGTTCAATCTCTCGAACATTTGACATACTTGTGAGCACTTTGAGCTAAGCAACTCCCCTCCCATTCATCTCTCTTGCTTCTTTGCATATTCGAAGTGAGATTGAGTGATCCAAGTGCATTTGCATTGCGAGATTGCATCTAGTTGGCACTTGGTGGTTGATTTGCTGCGGGATTCTTGTTTCTCTTGGTGGTTGCCGCCACCTAGATGGCTTAGAGTAGCTTGGAGGCGTTGGCAAGAGTTGGTGATTGTTCTTAGCCACCTCCGGTGATTGTGAGGGGTTTGTGCCTACCTCGGCGAAGCGCCAAAGGCAACGTTAGTAAATTGCTCGTGTCATTGCAACATTTTGCCATTTGGTAGGTTCTTGTGGTGCCTTTTGAGAGGCTCGATGTGAGACCGATTAGCCACCGAACCACGTGGTGAAGAGGGACACAACGGAGACTAGCGTGCCGGCAAGCACGTGAACCTTGGGATAAATCTTCGTGTTATCACTTTCATATTGTGATTGATTGATCTCGGTGTTCGGTTATCTTGGTATTCATTGTTGATCATATTGGTTGGCTCAATACTTTGCCCCTCGGTGAAACTCTCCTAACTTAACTTCGCATTACTTTCTTAGTTATCTTTGCTAGCTAGTTAGCTTTCCTTTAGTAGCTCCTTTGTGTAGCTTGCTAGTTGTAGTTGTAGTTACCTTCTTAGTTTGACTTGTGTGGTTGAGTACAAATACTAGAACTGTAAATTGGTTAGGTGGCTTGCAAACACCCCGTAGGCTAAGCAAAACTCGTATCTCGCTATTTGTTATATTGATAAACTCGTTTAGCTTGTCTTTGTAGAAAATTTTGTAAGGCTATTTACCCCCCCTCTAGCCATCAAGACCTTTCAAGTGGTATCAGAGCCATGGTCATTGTTTGCAAGGCTTAACAACCTCGGTGTAAGATGGCTCAAGTTGTGTTCAATCATATTGGGGGCAAGCCTCCATTCTTTGATGGTGTCACATCTTTTGATCATTGGAAAAGAAAGATGAAGCAATATCTTGGCTCTATTCATGAGAACATTTGGGAGGTGACACACCATAATTATGCTATCATTGATCCCGACAACCTCACCAACAATGACCGCATCAACAACCAATGCAACACTATGGCTCTTAATACTCTCTACAATGGGATTGATGCAAAGGTCTTTGAGCAAATCAAGGATCTTGAGATGGCAAGTGAAGTGTGGACAAGATTAGAGGAAACATATGAGGGCACTTCTACGGTAAAGAGTGCCAAGCTCTATATGCTCAAGGATAAGTTTGCAAGTTTCAAGATGAAGGATGATGAGTCCATACCGGAGATGTTCTATAGGCTACAAGTTATTATCAATGATCTCAAGAGACTAGGAGAAGATGTCAAGGACAAGGACTTCTCACATAAGTTCTTGATGAACTTACCTAAGAAGTTTGCTATCTTGAGAAAGATGATCCAAAGAGAGGGTTTGGACAAGGTGACTCCAAACCAAGTGCTTGGAGATGTCATGACCGATGCTCAATATGATGATGATGAAGATGAAAATGAGAAGAAGGAGATCAAGGTCAAGCAAGAGAAGACCACCGCATTCAAGGCTTCTTCTTCCAAGGGCAAGTGCAAGGTTGTTGTTGATGATGATCCATTTGATGATGAGATCATGGCCCTTCTAGTGCAAAAGATGGGTCGGTTCATGAAGAAGAGAGGCTATGGTGCAAGAAAGAGAAGGGACTTTATGAAGGCAAAGGAGGTGCTTTGCTACAATTGCAATAGCCCCGATCATGTAGTGGCGAAGTGCCCCTATGAAGACAAAAGATATCATGATGGGGAGTTGAAGCTCAAGAAGAACAAGAAGGATAAGAAAGAGAATGAGAAGAAAGCAAAGAAGAGCTTCACATTCAACAAGAAGAAGAAGGGTAATGGTTATGTGGTCACTTGGGATAGTGACAACTCCGATAGTGATGATGATGAAAACTCTAGTGATGATGAGAGGACCACTCGGCGAGCCATTGCAAACATCGCCCTCTTCAACAAGCCATCCATCTTCGACACTACATCGACATACCTTATGGCCAAGCCTAAAATATGATGATAGTGATGATGATTCTTGTGCTAGTGATAGTTATAGAAGTGATAATGAGGAGGATGAGGACTACTCCAAGGATGATCTATTGGGCATAATAGATCAAATGAGCAAGGGCTACAAGAGGACCACCAAGAAATACAAAATCTTAGAATAAGAGCTCATTGCTAAGAGCAAAGAAAAAGATGCCTTGATGGAGGAGCTTGTTGCTCTCAAAAAGAGTAAGAAGTGCAAAGGAATTGAACAATAGCTCAAAGCTCTTAGGAAATCCTTTGATGAGCTAGAGGCTTCTCGTGAGTGTCTAAAGGAAGACCACGAGGATCTTAAAATTGCTCACACTAGGCTTAAGGAAGCCCACTCCACTCTACTTGAGCTCATCAAGGAAAAGGACCTCAAGTTGGAGAAGCTCATGAAGGAAGCTAAGGAGGAGCAAGTGATTGTCACTTATGACATTGGGCTAACATGTGATATTATTGATGATTCTTTATTTGTTAGTCCTACTAATACTTCATGTAGCTCATCATCATCCACCACAACCAACTCTACCTCTACTACTAGTGATTCATCACTTGTGGTTGAGAATGAGACTCTCAAGAGAGAGGTGGATGATCTCACCCACGTATTAGGCAATGCCTATGGTAGGGATGCCCGCTTGCTAAAATGCTTGGGTAGCCAAAGGTTCTCTCTTAACAAAGAGGGATTGGGCTATACTCCCAAGAAGGGCAAGGCGGCCTTTGCAACTCACAAGCCTAGCTTTGTGAAGAGAAATGGTTGTTATTGCAATAGATGCAAGCAAGTTGGGCATCTATAGATTAATTGCAATAAAATGAACAAGAACAAGAAAAATGCTAATATACCTTACATTCCTTTTGATTCTTGTTATGTGCTTACCAAGGGTGAGAAAGGTGTGCATGCTAGGTTTATTGGTACACCAATTATGGGCCCAAAGAAGAAGGTCATTTGGGTACCAAAGAACTTAGTTACTAACCTCTAAGGACCCAAGCAAGTATGGGTACCTAAAGGACATTAAATTGTTTTATAGGTAAATTACAAGGCCGGAGGAAGGCATTGGGTGCTTGATAGTGGGTGCTCTCAACGTATGACCGGTGATTCAAGAATGTTCAACTCTCTCAAATCAAATGATAGTGGCATTGATAGCATCACATTTGGTGACAATAGCAAGGGTGATGTAAAGGCTCTTGGAAGGATTGCAATCTCAAATGATCATAGCATTTCTAATGTGCTCTTAGTTGAAAAGTTAAACTTCAATCTTCTCTTGGTTGTTCAATTGTGTGATCTTGGTTTCAAGTGCATATTTGGTGTTGATGATGTGGAGATAGTTAGTGTTGATGGCTCTAACTTGATCTTCAAAGGCTTTATATATGAGAATCTATACTTGGTTGATTTCAATGCTAGTGACACTCAACTTTCAACATGCTTACTCACCAAATCAAGTATGGGTTGGTTATGGCATAGAAGACTTGGTCATGTTGGTATGAAGCAATTGAACAAGTTAGTGAAACATGACTTAGTTAGAGGCTTGAAGGATGTCAATTTGAGAAAGATAAGCTATGTAGTGCATGTCAAGCCGGAAAGCAAGTAGGCAACACTCATCCATTGAAAAGTATCATGAGTACTTTCAAGGCATTTGAGTTGTTGCACATGGACCTATTCGGGCCAACTACATACACAAGCATTGGTGGCAACAAGTATGGTTTTGTGATTGTGGATGATTTCACTATATATACATGGGTATTCTTTCTTGTGGACAAAAGTGATGTTTTTGACATATTCAAGAAGTTCATCAAGAGAGTGCAAAATGAGTTTGAGACCACAATTAAGAAAGTAAGAAGTAATAATGGAAGTGAGTTTAGAAACACAAGAGTTGATGAGCTATGTGATGAGCTTGGAATCAAACATCAATTCTCGGCCAAGTATACACCTCAATCAAATGGACTAGTTGAGAGGAAGAATAGAACCTTAATTGATATGGCAAGATCAATGTTGAATGAGTATAATGTGAGTTATTCATTTTAGGCCGAAGCAATCAACACAGCTTGCTTCTATAGAAACCACCTCTATTGTCACAAGTTCTTAGAGAAAACACCATATGAGATCTTAAATGAAAGAAAGCCCAACATTGCATACTTTTGGGTATTTGGTTGCAAATGCTACATCTTGAAGAAGGGCACTAGATTGAGCAAGTTTGAGAAGAAATGTGATGAAGGCTTCCTACTTGGTTACTCAACTACTAGCAAAGCTTATAGAGTTTGGAATTTGGCTAGTGGTTTACTTAAAGAAGTGCATGATGTTGAGTTTGATGAAACAAATGGTTCTCAAGATGAGGAAGATAACTTGGATGATGTGAGAGGAACTCAATTGACCAATGCTATGAAAGAAATGGATATTGGTGATATTAGGCCAAAGCAAGTGATTGATGTAGATAACAACAAAGATCAAGTGCTCCAAAGTCCAATCACTCAAGCTAGTGGTTCTCTAATGCAAAATCAAGCTAGTACATCATCTCAAGTGCAATAAGATCAACAAGTGGCTAGTTCATCATCTCCAACTCATGATCAACATCAATATCCAAGCAATCAAGTCCAAGTACTTCAACCAACTAACATTGCAAGAGACCATCCATTGGATTCCATCATTGGTGACATACAAAGGGGAGTTCAAACTAGATCAAGATTGGCATCTTTTTGTGCTCACTCTTCTTTTGTGTCAATGGAAGAACCCAAGGACATTGATAAAGCATTGAGAGATCTGGATTGGGTAAATGCAATGCATGAAGAGCTCAACAACTTTAAGAGAAATGAAGTATGGGAATTAGTTGAGAGGCCTAAGGATCACAATGTCATTGGAATAAGATGGATCTTTCGCAACAAGCAAGATCAAGATGGGATAGTAGTTAGGAACAAAGCAAGACTAGTGGCTCAAGGTTACACACAAATAGAGGGTCTTGACTTTGGTGAAACTTATGCCCCGGTTGCAAGATTGGAAGCAATTAGGATCTTACTTGCCTATGCTTGTGCTCACAATATTAAGCTATATTAAATAGATGTGAAGAGTGCATTTCTCAATGGGTACATTCAAGAAGAGGTGTATGTGGAGCAATCTCCTGGTTTTGAAGATGATAAGAAACCCAATCATGTCTACAAATTGAGAAAAGCTTTGTATGGATTGAAGCAAGCACCTAGAGCATGGTATGAAAGATTAAGAGATTTCTTGTTATCCAAAGGATTTGTCATGGGCAAAGTTGATACAACACTATTCACCAAGAAGATTGGGAAAGACTTGTTTGTGTTGCAAATATATGTTGAAGATATCATATTCAGTTCAACCAATCAAGATTATTGTGATGAGTTTGAGAAAATAATGGCAAAGGAATTTGAAATGTCAATGATTGGTGAACTTAGTTTCTTTCTTGGACTTCAAATTAAACAAATGAAGGAAGGAACATTTGTAAGCCAAACCAAATACATAAAGGATATGCTAAAGAAGTTTGGTATGGAAGATGCAAAAGGAATCACTACTCCAATGAGCACTAGTGGAAGCTTGGATAGTGACAAGAGTGACAACATGGTGGATCAAAAGCTATATAGATCAATGATTGGTAGCCTACTCTATATGACGGCATCAAGGCCCGATGTGATGTTTAGTGTATGCATGTGTGCAAGATTTCAAGCCTCACCAAGAGAAAGTCATTTGAAGGCAACAAAGAGAATATTGAGGTACTTAAAGCATACACAAGATGTTGGATTGTGGTATCCCAAAGGTGCAAGCTTTGAGCTAGTTGGATATTCAGATTTCAACTATGCCGGTGACAAAGTGGAGAGAAAGAGCACTTTCGGGACTTGTCAATTGTTGGGAAGATCACTTGTCTCATGGTCATCCAAGAAGCAAAGTAGTATTGCACTATCTACCGCCAAAGCCGAATACATCGCCGCGGGTAGTTGTTGTGCACAAATCTTGTGGATGAAGACAACATTGAAGGATTTTGGAATCAATTTTAAGAATGTGCCATTGCTATGTGACAATGAAAGTGTCGTGAAGCTAACTAACAATCTGGTTTAACATCAAAGAACAAAGCATATTGATGTTTGCCATCACTTTATTAGAGATCATCAACAAAAGGGTGACATTGCTATTGAGAGTGTGGGCACCAAAGATCAATTAGCCGATCTATTCACCAAGCCACTTGATGAGAATAGATTTCACAAGCTAAAGAATGAGTTGAACATACTTGACTTCTTCAACATGAGTTGATGCACCCCATACATGACATGCCTCTCCTTTGAGCCCCAAGGTACAATTGGTTGACATGTCATACATTCTATGCTAAGGACTTGTTTAGTGCATCTAGTTATAATTTATATGTTCTAGGCTCATTCATGAAAATCAAATGAATTTGAAGTTTATGTGGTGCCACTATTGTTTCCATGACTTGTATGATCTAGTGGTAGTATATAACTTGTTTAAGTAGCTTGTGATCCTAAGTGTTTAATCTAGAAAACTTGTCTAAATATTTGCTTCAACATGGTGCATAATAACCCTTCTAGTAAGGTGTGAAGAAGCTTGCCCTTGGATCAAACCGAAGCATTTTATTTATGCAAGCAATCTAGGTTGAATCACAAACTTGATCCTCACCCCATAATTTAACATGATAATCTATCTAAAATTGGTCCCTTGTGGTCATTGGTGCCAAAGGGGGAGAAAATATTGTTCACAAAGATAGAACTCAAAGGAGGAGAAGCACAAAGGGGGACAAAAATGTTGTTCACAAAGATAGATTCAAAAAGGGGAGAAAATGATAAAAGAAGGGGATCCACTAAAATTTTGAGCACGCAAGTAGGGGGAGCAAGCTCTTAAATATGAATGTTGCATTTTCATATGCACTTCATATGTATGATGCATAGTTATGCATTTCTTTTTCTCCGATACATTGCTTGTGTGGTGACTTGCTAGTATAAATTGAATGATGTATTGAGGTACTAGCATGAATAGGAAGTAGTTAGATTTTTCTTGCTTCATGTTTTTCAAAGTGGTACTAGAACCTTGCTTATAATGTTGATCTCATGAGGTTTCTAGTTATGTTTGTGCTTTTCCAAGTGGTATCTAACTACACAAGGTGCTAAGATGGTGTTTTATCGCTACTCCAATGGTATCACGCTTCAAAGGTCTATAATCTAAAACACTTAGCACCTATTGGTAGTCAATGCTCCTAATCTTTCCTATCTAACATGTATGCTTCCAAAATCCAAACATATAGCATACATGTAGGGGGAGCCATTGCTATCAATTTGAATTCATGATCACATGTCCATAATTCTTACACATGGTAATATACTTGGACAATGTGACATGGGTTCAATCAAAATTTTATCATAATATCTTTGTGAAAGGTTTGTCACCAATTACCAACAAGGGGGAGATTGAAAGTCCTATGTTTGGTGTTGGTAATTAGTGACAATGTCTAAGTATTAATCCTATGTCTAAGTTGTATGTAGCATATGAGGATTAGTACATTCCAAGGTTGGTGGCAAGATGGACATGGTGATCATGATGGCACACTTGGATTTGGACGCAACCCTACGTTATCAAGGCAAAGGTATATGCTTAAGGGTTGTATTTTAGTAACCAAGACACCTAGTGGGTGTGGTTACATTATAGGATAGATAGCCGTATTATAAAGAGGGGAATGACGCGGCTATTGAACTCCTAAGTGCCTCTAGGTGTGCATTTCATAATCATATGCATTTGGATAGAACTAATATCATCTCGAAAAATGATTGTGAAAATGCTAACACACTCACACATGACGAGATCACTTGGTGGTGTTAGCACATTTGCAAAGGCGGTAGAGTTTGAGCGGTAGAGAGGGTTTGGGGTCCTCTCTCCCTCCCGCTGAGCTTGCGAGGCGGATTCAGGTGTTTTCGAGGAATTGAAATGACTATTTTTCACTACGCCGGAAGTTGGAAAAGAAACTGGACGCGGTCTCTGTTTGATCGGACGCGTCCGGTCAGCGTTCAGTGTCTGCGCGTGTTTTAGTTTGATGATCGGACGCGCAGTGCGTCCGGTCACTGTCGACCGGACGCGTCCGGTCATTCAGGGAGCTTACTGGACTCTAACCGGACGCTGGCACTGTGGCGTCCGGTCAGTTCTATAGCGCGTCCGGTCACTGTTTCGTCGTGCGCTGCTCAGGCTTGACCAGCGCGTCCGGTCAGTCACGGGACCAACGCGTTCGGTCATTCGCAGCGCGTCCGGTCTGCGCGTCAAGCGCGTCCGGTCGTTGCATTGCAGTTAGCCGTTGTGCGACCAGCGCGTCCGGTCAGTTAGACTAGCGTGTCCAGTCAGTGCTTCACGACTTAGCCGTTGCGCGATCGGCGCGTCCGGTCAGTTTGACCAGCGTGTCCGGTCAGCGCGATTTCGGCTGTTTAAGTTTCTAACGGCTCTATTCGAAGGGGTACGTCTATAAATACTCATTGGCTGGCTCAAGGCTCAATCTCTCGAACATTTGACATACTTGTGAGCACTTTGAGCTAAGCAACTCCCCTCCCACTCATCTCTCTTGCTTCTTTGCATATTCGAAGTGAGATTGAGTGATCCAAGTGCATTTGCATTGCAAGATTGCATCTAGTTGGCACTTGGTGGTTGATTTGCTGCGGGATTCTTGTTTCTCTTGGTGGTTGCCACCACCTAGACGGCTTGGAGCAGCTTGGAGGCGTTGGCAAGAGTTGGTGATTGTTCTTAGCCACCTCCGGTGATTGTGAGGGGTTTGTGCCTACCTTGGCGAAGTGCCAAAGACAACGTTAGTAAATTGCTTATGTCATTGCAACCTTTTGCCATTTGGTAGGTTCTTGTGGCGCCTTTTGAGAGGCTCGGTGTGAGACCGATTAGCCACCAAACCATGTGATGAAGAGGGACACAACGGGGACTAGCGTGCCGGTAAGCACGTGAACCTCGGGATAAATCTTCGTGTTATCACTTTCATATTGTGATTGATTGATCCCGGTGTTCGGTTATCTTGGTATTTATTGTTGATCATATTGGTTGGCTCAATACTTCGCCCCTCGGTGAAACTCTCCTAACTCAACTTCGCATTACTTTCTTAGTTATCTTTGCTAGCTAGTTAGCTTTCCTTTAGTAGCTCCTTTGTGTAGCTTGCTAGTTGTAGTTGTAGTTACCTTCTCGGTTTGACTTGTGCGGTTGAGTGCAAATACTAGAATTGTAAATTGGTTAGGTGGCTTGCAAACACCCCGTAGGCTAAGCAAAACTCGCATCTCACTATTTGTTATATTGATAAACTCGTTTAGCTTGTCTTTGTAGAAAATTTTGTAAGGCTATTCACCCCCCTCTAGCCATCAAGACCTTTTAATTCTCACATGGGTCGTCGAGCTACCATGGAGGATAGCATTGAAGACGCCGCTTTTGAAGCATGTATGGGCCTTAGTTACCTTCGCTTTGATAGCATGAAGCATGATGTTCACCGTTACTTCCCTCGTGCACACCCCGACCTTGGATGGGCCATGATGGATCTAGTGCAGTTGGAACCACTTCCTCGGGTGATGGTGAACCTTGTCTATGATATGATGGAGAGGAAGCTGCAGTTAGAAGAGATGGTGAAGGCACAGGGGAAGACCATCAAGAGGTGCCAAGCAATGATTGATGAACTCCGAGCAAACCAAGGCATGGCCAAGATTTATGAGACATTAGAGCATGAGCCACGTCATTAGAAAATAGGAGTCCTTTATGTAATAAGAACGTTCTTAGTAATGTCAGTTGAGTCTTCGAGTCTGTCGTGTGGTTTGAACTTTGGTGTGATAGTTGCTTTATCATTATGCTTATGTGTGAGTTGGATTTTTATTATGAGTGTTGGGGCTTGTAGGCATGTCTACAAGTTCCATTTTTAAGAATAATAAGTGTATTAGTTAAGGGAATAATAGTTGGGTTTGGTATTGTCACGTTTCTGTCCTTGCTGTTTTCTGGAGCAGTCTACAATGTTTCTGCTATGGTTCAAAAACGGTTCGTACAACATTTATGATTTTTTATGAGAGAAACTATGTTTAAGCACCTTTCAAATGCCACTGGAATCACCTTTTTATCTAATCTGGTTCGAGAGATATAACTGTCACAAGTTAAAGTTTCTACACAGTCTGGAATCTAGAACAGTTTCTGTTGTGCTTTATTTTTCATTAACTTAACGACAGAATTTGATCTTGGGGTCCAAATAAAAGTTGTGGAGAACTTCATAAAATTTCCAACCATATAAAGAACGCTTCTATTAGACTTCTGTAGCTCGAGATATGATTGATTTACTAAACTGTTAACATTAATATTCGCCCAGAAAACTTTTAGATCTCATTCTTTATCTTATAAGTGGTTGATAACATGGAAATCTCAAAGTTTGTATTTTTATGGATGGCAGATGGCTGGAAGAGGAAGAGGCAGGGGTCATGGAGGTGTTCCCCCAAATCCACCACCACCACCGCCACCAACTATTGAGCAACTATTGGTAGTGCAGACACAACTTATGCTACAACTGGTGCAGAACCAACAGAATCAGCCAGTTGTTGGGGCACAACCACGTGATAAGCGTGGTGAGTTTTTGAAGGGTCGTCCCCCAGTGTTCACGCATGTCGTTGATCCATTGGAAGCGGATGATTGGCTTCGTGCCGTGGAAAAGCAACTCAACATTGCACAATGTGATGACCGGCAGAAGGTGTTGTTTGCTTCTGGACAACTCCAGGGAGAAGCTCAGGATTGGTGGGAATCGTATGAGTATGGTCGCCCCGCCAATGCTCCCATGGTCACTTGGCAGGAGTTTAGAGAGAACTTCAGGGCTTACCATATACCAGAAGGGATGATAGAACTGAAGGCAGAGGAATTCAGGAACTTGACCCAAGGGTCATTGTCTGTAGCTGAGTATCATGACAGGTTTGCCCAATTGTCACGATATGCTCCACATGAGGTGGCTAATGACAATGATAAGCAGCGCCGCTTCTTGAAGGGATTGTATGATGGACTACAATTACAGCTGATGTCCAATACTTATCCCAATTTTCAGACGCTTGTGAACCGCGCTATCGTGGTGGATAACAAGCGCAAGGAGATGGATGCCAAGAGGAAAAGGCTTCAGGGACAGGTCTCCGGTAGTAACACTCGTTCGCGTACTGGTTTCCAGCAAGGTAATCAACAGAGGCCTCCTTTTGGTCAGTGGAATCGTGGTCAGGTCCCTTTCCGCAATCAGTTCCCGCAACGTCCCCTATTCCAGCCGCAGAATGGCAACCCACGCCCTCCGCAGCAGAGTGGGAATCAGACTCAGCGTCAGGGTCCTTCCAATAATACTCCCATGAAGACTAGTGTTCCCAATACCCCCAACAGGTGTTTTTGATGTGGGAAAGAAGGTCACTTGTCTTACAATTGCCCTGAGAAGCCCAACCAGCAGACTCCCTAGAGGCAGGGTAGTCACCAGAAGCCTGCGCCTAACACTGGAAGGGTGAACCACTTGTCTTAAGAAACAGCAGTGGAGGAACCAGAAGTTATGCTTGGTATGTTCGATGTCCATTCCACTCCTGCCACTGTTCTTTTTTATTCTAGAGCATCACATTCTTTCATATCACAAGCATTTGTTAGAATACATAGAATTCATTTGTGTGCCATGAAGAACCCTATATTAGTAATCTCACCTGGTGGAAGCATGCCAACATCTTATCGTTGTCTTCTGATTAGTCTCATTTTAAAGGGGGTAGAGTTTAAGGTGAGTCCTATAGTATTGAGAACAGCTGGGATTGATCTCATATTGGGAATGGATTGGATGATGCAACAACAAGCAAAGATTTAGTGCAAGGAGAAATCAGTAGTGCTGACAACACCAAGGGGAGATAGGATCAGAGTTGATGTGAAAGTGCAAAAATAGGAGACCGCTACAGTGAATCAGCTTAATGATGGTGCCAACAAGGAGGACCCGATTGTAGAGGAGTTCCCCGACGTGTTTCCTGAGGAATTGCCAGGTATGCCACCAGACTGTGACATTGAATTTATTATTGAATTATTACCTGGAACTGCACCCATAGCTAAGCGTCTATATAGAATGAGAGTAGATGAATTAGAAGAACTTAAGAAACAAATTAAGGAGTTGCAGGATAAGGGCTTCATTCATCCTAGTTCTTCACCTTGGGGAGCACCAGTGATTTTTGTGGACAAGAAAGATGGCACTCAGAGGATGTGTGTAGATTATCGGTCTCTCAATGAGGTTACTATCAAGAATAAGTACCCGTTGCCTAGAATCGATGACTTGTTTGATCAGTTGAGAGGTGCTTGTGTATTCTCTAAGATTGATCTTCGTTCTGGATATCACCAGTTGAAGATTCGTGCTAGTGATATACCAAAGATAGCTTTTACCACACGGTATGGGTTATATGAGTATACAATGATGTCTTTTGGTCTGACTAATGCCCCTGCATACTTTATGTATTTGATGAATAAGGTGTTCATGGAATGTCTGGACAAGTTTGTAGTGGTATTCATTGATGATATCCTAGTATTCTCCAAGACTAAGGAGGAACATGCCGAACATTTGAGGTTGGTCTTGCAAAAGCTCAGAGAACACCAGTTATATGCCAAGCGGAGTAAATGTGAGTTTTGGTTGAAGGAAGTTTACTTTCTTAGTCATGTTGTCTCAAATGGAGGAATATCAGTAGATCCTAGCAAAGTGAAAGATGTATTGAACTAAAAGCCACCAACCAATGTAAGTGAGATCCATAGTTTCTTGGGATTAGCAGGCTATTACACAAGATTTATAGAGGGATTTTCTAAGCTTGTGAAGCCAATGACTGCACTGTTGGAGAAGAATGCCAAGTTTATGTGGTCTGAGAAGTGTCAGGCTAATTTTAAGGAATTGAAGAAAAGATTGACCACTGCACCAGTATTAGTCTTTCCAGATCTGAGTAACACTTCTCTATCTACTGTGATGCATCTCGTTTGGGTTTAGGATGTGTTCTTATGCAAGAAGGTAGAGTTGTGGCATATGCATCAAGACAGTTGAGAAAGCATGAATTAAATTATCCTACTCATGACTTGAAATTAGCTATAGTGGTTCATGCACTAAAGATATGGAGACATTATTTGATTGGATATAAGAGTGATATATACACTGATCACAAGAGCCTGAAGTATATCTTCACTCAATCAGATCTAAACTTGAGGCAGCGTAGATGGTTGGAGTTGATAAAGGATTATGATCTAGAAGTGCATTATCACCTAGGAAAGGCCAACGTCGTTGCTGATGCTCTTAGTAGGAAAAGCTACGCTAATGAAGTGCAAGTAATACCTATGCCAAGAGAGTTGTGTGCTGAATGTGAGCATCTGAACTTAGGGTTTACCACCAATGCAGTAGAATTGGTACTAGAACCTACTCTGGAGCAAGAAATACGCAAGAGTCAGTTGAAGGATGCAAAATTGAGAGAGATAGCGGAGAATATAGTGAAGGGCAAATCACCAGGATTCCATAAGGATGATAATGGTACGCTATGGTTTGGAAAAAGGCTATGTGTGCCGGAGGATAAGACTATCAGAGAGGCAATTCTGCGTGAAGCTCATGAGTCATCTTATTCCATACATCCTGGGAGTACTAAGATGTATCTGGATCTGAGAGAGAAATATTGGTGGTATGGCTTAAAAAGAGATGTTGTTGAATATGTTGCTTTGTGTGACACTTGTCAAAGGGTGAAAGCTGAACATCAGAGACCTACAGGATTGTTACAGCCTATGCAGATACCCGAATGGAAATAGGAAGAAGTTGGTATGGATTTCATAGTTGGGTTACCACGTACTCAGAGAGGGTATGATTCAATTTGGGTAATAGTAGATCGTCTAACAAAGGTTGCTCATTTTCTGCCAGTTAAGACTACATATAGCAGTGCAAAATTGGCAGAATTGTATATGGAAAGAATAGTGAGTCTACATGGAGTTCCTAAGAAAATTGTGTCTGATCGGGGTACCCAGTTTACATCTCATTATTGGCAAAAGATACATGAATCATTAGGAACCAAGCTGAACTTTAGTACAGCCTACCATCTATAGACAGATGGACAGACGAAGAGAATTAATCAGATATTGGAAGATATGTTGAGAGCTTGTGGTTTACAATATGGTACTAGTTGGGATAAGAGTTTGCCTTATGCAGAGTTCTCTTATAACAATAGTTATCAGAAGAGTATTTAGATGGCACCGTTTGAGGCTCTGTATGGACGAAAGTGTAGAACCCCGTTGTTCTGGAATCAGACAGGGGAAAGTCAAGTGTTTGGGCCTGATGTACTCAAGGATGCTAAAAAGAAAGTAAGGATAATTAGAGATAATCTAAGAATAGCACAGTCCCAACATAAAAGTTATGCTGATACTCGGAGGAGAGAGTTGATTTTTAAAGTAGGGGATTATGTCTACTTGAAAGTATCGCCAATGAGGAGTGTGAAAAGGTTCAACATGAAGGGGAAATTGGCACCAAGGTATCTTGGACCTTTCAAGATCATAGAGAGACGTGGTGAGGTGGCGTATCAGTTGGAATTACCTGAGAGTTTGGCAAGTGTGCATGATGTGTTTCACGTGTCTCAACTTAAGAAATGTTTGCGAGTACTAGAGGAGCAGATTCTGTTAGAGGAGCTCACTATTAAAGAGGACCTCACATATGAAGAGTTTCCGATTAGAATTTTAGAGACTGCTAAAAGAGTCACGAGGAGTTGAACTATAAAAATGTGTAAGGTTCAGTGGAATGGTACACTACAGATGAGGCCACCTGGGAAAGAGAAGAGGATCTAAGGAAAACTTACCCGCAACTGTTTGAGTAAGCACCAGCCGAATCTCGGGACGAGATTCATCTTAAGGGGGGTAGAATTGTAACACCCTAAAATTTTGGAATATTTAAAAATAGGTAAATATGATTTTTATGCAATTTTGTGAGCATACAAACTTAGAAAAGTAATGATTTTTATTAATTTAAAATCAAATATAAGGGTAGAAACATGATTGAGCATTCATGCTGCTGCATAATATTTTGTATTGTGTGCTCTATTTGAAAACTCAAATAGAATTTCAAAATTTCATTTGAAAATGCTTTGAAATGTTATGAAAAGAAAAAGAAAAGGAAATTTTCTCTCTTTTCAGCTTTCGGCCCAGCTCAGCCCGCAGTCGGCAGCCCACCGCTCGCCCTCCTCTCGCGCACGGGCCGTTCCCTTCCTTCCCTCCGTTTCCCGCTCTGGGCCGAGCCGTCGTGAGCCCAGCAAGCCGCCTGGCCCGCAAGCGTGCGCGCCGCGTCTTCCCTTCCTCTCTCGTCGTCACTGACAACGTGGCCCCACATGTCAGGAGCACCCCCTTCCTCAAGCCGACGCCATCATCACTTTCCTTCCTTGCCGTGACCGAATCCGCGCCCCAATCTCCCCTTTCCTTTCTTGGAACCTCTCCTTGGCTATATAATCCGGATGCCGCACCCCTCAGCTCCATATTGCACCGAAGCAAGGGACCGACATCGTCCCGAGGAGGCCACACGCGAGTCGTAGCCCTAGCCACCCGCTTCTCCGAGCTGCGCGACTACCTTGGTTCGCCCTCGGCTTCGATTTTGCCCTAGGTGAGCTCGCTATGTTCTCCACTCCCTCCCGGTACTTTCTATTAGTTGAATGGTGCTCGGAATCGAGTTCTCGCGTTTTCCGGCCATGGCGTCGCCGCAGAACACCGTTGGGCTCCTGTTCCGGCCGGAGCGCCGCCGCCCAGTTTTCCCTGATTCAATCCGATCCGTCCGATTTGAATCCAACGACCAAGGATTGAAGTTACCGGTTCGGCCGGAGATTTTGCTAAAGAGTCCCTATACTTTTTATATATAGAACCCATAGTCCAAGGCGTATTACTGAATTGCGTTTTCTTTTTCGTAAAGCGTAGTTTGATCTCAGTCAATTCAAAAATACGTTTTCACTTATTTACAGTTTTGCCATTATGTTATTTCATGCGTAGAATCTTCGTTTTAACTCCGATTTGACCCGTTCAAATTGCATTAGGTTCGTATTTGCGAGCTCTACATGTTAGTAATACTGTTCAGTAGGTTTGTGATATTTTATTTTCGAGTTTGAATTAAAGTAATTATTTTTCTATAGGAAATCTTCGTAAATTCATAACTTCGTTGTTTTAGCTCGGTTTTTCGTGATCTTTGCATCTATGTGATCCTAGCGAGTTGTAGATTCGTTTTAAAGACTTTTTATCTTATTTTATTACTGTTGGTGTACTATTCTAATTATAGTCTTATTTGTTTATGTATGATTGTTTCTGGATGAATGTTGTTGCTATTGTTGATCAAGTATAGACAGTGAGCAATTCGTTGGGGATCAGGAGTTTTTCTATGAGCAAGATCATCAGGACCAGTTTGAGCAAGGCAAGTATAGCATGGGATTATCCTTGTTGTCCTATTCACATTAAGCAAATAATATCATTATACATATATTTCCTTGTTAAGGATGACTTAGTGTTGATCTTATACCTTGAAACCTATTATATTGCATTGAGTAGTATTGCTAGTGCTTAACATGAACTATGATCATGTAATTTGACTAATGGAATATGCAATAAACATTAAAATATGACTTTTTATTACTGTTTAAAGGGGACTAGAGCATGGGGTTATTTTTGATGCTCTAGTTACTCTCCTTAAGGACTTATCTGTAAGCGAACATCCGAGACTTACAATACAACTGTGAGGGCTATATGGCTCTGGCTTTAGTCATATAGAAGGACTTTTTCTAGCTTGTTAGTGGTAACCTTTTTGGCGTAAGAATGACTTGACGAATCGGGTATAGTGCGGCCTCTGTCCTTATGTGTATAGGCTGCGTGTTATTGTGCCATTTGGAAGGGGGGCTCTACATCTGTTTGCCGAGTGAATCTAATGGCCCTAACTTGTTAGGCGAACCTTCGAAAGACTTCATAGTGTTCCCCTGCCTGCTTACCTTGAAAGTGTTTTGGGAGTAATTAACCCGGGCATATAGGCAACATGACTCACAGTGAAAGTGTATAACCTCTGCAGAGTGTAAAACTGTTATAACAGTCGTGCTCACAGTCACGAGTGGCCTTGGACCCTTATGGAATAGTTGTTCATTAATAATGAATATGTTTTTGCTATTCGTTAATCATTTCACATAGATCATATGTTTATTGTTTACATTGAGACATTTCGATATTATTGATATGCTAAAATTATGCTAAATAAAAGCTACATGCTGATAAACCAATGTCATGCCTTTGAGCCTCATGAACCCCATGTTACACTTGTTGAGTACGAGATGTACTTACGCTTGTTTATTTTTCTTACTTGGATAAAAATCCCGGATGGGTAACAGATGGTGCAATTAGTGACTACTATTCCTACTTCCCTGAAGATTACTAGACTTGCAGTCAACCAGTCAATGTGCCTGTGATTGGAGCTACCACGAGAGATTTATATTTTATTTCTGCTATATTTGTGTAAAGACTATGTTTTAATAATCATGATGTAATAACATTTGTGATGATACTTCCTTTATAATTTGTTAACTTATGTGTGATTGATCTCTGGGCACACATAAGAGTATGTATTTCATTTGGTCTTTAAATGGGTGTGACATAAGTGATGACTAGCAGTGTACTAATTGACCACTGAAATAGAAGAAATCACCTCTCCACATATATCTTGTAGATAAGGTCTTAGGGTAATTTTTTCAGTCAGTAATGGTTCCAATCAATGTCACTAAAGTAAAATTGGATCTTCTTTCAAGGACTTTTGGCTGCTCAAAGGGCTCCCTTCCTTTTACATATTTAGGTTTACCTCTAAGATTGACTAAACCAAAAGTGGAGGAATTCTTGCCTTTAGTTAATAGATGTGATAGAAGACTAGTTAGCACTTCCTCTTTCCTCTCTCAAGCAGGAAGATTAGAGTTCACAAACTTGGTTGTCTCATCTCTTACTTTCTTCATGGGCACTCTTTCTCTGCCAGTTTCTATTATTAACCAGATTGATAAGTACATGAAACACTATCTATGGAGAAGACCTAAGGCAAATGCAAGGAAGCCTCCAAAAAGCTGCTTGAATTTTGGTGTGCAAAGCAAAGAAAAAGAAGGTGGTCTTAGATAGAGTTCTAAATCTGAAAACTCAAAATGAAACACTACTTCTGAAAAAAACTTACATAAGTTCTAGAACAGGAAGACATCCCTTGGGTTAACTTAGTTTGGGAGAAACATTACCCAAATGAAAAGTTTCCTAATGGCACAAAAAAGGGTTAGTTTTGATGGAGAGATAGCCTAAAACTTATTGATAAATTGTAAGGGATGCCTGTAGTCTTTGATGGAAGAAGTTGTTTCCTTTGGGATGACATGTGAGAAAAAGAGTCCCAAGACTGCATTTCCCTGAACTACTGTCTTTTGCCAAAAACAAGTCATCATAGTGGATAAAGCTTGCTCAGTGAATGAAACATTTAGCCTTTTCTATCTCATTTTAGGAAGCGTATTCACAATTTCTCCAGTTGGTTGCTTTACTAGACAACTTAGACTTGATAGAAGGTCCGGACTCTTGGGTTTACATCTAGGGTTCTCCAGTATATATTTTCTTCTTCTAGAGCTTACAAGTACCTCTGTGGGCATGCTAGAGTGCACCTAGCTTTTTTCTGGCTCTAGAAATTCTCTTGATAGCCTAAGCACTAGGGATGAAAACGGATCGGATACGGACGGATATGACTGATATCATATTTGTTTTCATATTTATGTCCGGATTCGGATTCGAATACGGATAGTATAAAAAATATCGGATAGGATATGATTAGATATCGACATCATAAATATGTGATTTAAATATTCGGATACGAATACGGTATCGGATGTTAAATATCCGGACTCGGATACGGACGGATTAAAACCCCTCTAAACGGATTCGGTCTCGAATACGGTCGAAAAATATCCGTACCGTTTTCATCCCTGCTAAGCACAAGGTGTTTTTCTGGTTATTCCTAAATGATAGACTAAGCACAAGAAATATTCTTAGAAGAAAGAGCATGCATTTTGATAGCTTTGATTGCATTCTCTGCATATGCTGCTCCGAAGAAACCTTGAAACACCTCTTTTTACACTGCCCTTCTGCCATTAGCTGTTGGAACATATTTGCTTTCCAACTACCACATGATTGTTCAAGATTTCGAGTTTATCGAATTGTTCAAGGCACAATTTAACCTACCATTTTTCGTCGACCCCTTCATGCTTCTATATTGGTGCATTTGGATGAAAAGAAATGACCTCATCTTCAAAAGGAATCCAACCAAGTGCTATAAAGTGTAAATCAAATTTTATCGAGGTGGTGATCCTGTTGTTGCATAGGGTCTAAAGAAGAGTAGAACCTTCCTTAGTTTCATGGATAGAAAAACTCTATATAATCCTTCTTATTTTCTTCTTCTGCTTCTTTGTTTCTTGAGCTAGTCCCTCTTTTACCTCTCCCCGCTTCTTTCTTTTAGATTGTACATTTTTAGTTTGTGTTTTTTTAAATTTCTCTCTCCGGTCTCCCTATCCTTAAAAACATACTTATATCTTGTAGATCAGATATACTCCTTTCATTCCAAATTATAAGACGATTTGACTTTTTTAGATCATTGATTTTACTATGTATACAGACACAAGTGTATATCTAGATACATAGTAAAATCTATGTATCTATAAATACCAAAACGTCTAATTTGGAATAGACAGCATACATGCATGTAGCTAGGAAAAAAATTTAGTTTCAAGCGTCATATTTTTAGATGTCCGGAGGCCGTATGAATATAATTTTATTTTATGATATGTACATCTTTTTTTATTCTAATACACTCACACCCATGGGTCTGTGCCTTGGATCGGACACTTAGAAATAGACTGAAGAAAGTATTGCACTCCTCCACCCCAAAAAAAATGTCGCTATAGGGTTCGTGCTGTCCGAACTTTTTAAAGTTTGACTAGGTTTGTAGAAAATACTAGTAAAATTTGTATCTCCAAAAAATATTATAAAAATATGTTCAGGATTTTATCTAATGATACTAATTATACACTATAAATATTAATAATTTTTTCGTATTCGATCAAAGTTAAAATGTTTAACTTTTTGAGAAGTGAGAATGCCACTTTTTTATGGGATGGAGGGATTATCTTCCTGTGTGTACCCTACTTTGCTACCCTTCTCTGGTTATCTAAAGAGTGTGTAAAGTTGTATACTGATTAATAATCCCTTCATCCTAAAAAGACTAGAAATCTCATTTCCAGAAAACTCAAACAATCTTCAATTTGATCAAACGATACATAATAAGCATCAATAGATTAATTATTGAATATATTTTTTAAGGCACCTATTGAATATATTTTCATAATAAACTATTTAAAAATATAGATATTGATAGTATTTTTCTTTAAACCTAGTTAAACTTAGGATAATCTAACTCTTCCTGAGGTTTACATATTTTTTTTTTTGGAACGGATGGACCAGCAGGTAACTAACGGAACTGAGAAATATATACTAGCTTTAGGAAAATACACAACAGCAAAACAAGTTAGAACAAGCGCTAGGTACAAGGTAAAAAACACTTGCTCATCAATAATCAGTAGGACGGATCAGAGAAGGGATGAACCAGATTTCATCGACACATTAATAAATCTGGACTCTACATCATTTGGATGGATGTCATACTCAACAATCTATTCCCACACTCATAAGATTACCATTTAAAATATCCAACAATATATAGAATTCCCCACTGTCAATGTCTAACCCCCGGTCGTTCGGACAGCAGTCATCACCGTTCACCAGCCCTTGCTGGGGCCCAATCCACAATAGGATGATAGAGCAACCTATGACACCAACATGTCATGCCTTGACGAGAATTCTGTGTTCTTTATTTTGTCCATAGACAACAGTCAATTCATAATATCAATGTTGATAGATGACGTGCAAATAAAACAATTAATTATGGAGTATTACTTACTTCTTATTATGTTACTTATACTCAAATTAGAATGCTAACTCTTAGCACTGGTTAGCAACCTTTATCTTGCCATTTTCTGCTAGTAGTTAACATAGCTTTTAGTTGTTTGGATCATATGGGTCGCTAATTTTTAGGTGCTAAGTATGTATTAACACACTGGATAAAAATTAATAACCTAGCTAGTTGGTACAATAAACCGTACACCCACTATTACTGAACAGACAATCATTGTTGGTCCATAATTGCCAGACAATAATTTAAGACCGACAACGATGATAGGGTTATCACTACCGGTTCGTAAATAAAAAAGCCTACTATTGTCGAATTTTAAAACCAAACGGTAGTGATATATAGTTACTGTCACTATCGGTTGGTAATTAATACAACCCGGTTGATGGGAATCATCAACAGTGGGGTGTTGTAACACTTAAAATTTGCATGAATTTAAAATAGTTTAAATTTCTTTTATTATGCAATTGTTTGTGCATTCAAACATAGGGAATTATAATTTTTGCCAAATTAAAATCAATGATAAGGTTAGGAACATGATTGTTGCATTGCATGCTGCTGCACTTTTATTTTGGTGTTGTGTGGTTTTTGCTAAAGTTGAAAAGAAATTCAAATTCCATTTGAGTATGTGTTGGGAAATCTGGAAAAAAAATTCTTTCCTCTCTTCCCCTCCTCTCTCTTTTCGGCCTGAAGGCCCAGCCGGCCTTGCTCCCCCTCTTTCCAATTTGATCAAGCCGAGCAGGCCGAGCTCCTTTTCCCCCTTGCTCACCATCTTGGGCCGGCCCAGCAAGCTAGTCTCGCGGGCGCAGCTTCCTTCTCCCCTCTCTGGTCTCGCTAACGAGTGGGGCCCCCTCCGCACTCACTGCCACGCCAGGCCCGCGCGGCAGCGTCTTCCTCCTCCATTTCGTGTTCGACTCGGACTCCACCCGAGCCAAATCACCCGCGCCGTCTCCGATTTCCCGGGATTCGGGTGTGCTTGTCATGCCTAAGTCAGCCCCGAGCCTGCCGCCTTTCTTTTCACCCGAATCGCACGTCGAAGCCCTCGCTCGAGTTCTAGCCACCGCAAAACAACACCGCCGCTGCCAAGTTTGACCATCGGTTGCCGTTTCGATCGACGCCATAAGCAAATCGACAAGCTTAGCGACGAGTTTTTGAAGTCCCCAAGCTCCTTTTCCATCTATTTCTTGTTTTGTGTCGCTCACATCGTGTTGCCAACGATTGCAGAGCACCGTCGCCCGCCATCTCGAGCTGTGCGTCATCTCCGTGCCACTCGCGCCTCTGTTTTCTTCTCAGGTGAGCTCGCGTTCACCTCCTTAGCTTCCGGTGCAAGCGGTTTGTCGAATAGTGCCCCACAGCGCCGGAATCGTGACTCCGGCGAAGTTCCGGCCACGGTGTCGTCGCTCTGCTTGCTGCCGGTGTCCTTTCCCTCCTTGATCTAATCTGAGCCGTCTAAAACCGATCCAGCGGATCAGATCAGCCGATACCCCTTCGATAATCGCTTTTGTTAAAGAGCCCCTGCATTTCCCCGTTTTTAAATCCGCCGTCCTCGGTTTAGAATAAAACCCAAAATTTTATTTATTTTAAATCGAAATTGAAGTTCTGTTTAATTACAACTATGCCACTGAATTCAAATGCTTATAAAATGCTCGTTTTAACTCCGAATTGATCCGTACAAATTGCGTTAGATTCGTAATCTCGTAATCTACATGTTCAATACATTTTCAGTTTTTAGATTTTGTCTTTTAATAAATGAATTATTTTAATATAAGAAATCATGTTTAAATCATATCTTTTACGTTATAGCTCCGATTTGCGTGAAATTTGCGTCTGTGTGATCATAGCGAAACGTAGAATCATTTCACAAACTTTTCATCTTGTTTTGCTACTATTGGTGTATTGTTCTAATTATATCTCTTGTTTGCTTCATGTATGATTGCTCGGATGCTTGTATGTTGATGTGTTGATCGAGTATAGACGATGAGCAGTTCATGGACGATCAAGAATACTACTACGAGTAGGACCAGTAGGAGACTTTTGATCAAGGCAAGTATAGCTTGGGATCTACCCTAATGACCTACTCATGTTACACATTAAATTTCATATGCATGTGTCCTCTTATCACCTTTTTAAGGATTTCCTAGCAATTGATTACCTAACACCTTGTCACCTTGGGGTATATGCATTTGGGTAGCAGTTTTGCTAGTGCTGAACCTTTAACCATGATCTTGTAACCTGAATAAAAGAATATGCAATAAACATTAAAAGATGATTTTTAGCAACATGAATTAAATGGTGAGAAGAGCTTTAGCTTTTGCTCGATGTTCTTACTCTCCGTAAGGACTTATCTGTAAATGATTATCTGGGACTTACAGTACAACTGTGAGAGCTATATGGCTCTAGCTTTAGTTATTTGAAAGATCTTTTCTAGATCGTTAGAGGTTACCCAAAATGACGCAAATGGGGTGTTTCTTGGGTTAGGTGTAGTGCGGCTTCTGTCCTTATGTGTATAGGTTGCAGTTATATGCCATATGGAAGGAGGGCTCTACATTTGCAGGTTATCGAAACCTAGTGACCCTAACTTATTAGGCGAACTTTTAAATGGCTTTATATGGTTTCTGGTGTTTTAGGACTAGCTACCCCAGGCATTTGGAAATCATGACTCATAGTGGATGTGTACACCTCTGCGTAGAGTTTAATAAACTGGTATACTAGCCGTGCCTACGGATACAGGCGGCCTTGGAATCCTTATGGAATAGATGATCACTGTTTAACAATGTGCTTATTATGTTGTTCATATGCTATTCATTATATCTTGTTCACTTGATCATGCGGTTATGGGAATTGTTGCTACCTTGTGGCTGTTAATTGTTAAACATGACATACACATAAATGCAACCTGCAGTTTAACAAGTGTCAGCTATTTGAGCCTTATGAACCTCTTACTATATTTGTTGAGTACGATATGTGCTCACCCTTACTATTTCCCACACATCAGGATGGGCAAATGAACAGAATTGGCATGAGGATTATCGCGATGAATATTAGGCTTGATGTCAACCAGTCAATATTCCTATAATTGGAGTCGCCATAAGAGAGTTATCTTTTTATTCCTGCTACATTGTGTAAAGACTATGTGATGAAATACGTTAGGTAATAAACAAATGTGATGATACTTTATTTTTATTTGTCGACTTACGTGTGATTGATCTTTGGGTGCACATAAGGTTATGCATTCCATTTTATCCTTGAAAATGGGTATGATAGGTGTATTTCCAACCAACAATGATTCTGGTACTCAGATCCGAAATTTTATTCCAACATGTTTAAGTTCAGCCCTCTCCTGTGCTCTCCCTCATGTATTTATCTCCCTTATCTTCTTCCTATCTTTCACACTCCCCAGATCGATAGATATATATCCAGATCTCCTCACCTCATCCTAAGGGACCTGCGGGCAATGGATGACTCATAAGCTAGTTATAAGCATTTTTTTCATATATTAATGAAAGAGAGAGAAAATTTAGCTTTTGATCGAGAGCTAGACTCAAACATACATTTCAAAATCACGTGAGAGTGTCATGTGGGACTATCCATATTATGAGCTATATGCTAAAGTTAGCAATATTGAAGAAGTTGGCTTAGAGCTAGTAACTAGCTTATACCAATACGGGTGCCCTCAGTGTGTGGGTGGAGCTTCCCAGTGCTCTCCTCTCTTTGGCCACATATTACGATGACAAATCTCTCTATGATGTGATAAATCAATCTATGATTTGTTCAATCTCCCCCCCTCTATCCACCATATGTATGTGTTTAATCTCCGCTTCTCTCTGTGATGTGGATGTGGATGAATCAATGTGCGATGTGTTTAGGCCCTGTTTAGATACCCTGTGATTATTATAATTAGATTATATAATTATATTTTAATGTAACCAAGATTGCTTATAGATGGATTATTGTAATTAAACCCTTGATTATCATAATCTCATAATCCAGGTAGACCTGGTTTTAGGGCCTTGTTCGTTTTGCTGAAATTTAGTTTATGCTGATTTGTTGTGGCAGAAAAATACTGTTCGTTCGCTGAAAGTACCGATGAGGTAGTTGTCACAGAACCTCCTAATTATGATGGCCCACATGTACCTATCATCGTCATAATGACCTCTGACAGTCGTACTTATGTTCCTCATAACTTAAAATGCCTGCTTTCCTCCGAACATGATCCAATCACAGGAGTATTGCAATATTACAATAGTTTATTCAAAATACCATCAGAGTAAAGTAGCAGAAGTCTTACAATAACTTAAGTATACAAACCACAGTTTTCAAATTTCAAACCTTAAGTAGCATTATTACAAACCGGTAGTAGGGAAGTATCAGTAGTAACTTTATTACAAACACACAAACGAAGTGCCTTGCCCAGAGGCCACACAGTCTACTCGTTGTCACTTTCTTCAGCCACAACAGTCATGCAACAAGGCTCAAAGCAGACTTGTTCATGAACCGCACCTGCAACAAGGGGTTTAACAAACCCTGAGTACAAGAGTACTCAACAAGACTTACCCGACTAATAAAAAGACTCTAAGGGCATGCTAGCTTTAGGGAATCAAGGTACGGGTATTCAAGAATCAAAATTTCTTTAGCAGAAAAGCTTACTAAAGTAAGTCCTTACCTTCAATATTTTACTTTTACCATTGATGGTTCCTTAACCAATTCTAAGTGATCCTAATCTAAATCAAAGTAATTCTCATTAAGATCTTTTTCATTCTCTTTCAATTCCAGTTCTTAACTACGATGCAGGACAGGTGATCGAGTCTCCATAACCGAGGAGCAACGACGATTTGAACCGATTATACTCAGCTGGGGATCTCTAACCTCACGACATATGTAGAACCAAATCTTGCATATGCCAACCCTCATTTAGATCTCCCAAGACCAGAACGTGCCCATCGTCACCCGAGAGTACAGTACTCCTCGAACCCGGCCCAATTCTAGCCCTGAGGGTACACGCTACTCTCGCCATCTCTCCACTCCTAGTGCGAGGTTAGATGTTCTTGTAATGGAATCACTAACATTTTGGGCTTACCCAAGGCATAAGGCTAGTTGCAAAGTCTTGAAACACAAACATGACTGCAACGTACGGTCCTTAATTGACAAGGTGGAAACACCACATTGAGACTCCTTTCCCAATACAAGTTAGCAGTGGCCAAACCACCCGGCTGATCTTCTAATTCATTCTCATATTTCAATATTCATTAAGTATGCCGTCATGGCCATATAAACACTCATTTAAAAAGCTTAATTCAGTAAGCATGGCAAAGCATACTACGCATTTTCAGTAAAACAGGTATCAAGGGTGATATCGCAATAATCAAGGATGATAATGCAGCAATTGGGTTATCACTCAACTCCTAATTACTTAATGCAGTAAACCATAGTATAAATAATAAAGATTTGTAAAACTCAAGGTAGGATTCAAATGCACCGGGGCTTACCTTGCTCTGACGAGATGGCTAACTCGGGCTCAAAAACTCCAAATTCTGGTCCGGAACCCACCGAAGACAACTCTTCTCCGGAGACTTGCTCGCCAACGTCGACTTCTTCGAAAGCGGGAACTACACGAGCATACAACATGTTTCAACATGATGCGGTGATAAACATGATGCTTGACGATGATATGCCATGGTTTACGACTTGAGTACAACTTTCCTTCGCGATACAGTTGCAAAACAGTAAAACCTACTAACTAATAGTGGTAACTTAAGCGACACTAACGTTTCTTACTGAACATGTTACTAACGAGCTCAAACATGTAATTAAACCGCCAAAGATCACCAAGAATTAGTGACCCAAGGTCATCACTCAATCAAAAAGGCACACAACACTTAAAATTATCAAATAACATTTATTTACACATTTAATTAATTAGGGCATAATTAATAATAAATCATACTTCATCTAAATGAGCTTAAACTTTTTATATAGATTAATCATGGCCTAAAACAGTGTCAAAGTAATTTTCATGATTTTTGGATTAATATTTTAATTAATAAAATTCATGGAAGTTGCATTTAATATTTAATTAAACTAATTAAATAACTTGCAAAAATTAATCAAATTTAACATTTAATATTTTTCCTAATTAGTTTATACCTTGAAAAGCTTACACAAAAAATTCACCAATTTAGGAAACCTAAATAGTTTACAATAAAATAATTAAAACTGAAAACTATTCACATTTTTGGAAAATAGAAAAAGGAAAAACCAGCACACGGACTGCTCCTTCTCTCCTCCCTCGGCTCGGCCCAGCAGCGTGGCCCGACAGCGCGCCCGCGCTCTCCCTCGCTCTCTCGCACGCGCGGCCTGCGTACTCAGCACGACCCAGCAACCAGGCCGGCCCGCTCGCGCCTTCCCTCTCTCTCTGTCGCTGACGCGCTGGCCCCGCGTGTCATTCCCCTCCTCTCGCTCTTCTCCCTCGTCGCGGCGGCACAGTGGCCGGCCGGCGACCACGACCTCGGTGACCCAAACAAACTGACCAACATGGTCTACTCCACCCCGCGAACCCACTATGCCATACTACAGCTAAGCTCGAGCTCCGGCGACCCCTCACCGACGACGATGGCGGACCACAGTCGACGGTGAGCCGCGAAAACGCGCCACCGATGAAGTAGTGACTAAATTAGCGCGAGAAAAACATTCAGGGGCTCACAGCGATCACGATGGTGCTCTCGGTGATGACGGAGATGAACCGGAGTGGCCTGGCCACGTGAGGGCGGTGGTGGCGGTGCTTTGACTGAACGCGGGGAAGACGGTGGCTACCCGGGCGCTTCGGGCAGTAGAGGTGGGTGTGAGTGGTCGAGGAGATGCGTGGGAGCGAGGCGGTTGCGGTGAAGCATTTTGCATGGCCAGAGGTGGCTTGACGGAGGCGACGGCGAGCGGCGGAGCTGCGGTGGCGGTGGAAATGGAGAAAAAGAAAAATACGCCGGTGACGGTGCTCTACCTTTTATAGGGCGACGAAAGCGACCTCAAGACGACGTGTGGCTCGTCGCGAACTCACTGAAGTCAACGCTGGCAGTCGAAGGCACGCCTGGAAGCTGGCCGAAGGCCACGCCGGCTGGCCGGCGCCCATGCCGCGCGGTGCCCTGCTCTGATTTGCCGTGCACTGTAGCTCTCTCTCCCCAATTTTGCAATTTCCACCTGTTTTATCAAATTACTCCCAAATTCATGTAGCAACTTAAAAAATTCCAAAGATATGAAATCTTCAGAATTTCAAGCTCTACAAGTTTTGTATTGAACACTTTTCCAAATTCGAGCTGGATTTTGAAATTTGAATTTAAAATCAAAAGGGGACACTTTTTGGAAATTTGATAATTTAGAAATTACTTTCAACTTTATATTGAAACTTCAAAAACTCCCAACACCAAAGTTGTACATCTAGCCAATACCTACAACTTTGATATTCAAACCATTTTTAAATTCTGCCTCCATTTTGAAATTTGAGTTTGGGGAGGAAAAGGGGTCAAATTTAAAATTTGCTTCTTTTCAAAATTGCTCCACATTTTACACTAAAACTTTGAAAACTCAAAACACCAAAGTTGTAGCCCTTTAAAAGTTCTACAAACTTGGTATTAAACTTTTCCCAAATTTTGCTTAGATTTTGAATTATTTCAAAAGGGGTAAAATCAGGGTTTTGGATTTTTGGGTTTTTGGAGGAATTTCCAATTGAAATTTGTTGCTACCTTAATTGGTGATTATTTAATGATCAAACCATCACCCAAGTGTATAATTGAGTCAAGTATCACATAGTTGACCAAATGACACTCTTGGTTGAACAATTTAACTTTTTGAAAATCTTTTAATAATTCCCCAAATTTGAATTCAAATTTGAATCAGAAAACTCGCGACAAGTTTTTGGATTCCAATTCAAACTCAAACTTGGAGCTTCATTTTACGTGTTGTACTTGAGCTCATACCCTACACTTGGCACTAGTGTGTAACACAGTCACGCACCTCAAATTACGTAGGGCATAGACTAAGTATTTGCGGTGGCATTCGAAATTAGGGTTTTCGGTTCGAATCACACCACTGAGAAGTACATCCAACCTAGAAAGGTAAACTCATTTTAGTTAATGCATAATAGGGTTGACCTAATCATGGATGCTTTGCGATGCAATATGATAACATGACAGATTAATTAGTCACTATAACACTCGAGGTGTTACAGTAGTGCTAATTATTTGTCTGACTTGCCAAACTAAAGGATAATACAGAAATTTCTCACTTTAACCAAACATACTCGATCACCATAATCTAGAGACCCAAACCCTCTGATTATTATAATCTATAACTTTTATTATAATAATTCTATGCATAATCTATATTATAATAATCGAGCAGTCATCCAAACAAGCACTTAATCTCCCCTTCTCTCTGCGGAGCTCATGACGTGTCCGGTGGCTACTAGGTAGGGCCTGTGGTGGCAACTGTGCAGGGAGGGATATTTTTTTTATTTTCTGAGAACCGGTATCACTGTGGTGTGTCCGTGTGGGAGACTGACAATGCAAAATCGTAGGCATCATTGTCACTTGCCCACTGCCGGATCCGGTTTATGAACCGATAGAGATTGCCATACACTGCCTCCATTCCCCCCCCCCCCCCCCCCCCCACCCAAATACCATTCTCTCACTTCCTAAGGAGTCAAACAATTTTAAGTTTAACCAAATCTATAGGAAAATTACTAACATTTATGATACTGAATAAGTATCAATATTAATAGACTAATTATGGAATATATTTTTATACTAAATAATATAAATGGAGACATAAATGATGATTTTTTACAGGCTTTGTTGTGGTACTCTCAAACTATGATCCATTCATGTAATTATATTGGTTAAGAAGTAATAAGTGGAATATATATTTATTTAATATTTATTTTTTTGTAAAATAGAATAAATAAGGAAAGTTTTTAGATATATAAATCCTTTTTTCTACATCTAATTGATGCATGCGATCTATTAGATATTGTAAATTTTTTATTTTATAGTTTTGGATATGACAATTTAATTAGCATATAATTTACTTGACAACTAATTTGATTAGCATAATTGGACATGATATAACATGACATAATATGATTAGCTATATTAAATTAATTAAATTTAACCTTTGTCCGCAAGTAGGTTGCACGAACCCGAGGTCCGCAGACCGTAGTCCGATCTCTGCTTCCCCGTGACAAGGGGATTTAAGAATAGTTGTTTTTTTTTTCTTTATGTAGGTTATATATTTATTCAATTTTATAAAATTAAAAGTAATTAATGATCCAGATTTATTTTAAAGTATTATCTCTTAGCAAGTAAATAGAGTACTGTACTATTATCTTTTTTATCAATAGACTTGGTTAAATTTAGAAAAAAATTGACTTAGAATTACATTTTGGGATATGTACTAGTGACCTTATGGTAAAGAAAAAAATGTACTCGTAATGTTCAGTATGGAGTACAAGCCCGTCACACGCGACCGAATGACCGCACTACTACAGATTCAGTCATCAGTGCCGGCCACATCACTACCGAAATTAGGACAACCGGCAGTGATGACCCTTCACTACCGGTTCTAGGCTCTGACAACCAGAAAATAATTGGGGGGTGCGAGAACCGGCAGTGATGACAACTATCACTGCCGGTTTATGCCTCCCGCCGGCAGTGATGACAACTCCACTTATCACTGCCGGTTCAAGCCAAGAACCGACAGTGATTTGATTCTATCACTATCGGTTCTAGGATAGAACCGACAGTGATGAGCCTGACAGCACAAAAAGGTTGTAGCCGTCATCTTCTTCCTCCACTCTTTTATCCCGAGAACAGAGGCGCGCGTTTGGGCCACTCCCTCCAATGTTGCGGTCGCTCAAATCCGTGAAGCTACCACTTGGATTTGGAAGAATGGCTTGATCTTTTTGCTTTAAGGTTAGTAACCAGCCTCCATTCCTTCGATTTTGTTGCTTAATTAGCTTTGTTTTGATGGCTATAATGCTTGATTTTCATTCTTATTTCTCCATTCTTCTACAGAGCACTTTTCTAATTCATGGCTATAATGCATTGTTAGTATGTGATGTTATAATTGGTTCTTAGGAGTAGAGTGGATTCTTTTACAATGTTGATGAGTAAATTAACCCATGTGTCACCAAACAATGCATTGTTTGGAGCAGTAGTGGCGGATCTACAGGGGGTTGGGTGGGCTCTAGCCCCCCTAATGACTTGATTTACTACTAGAAACACTGTAGCAAAAATCTCAAATCACCATTAAATCTTCATGCAAATCAACATCTCCATTGTTTTTAGCCCCCCCTTCATTATCATCCTGCATCCGCCACTAGTTTGGAGCTACATTGTTGTTCATGATCATGTCTCCAATTTTAGTATTTTTTTAAATTAATGTCTCTATTTTTATGTGGCATGGAGTAGAATAATTTTTCTACAATATTGTGCAATAATTATTTTTTATGGGGCTGTGATTTTTAATTTATATGGGCATTGTTTGGAGCTATATTGTTATTCATGATCATGTCTCCAAATTTAGTCTTTTTTTAAATTAGTGTCTCCATTTGTATGTTGCATGGAGTAGAATAATTGTTCTTCAATATTGTGCAATAATTGTTTCTTATTAAAACTTTCCTATGTTTCCTCTGCCCGGCCCATTTTACCTGTGCAGACATGGATCGAGGGTGGATATACGATCTGTCATGTACAGACCAACGGTACTTGACGGGCATCGACGATTTCATCAAGCTCGCTAGAGCCAATGCTGGGGACTCACAGCCTGTATTCTGTCCATGCAAAGATTGCAAGAATACGAGAAAATGGGGCGACGTGGAGCATATACGATTGCACTTGATTACCAGGGGGTTCATGAGAGACTACACGATTTGGACTTTGCATGGGGAGGTTGGTCAAAATGTTACACAAGAAAACAATGATGATGTGCCCATGCCTAGCGTATCCCTAAATGCATTTCTGCCTATTGATGATTACCAATGCTACACAGTACCTGTGCCTACCAACGATAATGTGTTTAGGAATACATTGGTTGACGACACAGAGGAAAATGATGGCATTTCACAGTTTCTACATGATGTGCATGGCAGATTCCTTAGTGCTACACAGTTGAAAAAACTGAAGATCATGAGAAAGGATGCAAAAACACCATTGTATCCGACCTACCCAATAAGCAAACTGGAAGCCAACATCATGCTATTAGAGTTCAAATCAACGAATGGATTGAGTGATAAAGGCTTCGATAGCTTGTTAGGTATACTACATAAACTGCTCCCGAAGGGTAGCGAGTTACCAGAAAAGACTTACCTGGCCAAGCAAATGATTTGCCCAATCGGCCTCGAGGTTGAGAAAATACACGCGTGTTCCAACGATTGCATATTGTACCGTGGAGAAAAATACAAAGACTTGGATGCGTGTCCCAAGTGTAAAGCTCCCCGATACAAGCAAGGGCCGTCAAATCAGGGAAGCAAGACCAGAGGAGGGCCCATAAAGATCGTATGGTATTTTCCTATAGCTCCACGAGTGCATAGGTTGTTTGCAAATGCAAAGTCAGCCAAACTGTTGTGTTGGCACAGCGAAGAGCGTAAGAAAGATACAATGTTGAGGCACCCCGCCAACGGGTCGGACTGAAGGACTATCAACACTATGTTCTATAAGAACATCGGTGGAGAGGTAAGGCATCTTTGGATAGGTTTGAGCACAGATGGGATGAATCCGTTTGACCAGGTTAGAAGCAATCATAGCACTTGGCCAGTGACGCTATGTATATACAACCTTCCACCCTGGCTTTGTATGAAACAGTCATACATCCAGATGCCACTACTAATCCAAGGGCCAAAACAACCTGGTAATGATATCGATGTGCTTCTACAACCAGTGATCGATGAACTACTACAGATGTGGGAGACGGGTGTGAAGGATGTTTGGGATGAGTACAAAAAAGAACATGTCACGATAAAGGTTATACTTATCGCTACAATCACTGACCTGCCAGGGCGAGGTTGCTTGTCTGGAGAGAAAACAAAAGGATACACTGGGTGTGTCGAGTGCTTGGACGAGACTGATGCTATACATCTACTAGAAAACAAGAAGATGGTCTATATGGGACACCGTAGGTTCCTACGAAGGGATCACCCTTACCGCAGGAATAGAAAAGATTTTAATGGGACTACTGAGAAACATGGACCTCCAAAGTATCGAGACGGGAAACAGATACTTAAACAAGTAAGCAAACTCACAGATGTTGTCCTTGGGAAGGGGGAAGGTGCAGTACCAGCGCCAGCCGGTAGTATCTGGAAGAAAAAATCAATCTTTTGGGAACTACCTTATTGGCCACTTTTGAGTGTACGTCACTGTCTTGATCCAATGCACATAACTAAAAACGTGTGTGGTAACACACTTAACATGTTGATGAACATCGGGGGAACAACAAAGGATTCTCTCGCGACACGCTTGGACATGCAACACCTGGGCCTTAGGAAGGAGTTGCACCCAATAACTCTTGAGGATGGCCACTTGAAACTTCCGGTGGCATCATGGACACTGAAAAAGGAAGAAAAGGCCATGCTTATTTCTTTCTTCAATGATCTCAAAGTGCCAACTGGCTACTGTGCGAACCCGAAGAGGCTAGTTAACATGAGAGAACTTAAGTTTAACTATGGTTGTATGAAGGCCCATGACTGTCATGTCATTATGACTCAGCTGCTCCCAGTTGCCCTGCGAGGTATCCTCCCTGACAAGGTCCGTGCCCCAATCATAAAGTTGTGTTCGTTCTTCAACGCGATCTCTGAAAAGGTCATTGAAGGGGCCAAGCTAGACCAACAGAAGCAGGAGATAACCAAGATTCTATGCAGGCTTGAGATGCATTTCCCACCGACTTACTTCGACATATCAGTGCATCTACTTGTTCATCTTGTGGACCAAATTAAAGCCCTTGGCCCAATGTACCTACACCAGATGTTTCCTTTCGAGAGGTTGATGAAAGTTTTCATGCGGTATGTTAGAAATAGATTCAGACCAGAAGGGAGCATGGTAGAAGGATGGACAATGGAGGAGGCCATTGAGTTCTGCACATATTATATGGACATCAATCGGTTCGGAGTTCTAGTATCTCGTCACGATGGAAGACTAGGGGGCAAAGGAACGATAGGTGAGAAAGCTGTCAAAATAGTCAAAGTGGTTTCCTTCAGACAGGCACACTTCGCTGTTCTCCAGCAGGCCGATGGTGTGATGGCATACATTAATGAGCACAAGCAGTTACTGCAAAGTAAGCACATCGGTAGGTCACAGGCTTGGCTTGAGAAAAAACATAAGGAGGAATTCGGTGATTGGTTTCGACGCCGCAGGCTAGGAATGGTGACGGGATGTCAGCTAGATCTCTTAGCTCCCGGACCTTCGACTACGGTGATGATGTACCAAGGTTATGATATAAATGGTTTTACATTTTACACAAAAAAACAGGATGGAAAGAGCACCAACCAAAATAGTGCTGTTCGTTTCGACGCCCACGATGAATACGACACGGTGGAGGCAACATACTATGGTTTCATAGATGAGATATGGGAGCTAGACTATGGACGACAGTTGAAGGTCGCTCTTTTCCGTTGCCAGTGGGTCTGGCTAGATGAAATCAACACCGACAATGATGGGTTCACTACCGTTGATCTATCCAAGACCGCATACAGAGATGACCCCTTCGTCCTTACAAAGGATGTTTTGCAAATCTTCTATACAAGGGATAACAATACAAAGGGAAGACTACAAGTAGTCATGCAAGGCAAAAGGAAGATTGTCGGTGTTGAAGGAGTGACAGACGAAGAAGAGTACAAAGGTTATCAAGAAATGGCTCCTTTTGGGGCAGACATTACCCTACCTATCCTTGAAGAGGGTGACGAACCTGCTTACCTCCGGAGTGATCACGATGAGGCCATCATAGTTAGAATATCATAAACTATGTAATCCTTAATGAAATGTTGTTTTAGTAATTTGCATCGAATTTGAGATCGTATGGAGTTGTAGAGATTGATGAGTTCTACCACTATTATTTTGGAACTTTGTTGATATAACGGATGCCATGTTTCCAACAAAGTGATATAACTTTGTGTGAGACAGAGCACTTTATGAGCCATGCCTAATAAAACTTTCTCAAATTGAGAAATGAATAAAATAAAAGTTATAGACATTCATGAGTTCCACAACTTTATTGTTTATAACTTTTCCATTTGAGATCAATTGGGGACCCAAAATGTTTAAAAATAATCAATATCACTGTCGGTTCTAATAACCAACCGGCAGTGATATCCCATATCACTGCCGGTTCTAATAACCACCCGGTAGTGATGCGTGGGTTATATAAGGCGCTGGCGCGCTTCAAGGCCAGTGCACGACTCTTTACGCGCTCGACGCTGTTCGCCAGTGCACGCCGCCGCCGCCCGACGTGCACTGCACGACGCCGCAGCCCGACGCCGCCCTTCACGACGCCGTCCCCTACCGCTTCCTCAACGCCGCCGTCCCCTACAGCTACGCCGACGCCACCAGGAGCTCCTCCACGTCGCTGTTGAGCGCGCCACCCCTGCTTACTCGGTGAGTGCCCATAAGGTGTTCGATAGAATGCCTCAGTCCTTCTCTGCCCTGTTTTCTCTGCCCTGCAGTTCAGCAATACATAGCACATGGAAATAATTGCCTTAGTTGTTGTGGCTTATCTTACCTGGCTTAGATGATTTCAATTTTCATAGTCACTTTACTTAACATTTGCATTCATCTCTGCTATTATTCGATTGTCAAGCTGTTCAAGCTGTTCAAAACTGTAAATGGCCATTAGTCTTGAGTCTTGGACAATACACCTTTCCTCAGTCTTGGACATGCACTAAATGGCCATTGAATGAGGAGAAAGCTGTTCAAGCTGCTGCAGATCTTATTGGGGAGCTCTTTGTTTTCTCGGTATTCACTAAGTCAAAGCTAAATGTGTTCCAAACCTCCTACATATGTTCCTTGTCCTCACTTTTTGTATGATTCTGTAAGTGTGATGCAAACCTATTATTTATGTATGAGCAATGAGCCAATGAACATATGATATGCTCATCAGAAACTGAAAACATTATCGAGACAAACAGGAGTGATCCAGACTCTTTTTCTAGACTTCATTTTACTAAATGTATTGTTTATATAGTTTGGTGATATTTTTTTTTATTTTAGTCATTTGCTAAACTTAGGCAAAAATTATGTAGTAGGTTGCTGGGGTTGCTGTAATTTGGTGGGGGATGCCTTCTCTAGAATGTTAGACAAGTCGGCTAAGTGTGGTCTTATTCAAGGTATTGGGGTCACCAGTTGCTAGGCAACATAGCTTATGGGCAATTCAGCCACCCTCAAGCAAGCTTGTTAGGTTCGTGATGCCTTTGAATAACCACCTCAATGTTTGTGATGCCTTTGATTGCATGTCCAGAAACATGACTCGTCATCGCCAATTCACCACCCGTCGCCGAACTACTGATACCCCACAAGCAGAGAGCACTGCGACAGGAGCGCCGCAGGATCTAACTAATGGTGGTGGTAACAATCAGGACGATTGGAGCCCTAGCCATTATCTACAGCTAGAACAAGGAGACAAGGTAATAACTTAGGTCATACCTAATAACGCGATAGTAAGAAATCACGCTAGATAAGTTTGATGGGGACTTATTTATGAATTTTGAAGCAGGTTCCGCCGTAAGAGCCAAGTGGTGAGGGTACCAGCAGGACTAAGCGTGGTGCAACAAAGCTTCCTCAAACAAGTAAACATTGGCACATCTCTGAGTTCGACCAAGTAGGGGAGCCGGTGGAGCCTCTTACAGCATTAGGCCCATACAAGAGTGTCATCGGGGCACTTGTAAGAGACTTTATCCCGATCAAATACAGGAAATGGACTGGTCGTGAGGATGACCCATGAAGGGTTCCAGAAAGTGAGAAGGAGCTAGTTTGGAACAAGTTAAAAGGGTATTTCACTTTTCCTAATGACTATGACGAGGCGACAGTCAAGAAGAAGGCCAAGGAAATCATGGGTCGCTCGTTCAAGACTTTCAAGGGAACCTTGTACAAGTTAATCAAGGAGGATAGAGAACCGAATTTTGAGGGAGGTCAATACAACAAGCAGAGAGACTTCTGGGAGGAGTTTAAGGCTTACAAGCTATCCGAAGAGGCCAAGGCATCAAGCGAAAGAAATAGAGCAAACTCGCTTAAGGCAAAGGATCCTCATCGCCTAGGATCACGTGGCTATGTAAGGAAGATTCCGGAATGGGAAATGAAAGTCTAGAAACTAGAGCAGCGCGGCGTTAGGCCTCAGACAAGCGATTGGCAGCCCAGATCAGTAAACTACCTACTCACAAGGGGGGCACAATACAATAGTGACGGGAGCCTTAATGCCAGTAGTGAACCTGTCAGCAATCTCCTCCAGAGGATTTCAACCTTAACTGAGGAAGTGAATAGAGGTAACCGCAAGTCCGATAGAGAAAATGACGTGCTCACACAAGCACTTGGAAACAAGGAGCACCCCGGTCGCACTAGAGGAGCCGGAAATGTTCCTTGGGTGAAAGCATTCGAAGGTGAATCTTCATCCTATAGGAGCCGGACAAGGGCTAGAACGCAAAGAGAAGAAGAGCTCCAAAGGTTTCGAAAGGAAATCGAAGATAGCATGGAAGCACGGATAACTGCTCAAGTTGATGCACGAGTTATGTCAGCTATGCAATCCATGTGTTCAACACAACCGCAACCTATCCTGACTTTGAGTAGCCCAGTGCCCAAGGGTAGCAGTAGCTGCGGCTCGACCCCTATGCTTGACGAAGAAGAGGTCAATGCTCCTCATCCGGTGGACAACATCACTAGACCTATTAATGTCAGGTTGTACATCTGTCAGCAGTGGACAAAAGACAAGGTGGCGGTCGGACAAGCATTTCCAAGAGGAGACGGCATCATTCATGGCAAGCCAATGTCACTCGGGTATGCTAGGGTCAGCATTGATAAGATCTTGGATAAGAAGTACAATAAGATACACATTGATTTCCCAGTGGAGGAAGATAGGCCGCGTCTTGTTCATAACTTGGGCACTCATGTGGCTTGGCGCAAACGCTTCATCAAGCTGGATGAACAGCCATCTTCGGATGATGAGGATGACAGTGAATCATCGGCATCGCCGCCGCCAAGAGGTTTCTCTCCTCTGCTAGATCCTCATTCTCCCTCTCCTGCCTCAAAAGAGAAGACACCTCCTCCACCGCCAAAGGAGAAAACACCTCCTCCACCGCCAAAGGAGAAAACACCTCCTCTACCTCCTCCACCTCCTCCACAGCCAAAGGAGAAGACACCTCCTCCTCCTCCGCGAAAATCCAAAGTGCGATCAGGTTCGACCTCGCAACACAAGAGGTCATCAGTTTCGGTTGGTAATGCTCCCTAGACAAGTAAAAAGAAGGTGGATGCTAGCATTACGAGTAAGATGAAGGACCCGACTGTGGAGCCTCCAAGCAAGAAAGCCGCCGTTGCCTTCTTTAATCGAATAGCCAGTCTACCTAAGTGGAGACAACAGACCGAATTTGAAAGGCAACACAACAAAGAGAGTAATCAAATTAGAGCTAGAGAAATACACACCAAAGAATTGCTAGAGATACAGAACTTGGCCAACAACATGGGCATATCCATGGAGAGGGCCACGGAGTTGTATTACGGAACGAGAGATTTTGAAAAAGCCACGGTCGCATACAAGTATTCAAGAGGCAAACCTTTGGTCGCCACCAAACAAGAGTATAGAGATTTGCCAACATACATGCGACTGTTGCATGATTATTACTCCCTGGATACTGCCAACGGAGACTGTGTCGGTTTTGAAGTTTGCATCCCTCCCGTAATGGTTTTTAATCATCCTAAAGAAACGGTGCATATTATTTATTATGAACACCTCTTTCAGCTCTTCCAACGACGCTCGCTCGATACGCAGATTTTGATGATATGGTCTATGTAAGTACCCTACCCTCACAACGTTATAATAAACTACGTGATTTGCATTTGAATATATCATATGTTTATTATGCAGGTGTATGGCAAAATGGTGCCTAAAGAAGCAATTGAGCAATATAGACTTCTTGGATCCCATATTTGTAAATGAGACAACATGCACCGCCTCTGGTGAAGATGACTATGTACCAACAAGTTTGAAGATTGAGTTTGAAAGGATGTTCAGAAACAACAAAACAAACGTACTCCTACCCTACAACTGCGAGTATGTGTTCTCGACCCTTATTTTAGTGTTTCTTTTCTTGATATGTCATTCAATAACATGGACTTTGTGATTGCAGCAACCATTTCATCCTTGTAGATATCTATCTTCAAGATTCACATATCGAGGTGTGGGACTCAAAGAAAAAGCCACTTTCTCTTATCGACCCCTAGTCAAAGTGCTGAATAAGTGAACCCAATATCACAACACTTTCTAATCACATAGGATATTGTAATGTCCTCGGTCTTCACACTTCATTTACAATGTAACATAGAATGAAGGCATTACCGAATTGGAAAAATCTCGATAGCAAGATGCAAAAGCAATGGAGTGCCCCATTCAGTGTAAAGTATATGGAGGATCTCAAGACCCTAGATCAACTGATGGGGAACAACGAATGCGGGTTCTATGTGATGTGGGCAATGCTAAAATACTTTGGCGCAAAAACAAATAAGGGAGATGACATGGTACGTAGGCATCACATTTCTATTGTTTTGTCTTACGTTTGTGCATCTCAATATCATCTTGCTTCAATTACAGCACAAAGCAAACAATCACAACCAGTTGCTAGATTTTGAGATGAGAGGAATTCAAGAGGAGATAGCAAGGTTTGTGATGGACGAGATATTGACCAAGACAAGATCATTCTCCATTGCGAGGACTAAGAAGTACAAGACGCAGTACGGAAGAGACCACATTGATAGGCTATTGTAATACGACTCTTAATTCGATACTTAAAGTTTTTTTTGAAACTTTTGTAATATAAATGTTGATGGGTTTGTATTGTCGCTGATCAACAACCACCTTCACATCGATATCAAATTGATCGATAGCAACCACCTCCACCTCCCCGACCTCCCACCCCACCACCTCCCCTCGAAATGAAAATAAAACAATTATTAAAATGCAAATTGTGAAAAGTATATCACTACCGGTTCAAAGAAAACCGGCAGTGATAATATAATCTACACAACCGATTGGTTAAAACAACCGGCAGTGATGTGATCAGTTCATCACTGCCGAGTTGGTTATGGCGGTTCAAAATCCGCCAGTGAAGGGGGGTTTTGAACCGCCAGTGATGTCCTTCTCTGCTGTAGTGCCGGCAACTAGGAGCACAACATGGCAACGTGGCAGACGCGGATTGGAAATTCGTACCTAAACAGTAGGCAGGATGGCTGTGAGCGCGCGGATTCTAGGAGCTATATGGAGTTTCACATGTCATTTCATAATTGTTGTACAGTAAAAGGAAATATACCACTATGAATAATGGTTTAATTTAAAGCTTGTTTGGCAGCGCTATGGCTCCTCTAAAAACAGCTCCTGCTCCAGCTTCGGACCATGTATTACACAAGAAGTATTTGTTCAGGGCTAGGTGATTGCCAAGGAAGATGACCACGAAAGAGCTGATATATAGTCACGTGCAAAACATACAAAAGAAGATCATGATGACAGTAGAGGTAAACATTTTGGGTGAAAAATGGTGATAAACCTCATATTCTGGTTTTAGCACATGACACACGTAAAAAACAGTCTTTAGCGGTATTTTGCTTGAATTTTGTCACATATCTGATATTTTCAATAAATTTTGTTTACTGATAACCTCTAGAATTAAATAATATATAGATAAATCTTTCATCCATTACCTACTATAAGGTAATAGCTTGTATCTATCTAGATGTAATTAAATGGATGGCCAAACGGTCATTTTGGTTTAGGGTAGATATTGCCCTAAGGCCTTGTTTAGATGTACTTATCCACCTCAATCCGCATGTATGTTATGGATTATGGTGAAATTTAGTTTAATATCTATCTAACCCACTCCAGCACAAGTGCATCCAAACAGACCCTAAAGTGATGACATCCTAGATCATCGCATACATAAACATGCTTCGTGTAAGAATATATTGATTCACATATAGTGCCAACTTAACTGCCTCTCGAGCGGTCGGCCTTAACCGATAGAGCATCAAACTGAGAAAATTAATGAAAGCAGATGCATACATTTCGTGGAATCAAAGAAATTTAAATTAGAGCAGACAAAAAGGCAGCCACAAGCATCCGCCTTTTGGTTGTATAGAGAGCTGCTACAGCACTGCATCTAACCCTACTTGCTATAGTCTGTTCGATAGATATATAGAGAAGCACACGCACCAACAGATTCCCAAACAGTGGTCTTCAGCGTGGTCAATCTTAGTCTAATGCAACAAGCACATCACTAACCACACATAATTAATCTATCATCCTCCATCATCAGCTACTGCCTAATGGCCTAACTAACAAAACAAACTCAATTAGATACATAATTGGGGCGTCGATCGAAGACATTGTTCAGGTGCAGTGCTCCTCCATGCATGCATGAACCATCAATAATGCATGATGCATACTTGCTTCACAGTGTGTGTGATTGTACCTACGTGAATGCATGAATCATTTCACCGAGCTTTTGCTTAATCATGTATCATAACAATATTATATTAAACTACCTGTACTTATCCTCTCAAACGGGATGGATGACATATGATAGATGCAATGTTTTCAACATATATATACTACTACTTCATTCATCACTTTCTCACCTGATATTTATAAAACTACAAGTACAGTGTAGCATAGTCAAATGAAATTCAATTCAATTCGTAACAGGAGAGTAGTACCTAATTATTGTTTTTTGATTACACAGTACACCGTAGACACTCATAATTCACGCACACTCACCCATATGAATATACGCACGCAAACCATACCCTTATGAGCACCTTTCAAGACCGGCAAATCCTCGAGATTAATTGAAGAAGTCACCGCAGACGCCTCGTTGTCGACACAGACAGTACAAAGCCGTTAAATCTTGGATATTCGTTTTAACGGGGAGTCGAACCTAGGACCTCAGGTGCTACTACTGAGGCTCTCGTAACCACTAAGATACAGACTCTTTGGTGAGTTGTACCTAATTATTGGCAGACAGGACCCAATCCCGTTCGGCGCAGTGCATGATTGAACAATGTCACGGATTAATTAGTAGTTGCTAGTTTGATCAAGCTATTAGGGCATGCACGTAAGGTCAAGTGTTAGTTTGGAAGGTAGCAGGACACGCATACAGTAGCTAGCTAGTACTGCATAATTTATGCCTTAGATTCTGGGAACAAGTGTCATCAGATGATAAGAACATCTATCCCGGCCGGCAGGACGACGACGCTTTTAGTTTTAATTTTAATTTCATTTGCACGCATGCATGGAGGAGGTGTAGCGAAGCTAGTTTGATTAAGGTCAGAGGGCACCGACTTTACCAGACAGAAAGGATTTGTGCAATGCTAGCATAGTTTAGCCTCTCTTTTTGTCTCTTTGTCTGAATGTCTTTACAAAAAGCTGTAGTGCCTGACTGCCTCTTCTTACTTCCTGTGATGTTAGCAGCTGCTCCCTCCGTGCAAAAAAGAATGCAATTTTCACTTTTTGAGAAGAAAAATAATTTTAGATTTAATTAATTTTATATGAAAGATAATAATATTTATGATACAAAATAGATATTTTCATAGTAGACCTATTTGGAGACATAAATGTTGTTACTATTTTTTCACAAACTGTATTAAACTTATGAAAGTTTAACTAATCTTAGAACTAGAATTGCTTTTTTTACGGAGAGAGTATATCCTAGCTTCTAATCTTTGTAAATAATAACTATAGCAAACATGAGCAAAGTAAAATAAAACCCTAGGTATACACATAGCCTTTTTTTTAGTGTGTTCCTGTGGTTACTGTGGTCTTGGTTTCTGGTTGCCACGGCGACATATATCTATGCACCTAATCTACTATCATATCGTTCGTGGATAATTGGGGTGCACACTACAAGTTAGAGAGCTAGCTATGTACATATATAGCTACTATAGCCTATGACTTGTGCACTTGAACTCACTAATTTTAGTGTTTATCTAAGTGACGCAGGATCACTAAACGTGGCACTTACTACATCCATCCATTGTAGGTTGATTTGAAGAATACCATCATGCATGGTTTTATTTGAAGATTTGATGGTTAAGTATTTGTGGGATAAATTAGTAAAGCAGTGCTTGTGACAACGAAACAATTTTGATGAAGTTATATTAACATGACAAATTCAAATATTTTTATGCTCAGTATATGTGGAAATGTTGTTTTTTTTACAAACATATATGTAGTGTGGTACACATACATATGGAGTCTCTCTTGTCTATTCCTCTTGAGATGATCAAAATATAATTAAGGACATGAAGGCAGCATTCAATTAATTAACAATCTATGTTTGAACTTTGCTTAAAGTGCTGATGTGTGTAGATGCCAATCAAATAAAGGGAATAAACATGATGAGGTGAAAAGGTCGGTGTTATTTATTTGTCTAATTGTACGTGATGTATTTTGTTTATCTTGCACTTTTTCTTGTCGAAATAATACATTCCGTGAGAGGAGAAATAACGAGGATTAGTTTCCTTTTATATAGAGAGAGAACAAAACACATAACATGCATAGGTGTACCAACTGCCTCGTCGCCTTTTTGCGAACATGGCCACCGAATACGTTTATACTACGTAGAAGAGACGCCTAAAAAAAACAATTCCCGCCTATAAAGCGAAGGAAGCACTGAGGCACTGACAAGGAGAACGTGAGCGACGACGTCAATCGCAGCGCCGTCTAATAATTAAGTAATTAATTAGGCGAACAAAGATTAGATTAAGACAAAGCAGGTCGATGATTCGCTTTGCATGCATGAATTAGGCCGCAAACACGTTGGATTGGATGAACCTACGTGTGCATGTCGAGCCATAACATAATAACATAATAATGTGGCCGATCGTCAGAATTCAGATGGAGGAATGCTTGCAGACGCCGGCAGCATGTCATTTTCATGGTCGGTTTGTGACGACTGTCATTTGAGAAGTCCACAATTTTTTTTTCAGATTTGGAGTGTCTAGTTATTTGTCGACATATATTTTATATGATCAAGTCTGTCAGATTTATTTATAAATGCTACCCAGTAGACAATTGTAGCACAAATCCTAGCCGAATATTTTTCATGATTAGTTTTCACTCGCTTTTAATTGTTCGGATCACTTTAAGATTTGTTTCACCTTTTTTTTCTTCACCTCATCATGATTGCTCTTTTTTTAGCAACACCACCCTCTTTATTTAAATAGGAGGATTGTACATATTACACACACCATCAGGTGGATTCAAGAACTACACATGTCGCCCTACCTCGGCATGGATCGAGCTACGAGCTATTCTATGAGCATCGGTGTTTGAGTCCCTATGCTCATGTATAAACTCGACACTACTAAAAGCTGCCTTCCTCGCATTGATCTCCCGGAAAACCTGTCCGTATATCCGGAGATCACCTTGTCGGTTGCTCTTCACCACGTTCAGACAGTCACTTGTTAGGTTGATCTCCACCATGACTGGCCCAACGACCACCTGGGCCTTGTACTCGTGCCTTGATCGGGGGGCCCTAGCCCAATACATGGCTGGTGGACCCCCGTCGTATAGTGCTATATAGAGGAGGTGGGGGCCGGGGTTCACGGTACGAGGTTCCTCTGAGCCGCCACTCCCCACCAACATCTAAACCCTAATCCGATCTGAGAGGGGCGCTGCCAGCGACGGGAAGCACCACCAGTCTTCACTTCACCACCGTCTACACCGCCACCACTGCTGTGCGTCACCGCGATGTCCAAGCCGCCGCCGGGACGCCACTGCTTCCACTCCACGCGCTACACATCAACGCCATGGCCGATGCCTCCGGATCCAAGGCCGCCGATGGTCAGCCCTTCCATCCTCACTTCCCCTCTATCTCTTTGTAGATCATGTTCTAGGGCATGTCTATCTCGTATGCAAGTTTTGTACCCAAATAGATCTACACCTAGTGACCCTCTAAGTATATCATCACTAGCCAATCTGAAACTATCAACTTGTAAGTCTGCAGCTAGAGCCATCCCTTCTCTACACGCGATAGACTCCGTCACCTCTAGATCAACAATGCCCCAAAGGACCAACGCTGAGGCTCCCATAAAACGCCCATCCTCATCTCTCGCTATTGTTGCTGTCGAAGCCATGGATACATTCTTGGACAAAGCTGCATCAACATTGATTTTAATGACACCTAAGGGGGGTGCGATCCATGCCGGCTGCCGTTCGCGCACCCGAGCCTGTGGCTGCTGCACACGCGCCTCCTCTCCTAATTCTGACACAAGCTTATCCACAAAATTATGCGTCGTCGATAGAGGACTTTGATAAACATTCTCATGAATCGCCTTCCGCCGTGCATACCAAATAGCCCACAACGTGATTGCCACTCTAACAACGTCCTCTTGTGGTAAGATTTCTGTCATGATAGCCAGCCAAGACTTAGCATCATTCACCAAAATTCCACTCATCATCATGCTCTTCCATGGACAAGTTATGCATTGTGTTATGTTGTTTCTTTACTTGTTGGCCCAAATCTACCTAGTAGATGAAGTGGCCATGGCCCAAGGCAAGCCCAGGTCATGAAGAGCCTTAGGCTCATGGGCATGCGTGCCATCTGTGGGCCAGGATGGCATTGCCGCCTTCAACTCGGGGGCCCAGGGCATCCCTGAAATACAAAATGTGGCCCTATATTTGAAAAATACAAATAACCGAACTATTTTTGGATTTCATTATCACTAGCAAACATGCCCATGCATTGCAATGAGAGGGAAAAAACTATCAACTATTAATGGAAAATAACACCAGAAATGATACATTTCTATTTATGTTTTATCGTTTCTCTAAAATTTAAAATCTACAATTTATTTTATGAGAACCATGAAATCCATAATATAAATTAATATTAGCAATAATATGATAGTCTATTAATCCTGTATCAAGTTAAAATACAACCTTGATACATTTTTTATCCTGTTGCAAAGCATAGAAAAGAAATATTTAGATGTCAATATATCTTAACTTTATTCTTTAAACTATGCATGTATTGCTAAAGTTAAAAATCAAGCTCTCTAAAACTTCCTTTAAGGATTCCGAAAAATATGTAATTCTAATCTATGATTAAAGTCAACAAGAAATTACTTGCAGGTGTGTCCAAGAATTGGTTTGTCCCCAGAAGATTATGAAAGGAGACCTCTTCAATTTTCCATATGGCAGGCCTTATCAAGGATTTCATAGATACATTTATTTATATTGAATTCAGTTCATGGTTTAATTAGTCAGACCATCGACTAATCTAGATTTTTAATAAGAATAAGTTTTTATTTCTAATCAAAACTACATCATCAATTTGGTAGTGTAAATCGACTCGGTTAAGGAAACAAAACGAAACTCTAAAACTACTGAACGCGGCGCGGGCAGAGAAACGAGCGCTGGATATGTTGGACGAATTAGGGATAGATTGGAATTCTTCTTCTATCCGATTTGGAGCGGTGTGGATTCTTGTTTCCTTCTCATCCTTTCAGTTTTTTCTTTCCTTTGTACTTCAACTCGTGCTGAACTTAACTCCGTTGGGAGGGCGACTATGACTCCATGAGGCAAACAGAGTCCAATCCTGATGAGAAGAGGAGACGGACAACAGCCAAAAGCGTGAAGCCATGGACTATATCTAGAGAGGAGAGGTGATAGTTTTGCGCATTCACATAGTTTGTTAGGAAGGGTCAGACCAAAATAATGTGACCGAAAAAAGACAGAAATTTTATCTCTTTATTATTAGATATAGATATAGATTAGATATGTTTACGACAATACTACTGCAATATGCACTCATGCTAGTAAGGATTAGAGGCCCGGTCTCCTTTTACCGCTATCTTCTTACTTCTACTTAAAAAAAACATCATTTGTTTGGAGTATTGTTCAAAACGAAATCTTCGATTATATATCTTCATCATCGTGATGAGGTACAATTTCTGCAGCGCCGCTGGACGGCATGAGTTTCTCTTGGTTTGAGTACGAGTAAATTTGTTTTTTTCTCCTTTTTTCATCATATCCCCGATTGATTTGTGTACCCATTTGGTCACACTTTACTAAAGGTCCCTTGCTGATGTTTCAAGTTAGAAAAACGATAATGCTCTCCTCAGGACGACCATCCCTCCAGACGTGGCGCTTCTTGTCTGTGGCCGCGATGCTCACCCACCACGTGGCCTTATCCAGCATAGGAACACCGCGCTGCGGGCACCACACCTGTCTGTTGCAGCCTCTCTCTAGCGTAGGAGCGCCTTGGGTGCCGCGCCGCCCACCTGCCGCAGCCTTCTCTAGCAAGGGGGTCGCTCACCACGGGCACTACACCTGCCACTCCGCGCCGGCATCGAGCTCTGCTTGCCGACGAGCCTCCATTCATCCAAGCAACAAATAAATGTTGCACTGAAAACTTATGTTGCAAGCGTATATTTTCAAGTGTTTCAGATGTTTTAAAGGTATGTTAAAATTGTTTTATATTGATGTTGCAAAAGTAGATCGGTATGTTGCACGTGTTGCAATGACTATACATGCATGTTTCAAGTGTATGTTCCAAATGTTTATCTACTTTCAGACGTATGTTGCAAGTGTTTTCATTTGGATGTTGTAAAAGTAGATTTGAATGTTGCATATATGGAAGTGTTTCATGTGTTTTCATACGTATGTTGCAAGTGTTTATCTAGATGTTTGCAATAGCTACACACGTGTTTTTAAGTTTTTTCTTGTGTTTTGCAAGTGTTTCAGACGTATGTTGCAAGTGTTATAGCTGTTCGGACCGCATGTTGCAAGTGTTTTTATCCGAATGTTGCAAAGTAGATCGGGTGTTGCACATGTTGCAATGGGAGCCACATGTCGCAACCGTCTGCTGCAACTGTTTGGGCATCACCATGATTCACCGTGCGGGCGCCTGAGGCTGATAGACACATCTGCCGCGTGGCATCCACAGACGGGGGCAGGTGACTAGGACTCACATGGGTTCCTGCGTGCGGGCGCGGTGGTCAGGCGAAACAAAGCGAGCGCGATGGTAGGTCGGTACACAACAGGGGGGTCCACACGGTGGGTGTGCCAAAACAAGGGGTGCGTGCTTCTTTCACATGCGATGCGGCCCCTCCCGCAAAGGACCGGAGACATCCGATATTTTGGCGCGGGCGCTAGTAACGCCCTTAGAAAAACAGCTGAGTATGATGTGGCCAAATTACACCCTGCTGCTCATCGCTGTCATCCTCGAGACGCCCTCCACGGCCATGACAACCACGCGGAAGCGAGGACGCCGCTCCGACGTCCCTGCTCTGCACCACGCGTTCTGCGTCCTTCACGGCACCAGTGAGCTGTCCGAACCCCAAAACATCGAGTCCCCATCACGGACGTCACAGAGAGCCGCATGGCTGCCCTGCCCTAGCGCCTCGTCACCCGACCATTTGGTCGAAGCCACAGTCGTGCTAGCCGAGCGATCTGCTCTGCTTCTTAAGGGGTGACATCATGATGACATCATATAGGCTCTTTTTCCTATAGTAAAGAAAGCTACATATACAAAACCAATACACTTATACATACCAGGGACTGATTTATTCAAATATTTCTGCATCGTTTACAAACTGACAGGAATCTAATGGCTGCAAATTCCATGTACCAGGAAACAATTGCAAAAAATGAATGCAGATGCTACTTGTTCTCAAGCATAACTGAAAACAGATGCTATTCCTATTTCTATTTTTTCTACAGTACAATTGAAAATAGATGCTAATGCTACACTTAATTTGAGTTATGTAGAAAGAGGGTCAGAGGAGCAGGTTACCATGTGCCTTAATGCCATGAGAGTTAGTTGCTTATTTTCTTGCCAATCTGGATAAATTCTCCGAGAAGACAAAAATACTGCTTAGGAGTCTGATATTGACATGCTAGAACCATCCTTGTTTGCCTTTCTTGTTAGTCATATATTGACATGCTGTGTTGGGCTTATAGTATGATGCTTAGTTGTGATTCGTTTACTTCCCTTACATTGTGCCTTACTGATCATACAGAGAGTGAAGTTCAGTAACTTCCGGTTTTTTATGCAGAAAGTTGTCAAGATTTTTAGTAAGGAGAAGAAGAAAGAACTAGCCACTATGGATAGTTTCGCTTGTGAGAATTGAACCTTAACTCTTGACACAGTTGGTCATCCATTAAGCACAAATCACTATTCTCCATCTCCATGGATAACTTTCAGGTTACCCAGTCCAATTTTCAAATTGTTCTGACTGAATATGAACTATCAGTTTGGGATGAAAAGCTGAAGTCACTTATCTTGCCTATCCGCAGGAAAGGAGGTTGAACATTTTGTTTTGAACTGATTTCAGAGGAAACATGCTTCCAAATTCATTCTGAGTTGACAACATCAAGAGCCGCTGAACTGTTCCTGGTTTAGCTGAATTATTCTGATTTTCATAACAAGTATGCTTTAAGGAGTAAAACACACGTTGCTAGCTAAAGTTTCAAACCCTGAACAACAATTCTAATTCTGAATTGGCTTCCTATAACCCTGCATAGGAGTCTGATATTGACATGCTAGGAACCTCTTGGTTTTAACAGTAGTAGAGATTTTTAAATACTCAATCGCTTTGAGTTTCATATTGCATTGGCAATCAACTTAGTTCATTTCTTTTTTCCCTGCATTTCTTGTAGATTACTTTTTTCCTGCATTTCTTGTAGATTTACTTATTTTTGAGTTTCATATTGCATTGGCCATCAATTCCTGTTTAGTGACTGCACTGTTCAATGATGGTTTTTCAAATATTTGACACAATGTATATTACCATCAGGATTGCTTTACTTTGCATGTCCTCCACAAATCCAAACACAGAGAATCAAACACTTGTGGCCTCTGTTTTGCTGTACACCATCAGGTACAGTCTGTCTGCATGCATAATCACAAGCGCTTCAGTTTTGTTGGGATAATAGAAATACTGTTAGAAATTCAAGCCCACGGTAAGCTGCTCATTAGAGCTTTCTTCTGGCAATAAGTCACCAAACTTATGTGGCCGTCGCTCATCCCGCGCTAAGGTGGTCATGAATCAAATGTGGCCGTCGCTCATCCCGTGCTAAGGTGGTGGTGCAGTCGTGTGGCGCAGGAGGGTCCACGTGGGTTGGAGGGCCGACGGGATTTGTTCAAACCTTCATGAAGACTTATGGATTATTGATGTTCCAAACATCACGATTGCAATTTTTTTTAGATAACGACATAACACACGCTTATGCATATGTTATCGTGATATTGTGTTTTCCCATTGCAACGCACGGGCATTTACCTAGTGAACAACTAAATAGGCCAACGGCGTTATAGTGAGTCTGGTTTATGTTCCTTTACATTGAGGCTCTCTGTTTTTTTTATTATTTATTTTACTAGCAAAATATGTCCGTGCGATGCAACGGGAGAAAAAAACTATCAAACATTCATACAAAACGTTGATGTGAATTGTACATGTCTATTTATGTTTTATCCTTCTATAATTTATTTTATGATGACTATGACATCCATAATATAAGATAATGTTGACAATAATATAACAATATCATATTAAATCTGTATCAAATTAAAATACACCTTAATAGATTTTTCCTTCTATTGCAAAGCACATAAATATTTAGACATAAATATATTATAACTTTAATTTTTTTCATACTATACATGTGTTTCTACGACTCAATATCGACCCTTATAGCTTTTTTGACACATAACATCAACCTTCGTAACTTTTTTGTCATAGTATCAAGGACTGGTCTGTCAACCAATGATTACGACGGGAGACCTTGCTTGATTTTCGGCAGCCCTCGTCAGGAATTACATAAATACATTTATTTAGACTTGATTAGATAATAATCTACACAAGATTGCAGTTCACAAAATAATTAGTTAGACCATTGACTAATCTGTATTTTAATAAAAAGTTTTGTTTCTAATCAAAACTACATTAGATATTTTTTTGAGAAGAAAAAAACTACATCAGATGATATGATGTAAATCTTTGCTTTAGTTAATAGGTTTAAAGGCCCGTAATGTTGTATCTATTATTAGTTCTTCACGTATATATGAAAAGAAAACCCAACAGAGTGAGTAATAATAAATGGAAAAAGGATAGATCAAAAACCCAGCGGAGCAAACAACCAGCCACAAAACCAAAATAGAACAAGCGACAAAATTCAAAACAAAAAAAAATTGAAAACCAAGCGAGAAACGAGATTAGATCAGACCAACCAGTATTATCCTTTAAGCCTCGAATTCTTGCGAGGAAGAACGATCCAAAGCCCGTGGCCTCGTCTGGTGGTTCCAGCCAACGCTGTAGTGTGGGTCCCACTCCAAAATAAAAAAAACATCCACCGTTTCCTTTTCACCACCGGCTATAATCGCTTTTCTCTGTATCCGAAGCTGTCGCCCTCCGCTCCCATCGCCGCTTCTGACATAGTAGCTCGAGCTCCTCATCACCGCTAGTCCATGATGAGGAATCGGATGGTTCAAAAATTGCATGATTCATATTTGTATTTATTAATTAGTTTATTGGCTTATTTTTTTTATATTGGATTTGTCCTATTGGATTTCGTAAGGGATTCAATTACATGCGCTTCAATGTATGAGTTGTATCTCGACTCAGCCTCTACTTGCAGTTGCAGCAACACGGGAAAAACAAGAAATAGAAAGAAACAACCGAATCTAATTAGACACGGACACATGATAAAAGAAAATGGATTAGGCTGGACGAAACTAAAAAAAGGGCAGAAATTTTGTCTCTACCCGGACTGAATAGAACCTGGACTGGAATAGGAAAAACAATATATACAAGCATCTCGGTGTGAAAAAAAAAATCTTCATGGAAATTTTGCCTCTTTATTATTAAAAAAAATAAATATATTAGGTATAGGTATTAGGTATAGGTATAGGTATAGATATATTACTTATTTTTTATTTTGATGTTTATAAGAATAAATATAAATGGAAACACTTCATCAGAAAGGGGGAAAAAAAGTCACGGAGATTGCCATGCGAGCGGGAGAAGGAACGGAGAAATAGAAAAAGAAAACGAACCCCACACAAGTTTAATTAATAGCCAGCGCAAACGGCCCATCACCCACGGGCCACGGCCTATCAGCCACCATTCCACGATGGACATATAAAATCATCGAACCCTGTTTCTAAAATAAAAAATAAATCATCGAACCCTAATGCCCCGCTCTTTGCGACCCCGTCCTCAATCCCTTGCCCCCCACCGCCCCCACCCGAGTCCCATGCCCGCATTGCCGCTGACAGCACTCGGCAGTCTTGCCGGCCCCTCTCAGCGACGTGCTCCTCTATCCTCGCACGGCCCGCTCGAGCGCGAGCAGGGCGCGCCGGCACGCACGACTGCCAGCGCGAGCGTGTGGTGAGAGCCTCGGCCAAGTCGTCAAGGAAGGCAACGCCGACTCCGAGGTTGACGAGCCAAGCAGCGCCGATTCGGTCAGGGATGGCCGGATCTACATGCGCGACGAGCCAAACAGCATTGATTCGTTTGCATATATCTACATTATGTGGGTTCCCTCAAGAACCTATGCCTATATATGTCATAAATAAAACTAAAACGGGAGATGTGCTATATCAACGGAGTTATTTAGGGAGGCCATACAAAAAAAGAGATCTTACCTTTTTATTATTATTATAAAAACATAGAGTATAGATATGTAGGATTATTCTACGGTAATGATATACACAGGGCGTCCGACCCGCGTCGGACGCCCCGCGTCCACTTGCTCGATGCGGTCGGTCTTATCCACTCGCCCGACTCTTCTTCTTTCCTCGTTTCCTCCGTCGCTCCAAGCTCGCACGCGCGCTTGCTCCTGCGCCCGCGCGCCTCCTCCCTTCGCGCCGCCAGGGAGCCTTCCTCCCTCCCTCCCCTCCCTCCCTCCCCTTTCCCCGCTGCGACTTGTACACCCTCCTCTCCACTGGAGTGGGGGCGACGGCGGCGGCTTCCGGGGAGCCCGTGCGCCTCCCCTCCCTCCATGCTCTCTCGTGCTCGCGCGCCGTGACCTCCATGCATCTAGAGACAAGGACGACGGCGCGGGCTTCGACGAGGTAGGTGGGGAAGGTTCTGGATCTGAGGCGCCCCTCCCCCTCCTCCCCTCCTCTGGATCTCGATTTGGTCCCTCCTCTTCCTCCCCCCTCCTCCTCCTCCTCCTCCTCCTCCCCCTCTGGATCTAAGGTTTTGATGGCGGCTAGGGTTTGTGGCAAGTCAGATCTAAGCTACATGCAACAAATGATGTGAAATGTTTGCACGATTATTTGATGTTGCAGTAGTTTTTTTTTCTGAGATGTTTCAATAGTGTTTTTTCCTTGTTTGCAGCAGCACCCCCATGTTTCCCGACGTTTCATTAGTATCGCTTTTGATGTTGCAGTAGCTTCTTCTCCTTTGTTGCAGTAGCTTCTCCTCCTTGTTGCAGTAGCTTCTTCTCCTCTGTTGCAGTAGCTTTTTCTCCTTTGTTGCAGTAGCTTCTTCTTCTTTGTTGCAGTAGCTTTCTTCTCCTTGTTGCAGTAGCTTCTTCTTTTTTTGTTGCATTAGTTTTTTTTGATGTTTCAACAGTTTTTTGTTTGTTTCACCAGTTTTTTTGTTTGTTTCATTAGGTGTTTTCCGATGTTTCAATAATTTTTTTCCATTTATTTCACCAATTTCTTCCTATTTGTTTTATTAGGAGTCATTCGTTGTTTGCAATAGCATATATCCCCCTTGCTGCAGTTGGGGGGTGGAGTATGGTGGTGAGCTGGTGGCGGGGCGGATGTGCTGGGGTCGGGGAGGTTATGGCGGGGGGCAAATCCGTGCACGCTGGGGGGGGGCGGGGTTTCTTCTCCGTGCGGGGACGGGGCGGGGGGTTGGTGGGTTACCGTGCGGTAGCGGGGCGGGGGTCGCGTTTTTCTTTTTTTCGTTTTCATTTCTGTGGGGGGCGGGCGGGGCTGTTGCGGCGTCCGGCGCTAGCGCCCGGATCCGGACGTCCGGGCGCTAGCAGGACCCATTATTCTAATATACATAGTGCCACATTTTTCACATTTTTACTTTTATATTATTTATTCAGTTTTAAGGTGTTGTTATCCACTCATTAAATAGAGAAACAAAGTTATCTTCTTTTCACATTTGCTGGAGGTGCGGGTTCGATTCCTCCTGCAGCTTGGTTTTTTGGCGTTTCACACGTATTGGTGTTTTCAAACAAGGACTGGTGGTTGCGGGCCGTGAGCTGTTGCGCAGTGGGCCGGATGCGAGCTGATGAATTTGGACGCGAGCCAGTGGGCCGCGCGAGTGCCAGTGGGTCGGACGCGAGTGAGTCTACCGAACAGGCAAAATTGGAATGGGCTGGACGAAAAAAAAAATCTGAAATTTTGTTTCTTTATTATTAATATATATATAGGTATATGTACGAAAAAAAGCCTGAAATTTTGCTTCTTTATTATTAGGTATAGGTATATAGATTTGAACCATCGCAAAGTGCTGTATATGACCATAAATAATTGGATGTTTTTTTATAGAACGTTAGTAAATACTGCGTTCATAGAAAAACTTGACATTCTTAATTTTGTTCTACATCATCAAACTACCTTAAGTTTAATCAAATTTATTAAAAATATCAAAATTCATATTACTAAATAAAAAAGTACTATTAGATCTATTTTGAAAGGTGATAATCTTCTATACAAATTTGAACAAAATTAAAATGAAAATAACTTAGTCGACCATTTAACCCACATCACATTCTCCGTTCGGCCTGGGCCTCCGATCTGGGAGTGTAATCGGTTGGATGGAAGAATTTTTAACATATGGAGATGCCTCGCCCCTGTTCAGATAGAAGAGCTAATTACTAGTAACTAGCTCAAGCTAATTTTTAGCTCAACTAGTAACTAGCCATGCGTATTAAACATGCCCTTAAAACTGTGTAAAAAAACATGCCCTTAAAATAGCATTAACACAAATAAAAGGTTTAGTCTTACAAAACAAGGCATAAGAGAGAAATAAAGAAAGAAAAAAATAAAATCTAAAAGGGAAATTACAAACGGATTTTGGATCGAAATGCTTGTCTTTGCTCTCAGTTTCAGCAAAGAGATTTGACCATTAAAGAAAGTCCTGCAATTTTGGACAGTACGATGAATTCCTCTGAAGATGGATAGAAGGACATTCCAATCTCATATTTATTTTCACACTTTTCTTTGGATTTGGCATCGGACTTGAATATCTAATGGATAGTTGATACAAATACGAATACAGTTATCTCAGTTACGAATATCAATAAGTGCATATGGAATACGAGACGAGTTAATCCATTTTTTACATTTCAGCCAAAAATTATTAATCGATCACAATATCTTTCTCGTGTTGGTCCGTTCGGACTGTCCGAAACCACGATGCCATATATTCTAAAAAGTGTTGCCCTCGATTGATCACTGCAAGTCAGTCTTTTGCAGAGAGTTTGCTCAGGTTATGCTTAGAGCAAAAGAAAACCTTTTGCCAATACTTAGTCAATGGTAAGCCTACGTGTAATCTTGTTGATTTTCTTCGTTCTTTTTTTTTCCTCCTAAAGCTAGTTGTAAGAACTTAAGTCTTTTTTTTTCAATAAAAGCTCAGTAGAGGGTGCACCCCCTCCTATTTTCCTCAAAAATGTCTTTCTCGTGTTTCTCAATTTACAGTGTTCCTAAACACTTGATTTTTTATTCTTTTTTGAGAATTAATTTTTTATTCTAATAATGATAACAAAGGATTAAGAGTTAATCCATATCTAATGTTGGGACAGAGCACTGCAGCAGCGCGTAGGGCGCATCAAGTAACACCCCTATGTGTGAGAATTCAGGTTGTGCGGCTACTCATATATATAATTATAACATTTTGTATGTTAATCCTTGTATAATGTATAATATTTAAACTTAAATGCTATTTGGATATCTTTTTGAATATTAGTCAGATATATCCAACTAAATTGTCCGATATTGGATATAAGACGAATAATGATTAAATTGTATTTGTATTTTGTATTCACAACAAATATCGGTATTTATTCTTGACATCCAAAAGAAAAAAATGCAGATATTCAAAAATCAAATAACTATTCGACCCTCTTCGAGTGGAGGTCGGAAAACATACGTATTGCTATCTCTAGTGTGTGCATCGATTCTTGCGTCCGAGTGAAATTAAAAGGGAAAGACTAGCGCATGGACGTCTGGACGGAGATAGCGGTCGGACGCCCGCGCCGCACGCCTGCTTCATATGGGGTCCCGCGCCGCTCCGTGTCCCATACCTGCTCCGTGTCCCACGCCGCTCCATGTCCCACGCCCGCTTTTGTCTTGATTTGCGCCCATATGGTTTCCCACGCTTGCCGCTCGCGCCCCCTCCACACCCACTCGCATGCAGGCGGTTACTACAAATGGGGTCCACTGCAACATGTGCAACACCAGATCTACTTTTTCAACATCTAGAGGAAACATTTGTAACATATGTCCGAAACAGTTGAAACACTTGCAACATATGTCTGAAACATAAGAAAAACATGTGTGTGGCCATTGCAAAACATATGCAACATCTAGATGAAACACTTGCAACATATGTGTGAAAACATATGCAACATTCGCATGAAACACTTGCAACATAAGTGTGAAACATATGCAATACTCAGATAGAACATGTGCAACATCCATTTGAAACATTTAGAACAGATGCTTGCAACACATGTGTATAGCCATTGCAATATATGTAACATCCCGATTTACTTTTGCAACATCCACATGAAACACTTGCAACATGCATATGAAACACCTGAAACACTTGAAACATACGCTTGCAACACACACTTCCAACATCTGAGGAAGGAAGGGAGCGCGAGGTGTAGCCGAAGCCCGCTCCGGGTCTGGCCACTTTGGATCTCGTGATGTCGCGAGCTAAGGTCAAGCGTCGCGGTGACGCCGGCATCGACAGCGGCCACAACCTCCTGGTAGGGAACAGCGGCATCGGCAGCACCTCGATGCAGCGAGGGACAGGGCACGGCGCGCAGAGGCGGGGACCTGGCATGGCGCGACGATGTGGAGTGGACGCGGCGGGAGATGGAGCATGGCGTGGCGGCAGACGTGGCATGGTTCGACACGGGATGGGGGCACCGCCGCGAGGCGACTTGGGGCAGGCGGACGATGTGGTGAGCCGCAACGAGCGAAGTGAGGAGTTAGGGATTTCTGTCAGCTGTTGCAGTGTAGATGGAGTAGACAAAGGAGAGTGCGTAGATGGGCCTGTTGGGCCGGTCGGCTGTCGCTGTGCTGGAGCGAGTATCCGATATTTTAAAATCCCGGGCACGTTGTGTAGCATTACCGAAATTTTAAAAGTCACCTTTGTTAGAGTAGCGCTCGGCAGAGCAGGAGAGCTCACAGGCAACACGTCTGGAAACATTTTTTTATTATCCTTGGTTTGGCTCACTTGCAAACTACGATTTCCCTTCTGACACCGAACGTCCGAATGCTTCCATGTCCCCGGTAAGGATGAAAACAGTTGGGAAAACTCCTCAACCATTTTATATTTTTACATTTGAATATGTAAACGAAAGCGAAAACGATAAAGCCGGACACGAAAACGAACACGAACTTACGGAATATTGAAAATTTTGAAAACGAATTAATTCGAGCGAAATTATGTTGAACACGGTCGGTATACGAAAATTCAATACGAAATACTGATCCACGATGTATAACAATTAACAAGTGTCATCGTGCCAAATTTCGAGTGCAAGAGAGCAGACTTATCAATTTGGTTTCCTTGACAAGAGAAAAAGAAAGAAAAAGAAAGAAGAGGAAAAATTGAGATACCATCGATACTGGACTAGAAAGGATAGCAACAACGTCTGACCCATCTAGCTCTCTTTTTTTTTTATCGTGTCAGTCGCATGCAATGCAACAACAGCGCCGCGTGAAGACAGATGCAGCCATGCAGGTATGCAACACCATGCGAGGTGATTAGTCCTACCTCGGCAACTCAGGGAGGCGCGGCGGAGTTAGCTGCCTATGTAATACGGCCAATGGGCATCAGTGCTTCACACTTGCCTTTGTCTATATGCCTGGACAGTAATGATTGACAACCAAAATCATTTTAAACCAAATTTTGAATTCAGGATATTCCTAATTAAAAGTAGAAAACGATACGGCCAGAAATGGTCGGAAAATGTCTAAACCGTTTTCTACTTTTACATTTGAAATACGAAAACGAAAGCGAAAATGGTAAAGTCGGACAAAAATGCAAATTCGATAAGATAAAATACAGAAAACGATGCGAATCGGTTCGGAATATTTCGGTTCCATTTTCATCATTAGTCCCCGGTTCGTTTTCTGTTTGCCTCGGTTCCGCTTCACTGGAGCTGCTCTTATGCGAACCCAAGAGACTGAACGCCCCCCACCCCCCACTCGAGTTGGCGAGTTGCCGATCATTCGCAGTGTCAGGCGCCCGAACCATCTCCCACCGACCCGTACCCGTGGCGTTGGAAATGGAAGCAGCACGTCTGTTCCTCTGCCTCGTCTCCGCTCTCGCCTTGCCCACCTTCTCTTCATCCTCGCAGTCGCTGGCCAGCGACCAGCGGGACGCCGACAGGGTGGCGCGCCTCCCTGGGCAGCCGGAGAGCCCGAGCGTGTCCCAGTTCTCCGGCTACGTCACGGTGAACGAGCGCAACGGGAGGGCGCTCTTCTACTGGTTCTTCGTGGCGCAGACGACGCCGGAGGAGAAGCCGCTCCTCCTCTGGCTCAATGGAGGTCGCTTCTGTTCTACCTTTAGCAGTTACAAAATTTCAAATGATTAGTTTCCATTGGAAATTAATTAGTGGCCTTTACTCGATTCTTAGTGTACTGCTCCTACCATTTGTTCTGCTTCTTTAGCTGTTGAGCAGCGATGACCTCTCTGTCATATTGGTTACTACTTACTAGTACATCTGTTCTTGCTTTTGTAGTTTGTTCTTCTCTGTGGCAATTCATGTTCTTGGTATTTGTGTCATTTCTATGCATTGATGATATTTTTTTTTCTGAATTACCTTTTTGTCTCATTTACAACTTCAGTTCTTGCTACTTTTTTGCGCATTTGTTTCAATCTCTAGAAGGTTTAACTTGTGATTACCGATTTTAGGACCTGGTTGCTCCTCAATTGGCTATGGAGCTGCATCTGAGCTAGGGCCTCTCAGAGTTGTCGGACGAGGTACAGCGCTGGCGTTCAACGAATATGCCTGGAACAAAGGTGCTGCTTCCTGAATTATTTTTATTCTTTTTCATTCTCAAGGCTAGTTAGTTGCATGTGTTTGAAAGTCTTTTCTGTGCTTGCCAGAGGCTAACCTGCTGTTCTTGGAGTCTCCTGTTGGAGTTGGCTTCTCCTACACCACCACATCCTCTGACCTTGACAAACTCAATGATGACTTCGTAGGTAAATTCATCATGAAACAACGTTAAATTAATCATAAAAGAATGCGCCCCACTAAAGGCTCCAATTCTTCGAAAGATTAAACTTTGCTTTGCTGTTCAGCTCCAGTACGGTCATTATGTGGTTTACTGATTAACAAATGGGATTCTGTGTAATTAATCCTTTTCGCTTTCCAGCGGAAGATGCGTATAGCTTCCTAGTGAATTGGCTAGAGCGGTTTCCGGAGTACAAGAACAGAGAGTTCTACATCTCAGGAGAGAGCTATGCAGGTAATTTTGGCTAGAAATCATGAAAGATTTTCAACCTTGGTTTATATTTTTTTTGGGGGGCATGGTTTAGTATTCTGGACTTCTGTTGAGAAACGTAGACAATGTGCTAGAAGGAATCTACAACACACAAAATCTGGTGTGAAGCATGCGAGTGTAGCTTTATATGACTCCTTTTCAATATTCCACTACCACTATGCAGTCCAAATGGAAGGCAGCAATTCAGACTTTCACCAACCTTCTATTCTTGCTTGGATTTCTCAATATGCGAAGTATTCCTGTTTTTGCTTTGTTTTATCAATATAACAGGTGTGCTTGACAAAATAGTGCCACCATCTTATCTGGAACTGGAATTTCCACTCATAAAAATCAGTTGCTTTCTAGAAAGGGTTGAGGTTGACAGCTTGCCTTTCTACTGGGTTGGCCATTACAACCACCCATTGTTCATGGTCTCCTAAGACCTAAGTGAATAGTAGATCATACAAACTGGAGAAATTGTTAGATCAGAAAGCAACACTTTGAAAGGATGTAGGCATCATTTTCAGCCTTCACTTTCATGACACACAATGTGTTTACTGTCATCCAATTATCCAGAGCAAAAAAGAAAGCCTGAGTTAAAATGATTTTTTTGTTTGGGTCTTAATTTGAGAATGCAAATAGTACCCATACTGAATACCTAACTTGGTTCAAACCAAGTACTAAAATTCATTTCTGCGTATGTGCATATAGTTAAATATTTTTAGTGGTTCATTGGATCTCCAAACATATGTCTCCTAAAAGAATGATCAAATAACTAGTGTGGTAGGTTCACGAGTTACATCGGTCTTAGTTGATAGCAACATCTATGGAGAAATGCCTTCGAAACCATGTCTCCTGTACATCACTGAAGAAATCTGAACTTCCTATGCTGCAGGTCATTATGTGCCACAGCTGGCTGAACTTGTTTATGATAGGAACAAGGACAAGAAGGGCAAAGCGTATATCAACCTCAAGGGGTTCATTGTGAGGATTAGAATTAGATTTATGCTGCAAGAATTTTCCTTTTTAAATAAATTGTTTCACGCGTAAAAAGTTACAGCACCTGAATAGACTGCTGGTTTTCTGAATGTTATATTGCATAATATATTTTTTGAACAAATGCAAGTCTGACTAGAAGTCTTCACAATCTCTAGAACAAATGTAATATCACGTGAATTGAACATTCAGAAAACCAGAAGAAAACATTTTCCACCTTTTTTGGGATAGTGTATAAGGTTTCTAAACTTTCTATGTGGATACATTGGTTATATGAACCAAAAAAAGAATGGAGACAAGAGTTATGTTCAAGCTATGCACATGAGAAATCAATTCCTGCTTGAACATAACACATTCAGAATGGACTTATTGTAGGTTGGGAATCCTAGTACTAATTATTACTATGATTCAAAAGGGCTAGCTGAGTATGCCTGGAGCCACTCAGTTGTGTCTGATGAAATATACGACCGCATCAAAAAGTATTGCGACTTCAAGAACTTTAATTGGTCTGATGACTGCGATGCTGTCATGGATATCGTCTATAGTCAGTACAAAGAGATCGACATATACAACATCTATGCACCGAAGTGCCTTCTAAACCAGAGTTCAGCTTCTTCTGAAAATCATGCATTCTTCATGAGTGATCCGGTATAGTATCCTTGCATATGTATGCAGGAAGTTCCAGCAGGTCAAAGATCCTTCCTAAAGTTCTTTCGCAAAAAAAAGAAGATCCTTCCTAAAGTTAATGATGCTTATCTTCGAAATGCCAGGAGAAGTTGAGGAGAAGGATACGGATGTTCTCTGGCTACGATCCGTGCTACTCATCCTATGCTAAGGACTACTTCAACAAGAAGGAAGTGCAGAAGGCGTTTCATGCTATTGTCAGTGGATCGCTTCCAGTGAAATGGCATGTCTGCAGGTGGATTGCCTCAAAGCTGTTCACTTGGATATACTTATTTAGTACCGTAACTGAATTCTTCTGGAATAAACGAAATGAACATGAACTCATCTATCTCTTGTGCAGTGATCCCATCCTGAATTCCTACAATTTCTCGGTATTCTCGGTCCTACCCATATACTCTAAGCTCATCAAAGCAGGACTGAGAGTTTGGCTCTACAGGTCTGGTTCTTTGAGCACACTGAGAATGTCCTACATCTATGCATGTTAGGTATAACTTCCTTTTCTTGTGTACCTTCTCTGAAATCTCACAACAAGTGCATGCTCATGTGGATTCTTAACACACATCAATCACTCTCTCTATAATGCATCCATTTATTTGTCAATGAAGCGGTGATGCAGATGGTAGGGTCCCAGTGATTGGCTCCCGGTACTGTGTGGAGGCACTCAAGCTGCCAATGAAGACCCAGTGGCAACCCTGGTACCTTGACAAACAGGTAGGTCTGAACTAACAGCTTATCTGAACATGCTGTGCGTTGAACATATCGGTAGCCAGTAATGCTAAAAAATGAGGGGCACAACGTGGCATGCAGGTTGCTGGGAGGTTTGTGGAGTACTATGGGATGAGCATGGTGACAGTCAGGGGAGCAGGTCACCTGGTGCCCCTTAACAAGCCTGCTGAAGGGCTGACACTGATCAACACATTCCTCCGTGGTGAGCAGCTTCCCACACACCGTTGAACGTTTATAGATGGTGCGGTGGGATAGAGCAAGATTTCAGAGAAGATGGCATAGGATAAACTGCAATGATTGTGAAAATTGGAGTTACTGTGATGCCCGTTAGGGATCATGGTTCCGTGTTAAATAGCCAGGAACAGCCCCTGCGCGTGGCTTGTACATTACAAGATTACAGAGAAAGGAACTAAAACAATTTGTGCTAGTGTTCCTAGTCTAGAGATACAACAATCAATCACTCATACAAGCGAACAAAGCAATCACGCCAATCACTGATATCTTAACGCCCTCCGTTAATCACAACTTTCTGTGAACTTGAGACTAATCTTCTAAAGACGAAACCTGCGGACAAACTCCAGCCGGAGACACGTCGCCTACAACTGTCTACGCCGGCAGCATGTCATTTTCATGGTCGGTTTGTGATGACTGTCATTTGAGAAGTCCACAATTTTTTTTTCAGATTTGGAGTGTCTAGCTATTTGTCGACATATATTTTATATGATCAAGTCTGTCAGATTTATTTATAAATGCTACCCAGTCGACAGTTGTAGCACAAATCCTAGCCAAATATTTTTCCTGATTAGTTTTCACTCGCTTTTAATGGTTCTGATCACTTTAAGATTTGTGCAGTGCAGCCGTGTTTCACCTTTTTTTTCTTCCCCTCATCATGATTGCTCTTTTTTTAGCAACACCACCCTCTTTATTTAAATAGGAGGATTGTACATATTACACACACTATCATGTGGATTCAAGAACTACACATGGCACCCTACCTCGGCATGGATCGAGCTACGAGCTATTCTATGAGCATCGGTGTTTGAGTCCCTATACTCATGTACAAACTCGACACTACTAAAAGCTGCCTTCCTCGCATTGATCTCCCGGAAAACCTGTCCGTATATCCGGAGATCACCTTGTCGGTTGCTCTTCACCACGTTCAGACAGTCACTTGTTAGGTTGATCTCCACCATAACTGGCCCAACGGCCACCTGGGCCTTGTACTCGCGCCTTGATCGGGGGCCCTAGCCCAATACATGGCTAGTGGGCCCCCATTGCACAGTGCTATATAGAGGAGTTGGGGGCCGGGGCTCATGGTACGAGGTTACTCTAAGCCGCCACTCCCCACCGACATCTAAATCCTAATCCGATCTGAGAGGGGCGCTGCTAGCGATGGGAAGCACCACCGGTCTTTACTTCGCCACCGTCTGCACCGCCACCACTGTTGTGCGTCACCGCGACGTCCAAGCCGCCGCCGGGACGCCACTGCTTCCACTCCACGCGCTACACACCGACACCATGGCCGATGCCTCCGGATCCAAGGCCGCCGATGGTCAGCCCTTCCATCCCCACTTCCCCTCTATCTCTTTGTAGATCATGTTCTAGGGCATGTCTATCTCGTATGCAAGTTTTGTACCCAAATAGATCTACACCTTTGTAGATCATGTTCTAGGGCATGTCTATCTCGTATGCAAGTTTTGTACCCAAATAGATCTACACCTAGTGATCCTCTAAGTATATCATCACTAGCCAATCTGAAACTATCAACTTGTAAGTCTGCAACTAGAGCCATCCCTTCTCTACACGCGATAGACTCCACCTCCGGATCAACAATGCCCCGAAGGACCAACGCTGAGGCTCCCATAAAACGCCCATCCTCATCTCTCGCTATTGTTGCTGTCGAAGCCATGGATACATTCTTGGACAAAGCTGCATCAACATTGATTTTAATGACACCTGAGGGGGGTGCGATCCATGCACACATGCCTCCTCTCCTAATTCTGACACAAGCTTATCCACAAAATTATGCGTCGTTGACAGAGGACTTTGATAAATATTCTCATGAATCCCCTTCCGTCGTGCATACCAAATAGCCCACAACGTGATTGCCACTCTAACGACGTCCTCTAGTGGTAAGATTTCTGTCATGATAGCCAGCCAAGACTTAGCATCATTCTCCAAAATTCCATTCATCATCATGCTCTTCCATGGCCAGGTTATGTGTTGTTTTATGTTGTTTCTTTACTTGTTGGCCCAAATCTACCTAGTAGATGAAGTGGCCATGGCCCATGGCAAGCCTAGGTCATGAAAAGCCTTAGGCTCATGGGCATGCGTGCCATCTGTGGGCCAGGATGGTGTCACACCCCTGGGTGTTAAGTATACATTCACATCCCAAAGCATGATCATTAGCATTTCATGCATGTTCATCATCATATGGCAATATAAGTTGGAATTAATTAAATTGGGAAAAACATATGTTTGAACCCTAAATTATTGCAATTGCTAGCTAAGAGTGGTAAAATTTGTTGGGCTATAACTCTAAATGACTTTGAACTAATTAACATGATTTTTGGAGCAAATTTTGTATTCAAAATCTCCCCAAATTTTGCTTTTAAAAATATTCCAGAAAAATGAGTTTTTATTTAAAATTTGGACTTCAAATCACTAATTCAAAATGTGTTTAGAATTTTAAAAAGTGCCCTAAATGAAAGTTGTAGAGAATTAAATTTTGAACAACTTTTATTTTGGGAGCAACTTGTGAAAATGACTTTTTCATCTTCAAAATTTAAATTTGAATCAAATTATAAAATCTGGAATTTTATTTAGAAAAGAAAAACTATTTCCTCACCTTTCGGGTCGCCGCCTCCCTTTCGGCCCGCTGGCCAAAGCGGCCCATCTCCTCTTGCGCGCGCGCCCGCAGCAGCTTGTTCACCCCCGCGCGACCGCGGCCCGGCCCACGCCGCGCGGCCTCCTTCTCCCGCTCGCTCGCGCGCAGCGCTGGCGACCGCGGCAGAGCGCGCCCGCCACGTGGCGACCGCGGGAGAGCTTTTGCCCTCACTTTCCCCACGGTAAGGCCGAGGTAGGCTTTTCCGTTGCACGGCGGCGTCATGGCCGCCGAGCTCGTGTTTCCGTGGAGGGAGCCCTATTCCCTCCTTTCCATCCAATTCCTCGTGTTTTCGCATTCGTCTTGGCTCCGCGGACCTCGCGCGCTCCGAACCAAACCTCGCCATGGCCGGGATCAGCGTGTCGTCGGTGAGCCGCGCCACCGTCCCGCCATGCGCGCCGTCGAGGTCACCCGAGAGCTCCTCCGGTGCCCTATGCTAGCGCAGGGAGTTCGCCTCTCCGCGGGGAAGCTGCTGCTGGTGACCTCACCGCCGGCGAGAACCGCGTGGTCAGCGCCTCCCCCGCCTCTGGGTGACTGACCCGTGGGGTCGTGGGTCCACCTGTCAGTCTCAGTATGTGCTCGCGTGTGCACTGCACCGGGTGCATCTAACGTTTCCCACGACTGATGTTAAAAGGATTTTCGAAAATAATTTTCAGAAATTGTTAAAAGGGTTTCTAAAATCCATAACTTGCTCATTTTAGCTCCAAAAATTATGAAACAAATTTTGTAGTGTTTCTCATGAGTAGATTTATAGTTTACAAATATTGCATGTCAAGTTTAAAATACTTTTCTGTAGGGTTTTTATTTAATCACTGAAATTGCTGTTTTCTTGTTAAATATGTAATAAATCATAGAAAACTCAGAAAAATATGATTCCACTTGTAATTTTATTTTGTGATGTAGGAAAAATATATGCCATGCATGTTCTATAGAAAAATTCTTATGTGTAGTACAAGTGTTTAATATTGTTAATAATTGTTATTTTTGCTAGAAAGAAAAATATGAATAAAACATGCATGTAATAATTTTTCTATAGTGATTGTTTATTGTGTAGAATCTAGAAAAAATGCTAAATCTGTTGTTTGATACTTTTCATCGTATAAAGTATTTTTATGCTCATTTTTAGGCCCTAGCTTGTTATTTTTGTGTAGGTAGTTCTAGTAATCGAAATGCAATGAATTTTTTGTGGCATACTAGATTAGATGATAGTTAGCTACTGTAATTTTCTTAGATTTTTCTGTGCTACCAAAAGAGGTGTTGCTGTTCAAATCTAGTTGCCATTAGGGTTTAATTAACCTTGTTAATGCATGACAAATTAATAGGATTTGCTTTGGTGTATCTTTGAAGCATCTTAGATTTCTGTGGTGACTTGGCATGATAGAGAATGTTGGTAGTAGTATACGAGTACATGTTCTTGTATGATGTTGACTACCTTGTAGAAGCGTTGTATTCCTACTTTATGCAGTAAAGTGAAACCTATTCATCCACATTTCATTCATCATGATCATTACATGTCATTTCTGTAATGTACCTAGGCATGAGCACTTATACGTTTGCATCATACAGGATCGCAAGAAGTAACTCCTGTAGCAGTCCCCGAGGAGCCAGAAGAGCAGCCCGATGTGCAAGAGCAGGAGGTGCCCGAAGCCGACGAGGAGGTCGGTGAGGATCTTCCAGAGTGTCCAGACCACCGTCCGAGCTCTTTCGAGAGAGGCAAGCCCCGGAGCATTTTTTCCCCCGGTTTGCAAATATTTTATTAATGCTTTACTTTAACTGATGCATTACGTTTAGAAATTATTTGCAACCATTGCTGCATTATACCTTGTTTACCCTGTTCTACCATATCCTTGTTACCTTGGTGTTCGCAGTCAAGAAATGCTTAGCTTGCTTAGACCGGTAGAAGTCGGGTGATTCACTGTCACCTGTGAGCTATAGGTGGTTACCTGGATCTGCTTGAAAAAGTATGTCATCGTAGAATAACTAAGTGTTAATGTGAAATTGATACCGGACAGAGACTTGCAGGGTTTTGGACTGTAGTGTTTTTCGTCTGTGTTGATTAAGGACCGACCGTTGTTGGGCCTCGAGTCATGTTGAATGCATGTCTTACACTTAGCTAGCCAAATAACGTACCTTTTGACCACGAAGCTAGGAGATTATTTAGGCCGAGTGGATTGCCCGCAACGCACTGTACCGGAGCAGTAGTGGTAGGATACGGGGGCGCGATGATAAGGCCAAAGAGCAGTCGGGCGGCCCCCAGGTACATGTGGTTCCTAGCAAGCTCGAGACTTTACCTGAATGGTTGACTCGGTGATCAATACCTCACTTTAGCGGGTGAGTGAGGTTTGTGTGAGGAATAAATTACCACCTGGTTAATAATCGATTCGAATCGCCATCGTTCACTGGATAGTGAACACTTGACTTGAGTTACTTCATCGTAGTAATCTTGATGGAACATTTGGACAATTATATGGAATATGGCATGATGGAAGTTGTTAATGATCATTGGTTATCCTTACTTGTTTATTTACATGTTACTCTAGTACAAGTGCAAATGTAGCTGACAGGTTAATAAAGATTTAACTTGATGCAAAGCTTTTGGAAAGATTCTTTAAATGATTAAAAATGCCTTTTTGCAAATGAGTCTGCTACCCCACCATAAATCCTATCATGATCCTTGGTGTCTTTTATTTTCGGTTATGTCGGGTAAGTCTAGCTGAGTACCTTCTCGTACTCAGGGCTTTGTTCCCACTTGTTGCAGATAGGCAGATGTATTACGGCTACTGTATCAACTGCCTTTATCCTACGATGGGAGAAGCTTAGGACCATAGGCAATGGTCATTCACTACATCTCGTCTGATACTTTTGTTGGAGATAATCCTGAGATGGCACTTTATTTCAAACTCTGTGTGAGTGTGTGGGTTGAACTAAATGCTTCCGCTACTTTTATTTGAACTCAGTTTGTAATAACTATGTTTAAACTCCGATGTATTTGCGACGTGAACTTTTATGTAACTTGTGATGGTGACCGCTGAACTTATTACGATCTTGGCTGGTATGTAAGTTGGTTTGAAATCCGTTGAAATCCGTCGTGATTTCACAAACTACCGGGTTATACGGGCTTAAGTTTGCTAAATCATCTGCTCGGTGGATGATTTTCTTACTTAATCTCGTATAATTGGTCGGTTCTGTTACAGCTGGCATTGGAGCATGGTTTAGCGTGTTTACTGTTCACAAGTGTATTTAAACCAAAATTTTGTTTGAAAAACATGATTTCCAAACTAAAAGTATGCCAGTGGTCATATCCTTTATGCCCAGTAAGAATTCTAGGTGGCTTATTTAAGTACTGACTTGGGGTTCTTGCACCATATTTCTCTTTCGTTGCTCATATGGCGTGCTATTGTATGAGTGCCACTTAATTGAGTGGTAATATATGGATCAATTGCCTCTACGCCTCGGTAAGTGTGAGATGTGAGAGCATGATCAGATACACCGCCGGTCTAGGAAGAGTGCTTATATGATGCTAGAGTAATTACATGTTTTACGCATGTTTTTACAAAAGTGTCGCATGTGTGGTTGTTCCGTCCGTTGAGGCGATGCCGTCAATAGGACGATGTTTTGGGTAGTTACTACCGTTGTACGTGTATCTGGGAATTCATGTAGAGCGTGTAGATAGATTTACTGCTCCTATGTATTCATGGGGAATTAGGCTGAAATGAATCTTCTGCAGGTACATAACAGCGTCTCTCGTGTAGAACATATTAGTTACGTATATGAGAGATCGCCTGTATGCCACCGAATTCATTGCTAGATATTATTTATTTCATAAGTTTGTGAGAACGTAAGAAACGTAAATACATCATATTGCTTGTATATTTCATTCATGTCATGCATTCCTCCCCTTATAAATTGATTATCCCCTTTTGATAAAAATCGTATTCTCTTAAAATATGTTCTCACCGGGTAATCAAAACTTTTGGTATAGATGGCCCGCACGAAGCAAACTGCCCGTAAGTCCACAGACGGAAGAGCACCCAGACACCAGTTGGCCCATGGGAGCGCCGCAGCACGAACACCTTTCTGAGCGAGTTTGGCATGCCAACTTTGCTTTGGAGAGTGCTCCATGATGTGGGGTACCCAGATGGTCAGGAGCCGGTATACTCTTGGAGTGAGAGCTAGTTAGCTGAGGATGGACTTGCAGTAGTGGAGATCATAGTCCCTGCTCTTGGTGATGCTCCAGAGTGGGATGGTTGGCACTTGGATTTTGAGGGACGCACTCCGGTTGAGGGTGCAGAGGGAGCAACTTTTCGTGTCATCCGAGACATAATGAGCAGATTTCCCAACGAGCTGGCAGTAGCCTTGGCTGACACTTTTCCTAGAGATGATCCTCGCGATGCCATTTGGGTATAGCCGTAAGGAAGTGCTTTAGTCAGAGGCCCAAACGAAGGACAGACTAGCGATAACCACGCTATGAGTGCGATGTATGCAGCTATCAGAGCATACCAGGGTCTTGAGTGCACCTATTGGACGTTGACTGGTTTGCGTGGTGATGATCGGCTCAAAGCAAGAAAACAGAAAAAAAAAAGCAAACACGTGCTATAGCTAGTTTGTAGGAGCAGTTGGCTAACATGAGCTTGCAGCGAGACCAGACTCTTGAGAGAGGTGATAGTGCTCTACAGCGGGTGCATACGTTGACTCAGGCCAACAATAATGCAGATCGCATGATTGGACAGTTGGTTCAGGAGAGGAATGAAGCCTAGAACGAGAGGAACCTTCTGAGGCAGAGGGTCGAGGAGCTAGAGGAGTATAACGTCAACTTGCATGAGGAGTTTCACGCGCTCTACAATGGGATTGGCCCGTATGCTCCTCCAGACGCCGCCGGTATAGACGTCGACGACGACGAGGATGAGCCTGCAGTTGCACCTGCCGCCGCCGCCGACGTTGCTACTGATGGTAGCCATGGCGACGTCTTCGACCCCGACGCTGGCCCCGAGGAGTAGGCTAGTTGCCTTGCGTTAGCTACTAGGCCCTGTCGCGATGATCTTTCTTTTGGTTTCTTGTACCTGGATGTATCTCGTTCGAACCTTGAGACTTGGTAGAATGTTGGAACTTGGTTGGTCATGTGATACCTAAGCGTATAAAAGTCCAGTGTATGTATGCTGGTAATTTGGTTATATAGATGCGATGTTTGCATTTGAAATAATTTAATTAGTGATGTTGTTTTAATTGGAATGTGATTATTGTGCCTCTGTTTTATTGTATGACTTGTTCTCTCCAATGAATTCAGTACAACATAATTTTTCATTCACTCACAATTACTACAGCTTCACTTAATCATTACTTGTTGCTGAAATATGCAGATAGCAAACACTCGCCGCGCCACATATGAGGCTGCTGAAACTGGTGGTAATGGTGCCGGGGCAGGTGGGAGTGGTGAAAACAACGTCAACCATAATGAGCCACACCCAGAACCACATTTGCCGCCTGCTCCACCGCTCACTGCAGAAGTATTCTTTGCACAGTTTCTTGGAAGTCAGCGCAATGCCGAGCAATCACAGAAAAACATGGAAGATTTTCTGCGTACAATTGCCAACAATGTTCAATGTGGTAACAACCAGGGTGGTGGCAATGGGGTGAATCAGTACATCAACTTCAAGGATTTCATGGACACCAGGCCACCAATTTTTAAGGAAGCAACCGAGTCACTTGACGCTGAAGAATGGATCAACACCATGGAAGATAAGTTCCGTGTGTTAAGACTGACTGAAGTACTGAAGACAGAGTATGCTGCACATCAGTTACAAGAACCAGCAGGGATGTGATGGAAGCATCATCACACCACCTTCCCTCCAAATGCTCAGATCTCATAGAGAGAGTTCACTGAAGCCTTCCGTGGAGTTTATATTCCACCAGGGCTGGTTGAGATGAAGTTGTGAGAGTTCTTGGCTTTAAATCAGGGCACCAAAACCATGACGCAGTATTTGCATGCCTTCAACAACTTGTGTCGTTATGCTCCCGACATGGTTGACACCGATGCTAAGAGAATTGCTAGTTTCAAGAGAGGGTTAAGTCCAAAGATGATGAAGCATGTGGGTACCAATACCCGCGCCAGATTCAATGACTTCATCAGTGATTGTCTGAAACAAGAGAAGAACAACAATGCGTACACTGCATCCAAGACTCGTAAGAGAACCTTTGAGTCAGGACCATCACAGCCAAGAGTTTTCACTGCTAATCGTTCTGCCTATCGTCCGTCTGCACCAGGTGCAAGGTTTAGGCTACCACAGCATAAAACCCAGAACTACAAGGGACCACAAAAGCCGTATAAGATGGTCGTGCCGCCAGCAAGGACAGCCGCAGCTGTAGGACAAGGCAACTCGAAGGGAGCTATAGGATCTACTGGTACAGTGAAGGGACCCTGCTATAATTGTGATCAGCCCGACCACTTTTCAAAATTTTGTCCTTATCCACCCAGAAAAGAAGCAACAGACCTATAATGCTCGGGTACACCACACCACCGTGGATGAGATTTCTGAGGGAGAGCCCGTAATTGCTGGTAAGTTTCCTGTTAACCAAAACCCTGTAGTTGTTCTATTTGATTCTGGATCATCGCATTCTTTCATGAGTCAAGCATTTGCACGGAAACATGAATAACTATACACAGATTTAAGTTATGGTTACCATATAAGTTTAGCAGGGGCTGATGTTTTAACCAATCAGATGGTTAGAGGGGCAACCCTTGAATTAGATAGTCGAAAGTTTCGAGTAAACTTGATAGTTATGCATGGACTAGTTCTGGATGTCATCATAGGGATAAATTGGATGAAGGAATGGGGAGCAGTTATAGATACAGGAAGTCGGGTGCTTACCCTTAAGAATCCCCAGAAAGAGAGTACTTTTTAGGTACCATTACTCAAAAGAACAGACCTTGTAAATGTGACATGTGCTATGGAAGTTATTCCTATTCATCAGATTCTGGTAGTGTGTGAGTTTCTGGATGTGTTCCCAGATGAGTTACCTGGTCTTCCGCCAGATAGAGATGTTGAGTTTGGAATTGAGTTGATCCCTAGGACAACTTCAATTTCAAGGAGACTTATAGGATGCCTCCGGATGAGTTAGCTGAGCTAAAAAAGCAACTAGAGGAATTGTTGAAAAAGGAGTTTATCCGGTCAAGTAAGTCTAAATGGGGATGTTCTGCCTTGTTTGTGAAGAAAAAGAAAGAGGGTACTTTGAGAATGTGTGTGGATTATAGGCCTCTTAATGCTGTAACTATCAAGAATAAGTATCCCTTGCCTCATATTAATGTTTTGTTCGATCAGTTAGCCAAAGCTAGAGTGTTCTCCAAGATAGATTTAAGATTGGGTTACCATCAGATAAAGATTAGGTCACAAGATATACCGAAAACCGCCTTATCCACCAGATACGGGTTGTACAAGTATCTTGTTATGTCCTTTGGCTTAACAAATGCTCCTGCATACTTTATGTATATGATGAATACGGTTTTCATGCCAGAGTTGGACAAGTTTGTGGTTGTGTTTATTGATGATATTCTAGTATACTCTGAGAATGAGAAAGATCATGAAGAGCATCTGAGAATTGTCTTAACCAGACTTAGAGCTCATAAGTTGTATGCTAAGTTCAGCAAGTGTGAATTTTGGTTGAAGAAAGTTCCTTTCCTTGGTCACATTCTGTTAGAGAATGGAGTTTCGGTAGATCCGAGCAAAGTGCAAGGGGTTATGGATTGGAAAACACCAATCATAGTTTCAGAAGTTAGAAGTTTCTTAGGATTAGCTGGTTACTATCGTCGTGTTATACCAGATTTCTCGAAGATTGCCAAGCCAATGACAAGTCTGCTACAGAAAGATCACAAGTTTGTGTGGACAGAGGAGTGTAAGACGGCTTTCCATACCTTGCGGAAACTGTTGACCACTGCTCCAGTTCTAGCGCAATCGGACATTGAGAAACCTTTTGATGTGTTTTGCGATGCATCAAAAACAGGATTAGGTTGTGTTCTTATGCAAGAAGGAAGAGTCATTGCTTATGCCTCTCGTTAGTTGAGAAAGCATGAGATCAACTATCCGACACATGATCTTAAACTTGCTGCCGTAGTGCATGCATTAAAAATTTGGAGACATTACTTACTTGGTAATGTGTGCAATATTTTCACTGATCACAAGAGTCTCAAGTACATCTTCACCCAACCCGAATTGAACATGAGGCAGCGAAGATGGTTAGAATTGATCAAAGATTACAACTTGAATGTGCAATATCATCCTGGAAAGGCCAATGTAGTGGCAGATGCTTTGAGTAGAAAGTCACATTGCCTGAATACGCAACCTTTGCTCGAAGATGGTTTTGATCTGATGCATCCTGCCGTGTTACATAGTATTCAGATTAGTTGTTCTTTGGAGAGTAAGATAATAGAAGGCCAGAAAACCAACAAAGCGATATTCCACATCAAAGAAAAGATTAAAGAAGAATCATCCAAGCACTTTAGAGTGGATGAACATGACGTGTTATGGTTTGATGACCGTCTTGTTGTTCCCAAGGATCGAGAGCTTAGGAATAAACTTATGGATAAGGCTCACCTTTCAAAGTTATCTATCTATCCCGGAAGTAGCAAGATGTACTAAGAACTAAGACCTCGTTATTGGTGGACAAAAATGAAGAAAGAGATTGCAGCATATGTGGCCAAATGTGACATATGTTATAGGGTAAAAGCTATTCATATGAGACCTGCCGGATTGTTGCAACCTCTGTCTGTACCTAGTTAGAAGTGGGATGATATAAGTATGGATTTCATCACAGGTTTGCCCACTACTGAGAAAGGACATGATTTGATTTGGGTAATCGTGGATCGTCTTGCGAAGATAGCTCACTTTTTACCTGTCAAGACAGATTATAGACCACCTCAATATGTAGAGAAGTATATTGCTGATATTGTGAGATTGCATGGCATACCAAAGACTATAGTATCTGACAGAGGGTCACAATTCACTGCTTACTTTTAGGAGCACTTACACAAAGGATTGGGAACTAGTTTGATTCGTAGTACTGCCTATCATCCTTAGACAGATGATCAGACCGAAAGAGTTAATGCTATTTTGGAGGATATGTTGAGAGCCTGTGTGTTATCTTCCAGAGGTTCATGGGAGTCATGGTTACCATTAGCAGAATTTGCTTACAATAATAGTTATCAAGAAAATATCAAAATGGCACCATTCAAAGCTTTGTATGGCAGAAAGTGTAGAACACCACTAAACTGGATCAAGCCAGGAGAAAGAAGATATTATGGTATTGACTTCGTAAAAGAAGCCGAGAAGAAAGTTCATATCATTCAGCAAAATATGAAAGCCGCGCAATCACGTCAGAAAAGCTATGTGGATAGAAGAAGGAGACCGCTTGTATTCGAAGTTGGTGACTATGTTTATCTGAAAGTCACGCCAATGAAGAAGAAACGGTTTGGAGTACGCAGAAAGCTTACAGCCAGATTTGTGGGACCATACAAGATATTGGAAAGAAAAGGTCCAGTAGCTTATAAGTTATAGTTACCTGAGACAATGAGTGCTATATTCCTAGTTTTTCATGTATCGCATCTCAAGAAGTGTTTGCGTGTTCCAGAGGAAAGAATCGAACCCTGAGGCATAAAGCTCAAGTCAGATTTGGTATATCATGAGAAACCAGTTCGAGTATTGGACTCTAAAGAGAGGGTTACTCGAAACAGTGTGGTGAAAACATATAAGATACAGTGGAGTCATCATGACGAAGAGGATGCAACTTAGGAAATGGATGAATATCTACAAAAAGCTTATGAGGATTTTTATAACAAATGATTCGTAACCCAAATCTCGGGACGATATTTTTATAAGGGGGGAGGGCTGTAACACCCCTGGGTGTTAAGCATATATTCACATTCCAAAGCATGATCATTAGCATTTCATGCATGTTCATCATCATATGGCAATATAAGTTAGAATTAATTAAATTGTGAAAAACATATGTTTGAACCCTAAATTATTGCAATTGCTAGCTAAGAGTGGTAAAATTTATTGGGCTATAACTCTAAATGACTTAGAACTAATTAACATGATTTTTGGAGCAATTTTTGTATTCAAAATCTCCCTAAATTTTGCTTTTAAAAATATTCCAGAAAAATGAGTTTTTATTTAAAATTTGGACTTTAAATCACTAATTCAAAATCTGTTTAGAATTTTGAAAAGTGCCCTAAATGAAAGTTGTAGAGAATTAAATTTTTAACAACTTTTGTTTTGGGGGCAACTTGTGAAAATACCTTTTTCATCTTCAAAATTTGAATTTGAATCAAATTATAAAATTTAGAATTTTATTTAGAAAAGAAAAACGATTTCCTCACCTTTCGGGCTGCCGCCTCCCTTTCGGCCCGCTGGCCAAAGCGGCCCATCTCCTCTCGCGTGCGCCCGCAGCCGCTTGCTCGCCCTCGCGCGACCGCGGCTCGGCCCACGCCGCACGGCCTCCTTCTCCCGCTCGCTCGCGCGCAGCGCTGGTGACCGCGGCAGAGCGTGCCCGCCGCGTGGCGGCCGCATGCCGGCGACGCCCCGCGTGTGGCCGCTGTGGCCCCCGCCGCTCGCGCACTACCTCCGCCTACATCTCCTCTGTCCCCTGCTTCCCTCCACGCTCGCGCACTCGCTCTCTACCGCAGCAACAAGCCGAGCGGGAGCTCTCGCCACCGCACACCGCCGCTCGGTCCGTCGGCGTCTAGCTCCACCACCGCGGCACCATTCTCCGATTGCGTTTGCCTCCAGCTCCACCTAGACCTCCTCCGTCCCGTGCGCACGCTTTTGCCCTCACTTTCCCCATGGTAAGGCCGGGGTAGGCTTTTCCGTTGCACGACGGCGCCATGGCCGCCGAGCTCGTGCTTCCGTGGAGGGAGCCCTATTCCCTCCTTTCCATCCAATTCCTCGTGTTTTCGCATTCATCTTGGCTCCGCGGACCTCGCACGCTCCGAACCAAACCTCGCCATGGCCGGGACTGGCGTGTCATCGGTGAGCTGCGCCACTGTCCTGCCATGCGCACCGTCGAGGTCACCCGAGAGCTCCTCCGGTGCCCTAAGCTAGCGCAGGGAGTTCGCCTCTCCGCGGGAAAGCCGCTGCTGGCGAGCTCACCGGCGGCGAGAACCGCGCGGTCAGCACCTCCCCCGCCTCTGGGTGACTGACCCGTGGGGTCGTGGGTCCACCTGTCAGTCTCAGTATGCGCTCGCGTGTGCACTGCACCGGGTGCATCTAACGTTTCCAGCTGCTTATGTTAAAAGGATTTTAGAAAATAATTTTCAGAAATTGTTAAAAGGGTTTCTAAAATCCATAACTTGCTCATTTTAGCTCCAAAAATTGTGAAACCAATTTTGTAGTGTTTCTCATGAGTAGATATATAGTTTAAAAATATTGCATGTCAAGTTTGAAATACTTTTCTGTAGGGTTTTTATTTAATCGCTGAAATTGTTGTTTTCTAATTAAATATGTAATAAATCATAGAAAACTCAGAAAAATATGGTTCCACTTGCAATAATTTTCTTGTGTGATGTACTTTCTAGGAAACATATATGCCATGCATGTTCTGTAGAAAAATTCTTATGTGTAGTACAAGTGTTTAATATTGTTAATAATTGTTATTTTTGCTAGAAAGAAAAATATGAATAAAACATACATGTAATAATTTTTGTATAGTGATTGTTTATTGTGTAGAATGTAGAAAAATGCTAAATCTGTTGTTTGATACTTTTCATAGTATAAAGTATTTTTATGCTCATTTTTAGGTCCTAGCTTGTTATTTTTGTGTAGGCAGTTCTAGTAATCCAAATGCAATGAAATTTTTGTGGCATACTAGATTAGATGATAGTTAGCTACTGTAATTTTCTTAGATTTTTCTGTGCTACCAAAATAGGTGTTATTGTTCAAACCTAGTTGCCATTAGGGTTTAATTAAAATTGTTAATGCATGATTAGTTAATAGGATTTGCTTTGGTGTATCTTTGAAGCATCTTAGATTTCTGTGGTGACTTGACATGATAGAGAATATTGGTAGTAGTATACGAGTACATGTTCTTGGATGATGTTGACTACCTTGTAGAAGCGTTGTATTCCTACTTTATGTAGTAAAGTGAAACCTATTCATTCACATTTCATTCATCATGATCATTACATGTCATTTCTGCAATGCACCTAGGCATGAGCACTTATACGTTTGCATCATACAGGATCGCAAGAAGTAACTCCTGTAGCAGTCCCTGAGGAGGTAGAAGAGCAGCTCGAGGTGCAAGAGCAGGTGGTGCCCGAAGCCAACGAGAAGGTCGGTGAGGATCTTCCAGAGTGTCCAGACCACCGTCCAAGCTCTTTCGAGAGAGGCAAGCCCCGGAGCATTTTTCTCCTCCGGTTTGCAAATATTTTATTAATGCTTTACTTTAACTGATACATTATGTTTAGGAATTGTTTGCAACCGTTGTTGCATTATACCTTGTTTATCCTGTTCTACCATATCCTTGTTACCTTGGTGTTCGCAGTCAAAAAATGCTTAGCTTGCTTAGACCGGTAGAAGTCGGGTGATTCCCTGTCACCTGCGAGCTATAGGTGGTTACCTGGATCTGCTTGAAAAAGTATGTCATCGTAGAATAACTAAGTGTTAATGTAAAATTGAGACCGGACGGAAACTTGCAGGGTTTCGGACTGTAGTGTTTTTCGTCTGTGTCGATTAAGGACCGACCGTTGTTGGGCCTCGAGTCATATTGAACGCATGCCTTACACTTAGATGGCCGAATAACGTACCTTTCGACCGCGAAGCTAGGAGATTATTAGGGCCGAGTGGATTGCCCGCAACGCACTGTACCGGAGCAGTAGTGGCAGGATACGGGGGCGCGATGATAAGGCCAAAGAGCAGTCGGGCGACCCCGGGTACATGTGGTTCCTGGCAAGCTCGAGACTTTACCTGAATGGTTGACTCCGTGATCAATACCTCACTTTAGCGGGTGAGTGAGGTTTGTGTGAGGAATAAATTACCAGCTGGTTAATAATCGATTCGAATCGCCATCGTTCACTGGACAGTGAACACTTGACTTGAGCGCATTTGTTTCAATCTCTAGAAGGTTTAACTTGTGATTACCGATTTTAGGACCTGGTTGCTCCTCAATTGGCTATGGAGCTGCATCTGAGCTAGGGCCTCTCAGCAGGGTTAAAAAAGCCGCTCGGTAAACCGCGGTTTACCGCGGTTACCGGCCTAACCGGGCCGGACCGGTTCCGGTCCGGTCCAGTTAGGTATTCCCCAAATTCAAATTTAAAATTTGAAAAAAATGCTGAAAAAATTCCTAAAAATAGTTCATGATTTATAGAAGCCAATGGTGTAAAAATGTTTCAAATTCGAGTTCGTTTAGTATTTATTTATACGTATAGAAGTTTGAAAAAAAGAAAAAAATCCCGGTCCTGCCCCGTTAAGGCCCCCAAATTCAAATTTAAAATTTGAAAAAAACAAAAAATGCTGAAAAAATTCCTAAAAATAGTTCATGATTTATAGAAGCCAATGGTGTAAAATTTTTTCAAATTCGAGTTCGTTTAGTATTTATTTATACGTATAGAAGTTTGAAAAAAAAAGAAAAAAGAAAAATCCAAACTCAAACCGAGCGGTAAACCGCTCAAACCGAGCGGTTACCGCTCTAAACCGCCCGGTAAACCAGTGACAAACCGAACCGAAGGCGCGTTTGAATTCAAATTCAAATTCGACCGGTTACCGACCGGTTACCGGTAAACCGGAACCGGAGGCCGGCGGTTTGGGGTGACCGGTCGGTAAAAAAAACCCTGCCTCTCAGAGTTGTCGGACGAGGTACAGCGCTGGCGTTCAACGAATATGCCTGGAACAAAGGTGCTGCTTCCTGATTTTTTTTATTCTTTTTCATTCTCAAGGCTAGTTAGTTGCATGTGTTTGAAAGTCTTTTCTGTGCTTGCCAGAGGCTAACCTGCTGTTCTTGGAGTCTCCTGTTGGAGTTGGCTTCTCCTACACCAACACATCCTCTGACCTTGACAAACTCAATGATGACTTCGTAGGTAAATTCATCATGAAACAACGTTAAATTAATCATAAAAGAATGCGCCCCACTAAAGGCTCCAATTCTTCGACAGATTAAACTTTGCTTTGCTGTTCAGCTCCAGTACGGTCATTATGTGGTTTACTGATTAACAAATGGGATTCTGTGTAATTAATCCTTTTGCTTTCCAGCGGAAGATGCGTATAGCTTCCTAGTGAATTGGCTAGAGCGGTTTCCGGAGTACAAGAACAGAGAGTTCTACATCTCAGGAGAGAGCTATGCAGGTAATTTTGGCTAGAAATCATGAAAGATTTTCAACCTTGGTTTATATTTTTTTTTGGGGGCATGGTTTAGTATTATGGACTTCTGTTGAGAAACGTAGACAATGTGCTAGAAGGAAACTACGATTTCCCTTTTGACACCGAACGCCCGAACGCTTCCATGTCCCCGGTAAGGATGAAAACAGTTGGGAAACCTCCTCAACCATTTTATATTTTTACATTTGAATAGGTAAACGAAAGCGAAAACGGTAAAGTCGGACACGAAAACGAACGCGAACTTATGGAATATTGAAAATTTCAAAAACGAATCAATTCGAGCAAAATTATGTTGAACACGGTCGGTATACGAAAATTCAATACGGAATACCGATCCACAATGCATAACAATTGACAAGTGCCATCATGGCAAATTTCGAGTGCAAGAGAGTAGACTTATAAATTGGTTTCTTTGACAAGAGAAAAAAAAATAAAAAGAAAGAAGAGGAAAAATTGAGATGCCATCGGTACCAGACTAGAATGGATAGCAACAACGTCTGGCCATCTAGCTCTCTTTTTTTGTCGGGCCAGTCGCATGTAATGTAACAACAGCGCTGCGTGAAGACAGATGCAGCCATGCAGGCATGCAACACCATGCGAGGTGATTAGTTCTATCTTGGCAACTCAGAGAGCCGCGACGAGGGTGAGCTGCCTATGTAATGCGGGCAACAGGCATCAATGCTCCACACTTGTCTTTGCTTAGTTGCCTGGACAGTAATGATCGAATTTTGAATTCGAGATATTCCAAATTAAAAGTAGAAAAGTAAAAAACGGTCGGAAATGGTCGGAAAATGTCTAATATTTAATCCAGGTTGTGCGGCTACTCATATATATAATTATAACATTTTGATGTTAATCCTTGTATAATGTATAATATTTAAACTTAAATGTTATTTGGATATCTTTTTGAATATTAGTCAGATATATCCAACTAAATTGTCCGATATTGGATATAAGACGAATAATGATTAAATTGTATTTGTATTTTGTATTCACAACAAATATCTGTATTTGTTCTTCACATCCAAAAGAAAAAAAATGTAGATATTCAAAAATCAAATAACTATTCGACCCTCTTCGAGTGGAGGTCGAAAAACATACGTATTGCTATCTCTAGTGTGTGCATCGATTCCTGCGTCCGAGTGAAATTAAAAGGGAAAGACTAGCGCATGGACGTCTGGACGGAGATAGCGGCCGGACGCTCGCGCTGCACACCTGCTTCATGTGGGGTCCCGCGCCGCTCCGTGTCCCATACCTGCTTCATGTCCCACGCCGCTCCATGTCCCACGCCCGCTTTTGTCTTGATCTGCGCCCGTATGGTTTCCCGCGCTTGCCGCTCGCGCCCCCTCCACACCCACGCGCATACAGGCGGTTACTATAAATGAGGCCCACTGCAACATGTGCAACACCAGATTTACTTTTTCAACATCTAGAGGAAACATTTATAACATATGTCCAAAACAGTTGAAACACTTGCAACATATGTCTGAAACATGAGGAAAACATGTGTGTAGCCATTGTAAAACATATGCAACATCTAGATGAAACACTTGCAACATATGTGTGAAAACATATGCAACATTCGCATGAAACACTTGCAACATAAGTGTGAAACATATGCAATACCCAGATAGAACATGTGCAACATCCATTTGAAACATTTAGAACAGATGCTTGCAACACACGTGTATAGCCATTGCAATATATGCAACATCCCGATTTACTTTTGCAACATCCACATGAAACACTAGCAACATGCATATGAAACACCTAAAACACTTGAAACATACGTTTGCAACACGCGCTTCCAACATTTGAGGAAGGAAGGGAGCGCGAGGTGTAGCCGAAGCCCGCTCCGGGTCTGGTCACTTTGGATCTCGTGATGTCGCGAGCTAAGGTCAAGCATCGCGGCGGCGCCGACATCGACAGCGGCCACAACCTCCTGGTAGGGAACAGCGGCATCGGCAGCACCTCGATGCAGCGAGGGACGGGGCACGGCGCGCAGAGGCGGGGACCTGGCATGGCGCGACGATGTGGAGTGGACGCGCAAAGGCGGGGACCTGGCATGGCGCGACGATGTGGAGTAGACGCGGCGGGAGATGGAGCATGGCGTGGCGGCAGACGTGGCATGGTTCGACACGGGATGGGGGCACCGCCGCGAGGCGACTTGGGGCAGGCGGACGATGTGGTGAGCCGCAACGAGCGAAGCAAGGAGTTAGGGATTTCTGTCAGCTGTTGCAGTGTAGATGGAGTAGACGAAGGAGAGTGCGTAGATAAGCCTGTTGGGCCGGTCGGCGGTCGCTGTGCTGGAGCGAGTATCCGATATTTTAAAATCCCGGGCACGTTGTGTAGCATTACCGAAATTTTGAAAGTCACCTTTGTTAGAGTAGCGCTCGGCAGAGCAGGAGAGCTCACAGGCAACACGTCTGGAAACATTTTTTTATTATCCTTGGTTTGGCTCACTTGCAAACTACGATTTCCCTTTTGACACCGAACGTCCGAACGCTTCCATCGCCGGTAAGGATGAAAACGGTCGGTAAAACTCCTCCATCATTTTCTATTTTTATATTTGAATATGTAAATGAGAGTGAAAACGGTAAAGCCGGACACGAAAACAAACACAAACTTACGGAATATCAAAAATTTCGAAAACGAATCAATTCGAGCGAAATTATGTTGAACACGGTCGGTATACGAAAATTCAATACGGAATACCGATCCACAATGCATAACAATTAACAAGTGTCATCGTGGCAAATTTCGAGTGCAAGAGAGCAGACTTATCAATTTGGTTTCTTTGACAAGAGAAAAAGAGGAAAAATTGAGATACCATCGATACTGGACTAGAAAGGATAACGACAACGTCTGACCCATCTAGCTCTCTCTTTTTTTGTCGTGCCAGTCGCATGTAATGCAACAACAGCGCCGCGTGAAGACAGATGCAGTCATTCAGATATGCAACACCATGCGAGGTAATTAGTCCTACCTCGGCAACTCAGGGAGGTGCGACGGGGTGAGCTGCCTATGTAATGCGGCCAATGAGCATCAGTGCTCTACACTTGCCTTTGCCTAGATGCCTGGACAGTAATGATTGACAATCAAAATCAGTTTAAACCGAATTTTGAATTTGGGATATTCCGAATTAAAAGTAGAAAATGGTCAGAAATGGTCGGAAAATGTTTAAACCGTTTTCTATTTTTACATTTGAAATACGAAAACGAAAGCGAAAATGGTAAAGTCGGACATAAAAATACGAATTCGATAAGATAAAATACAGAAAACGATGCGAATCGGTTCGGAATATTTCGGTTCCATTTTCATCATTAGTCCCCGGTTCGTTTTCTGTTTGCCTCGGTTCCGCTTCACTGGAGCTGCTCTTATGCGAACCCAAGAGACTGAACGCCCCCCACCCCCCACTCGAGTTGGCGAGTTGCCGATCATTCGCAGTGTCAGGCGCCCGAACCATCTTCCACCGACCCGTACCCATGGCGTTGGAAATGGAAGCAGCACGTCTCTTCCTCTGCCTCGTCTCCGCTCTCGCCTTGCCCACCATCTCTTCATCCTCGCAGTCGCTGGCCAGCGACCAGCGGGACGCCGACAGGGTGGCGCGCCTCTTAGTGTACTGCTCCTACCATTTGTTCTGCTTCTTTAGCTGTTAAGCAGTGATGGCCTGCCAAATCGGTTACCAGTACATCTGTTCTTGCTTTTGTAGTTTGTTCTTCTCTGTGCCAATTCATGTTCTTGGTATTTGTGATCATTTCTATGCATTGATGATATTTTTTCTGAATTATCTTTTTGTCTCATTTACAACTTCAGTTCTTGCTACTTTTTTGCGCATTTGTTTCAATCTCTAGAAGGTTTAACTTGTGATTACCGATTTTAGGACCTGGTTGCTCCTCAATTGGCTATGGAGCTGCATCTGAGCTAGGGCCTCTCAGAGTTGTCGGACGAGGTACAGCGCTGGCGTTCAACGAATATGCCTGGAACAAAGGTGCTGCTTCCTGATTTTTTTTTATTCTTTTTCATTCTCAAGGCTAGTTAGTTGCATGTGTTTGAAAGTCTTTTCTGTGCTTGCCAGAGGCTAACCTGCTGTTCTTGGAGTCTCCTGTTGGAGTTGGCTTCTCCTACACCAACACATCCTCTGACCTTGACAAACTCAATGATGACTTCGTAGGTAAATTCATCATGAAACAACGTTAAATTAATCATAAAAGAATGCGCCCCACTAAAGGCTCCAATTCTTCGAAAGATTAAACTTTGCTTTGCTGTTCAGCTCCAGTACGGTCATTATGTGGTTTACTGATTAACAAATGGGATTCTGTGTAATTAATCCTTTTCGCTTTCCAGCGGAAGATGCGTATAGCTTCCTAGTGAATTGGCTAGAGCGGTTTCCGGAGTACAAGAACAGAGAGTTCTACATCTCAGGAGAGAGCTATGCAGGTAATTTTGGCTAGAAATCATGAAAGATTTTCAACCTTGGTTTATATTTTTTTTGGGGGGGGGGCATGGTTTAGTATTCTGGACTTCTGTTGAGAAACGTAGACAATGTGCTAGAAGGAATCTACAACACACAAAATCTGGTGTGAAGCATGCGAGTGTAGCTTTATATGACTCCTTTTCAATATTCCACTACCACTATGCAGTCCAAATGGAAGGCAGCAATTCAGACTTTCACCAACCTTCTATTTTTGCTTGGATTTCTCAATATGCGAAGTATTCCTGTTTTTGCTTTGTTTTATCAATATAACAGGTGTGCTTGACAAAATAGTGCCACCATCTTATCTGGAACTGGAATTTCCACTCATAAAAATCAGTTGCTTTCTAGAAAGGGTTGAGGTTGACAGCTTGCCTTTCTACTGGGTTGGCCATTACAACCACCCATTGTTCATGGTCTCCTAAGACCTAAGTGAATAATAGATCATACAAACTGGAGAAATTGTTAGATCAGAAAGCAACACTTTGAAAGGATGTAGGCATCATTTTCAGCCTTCACTTTCATGACACACAATGTGTTGACTGTCATCCAATTATCCCGAGCAAAAAAGAAAGCCTGAGTTAAAATGATTTTTTTGTTTGGGTCTTAATTTGAGAATGCAAATAGTACCCATACTGAATACCTAACTTGGTTCAAACCAAGTACTAAAATTCATTTCTGCGTATGTGCATATAGTTAAATATTTTTAGTGGTTCATTGGATCTCCAAACATATGTCTCCTAAAAGAATGATCAAATAACTAGTGTGGTAGGTTCACGAGTTACATCGGTCTTAGTTGATAGCAACATCTATGGAGAAATGCCTTCGAAACCATGTCTCCTGTACGTCACTGAAGAAATATGAACTTCCTATGCTGCAGGTCATTATGTGCCACAGCTGGCTGAACTTGTTTATGATAGGAACAAAGACAAGAAGGGCAAAGCGTATATCAACCTCAAGGGGTTCATTGTGAGGATTAGAATTAGATTTATGCTGCAAGAATTTTCCTTTTTAAATAAATTGTTTCACGCGTAAAAAGTTACAGCACCTGAATAGACTGCTGGTTTTCTGAATGTTATATTGCATAATATATTTTTTGAACAAATGCAAGTCTGACTAGAAGTCTTCACAATCTCTAGAACAAATGTAATATCACGTGAATTGAACATTCAGAAAACCAGAAGAAAACATTTTCCACCTTTTTTGGGATAGTGTATAAGGTTTCTAAACTTTCTATGTGGATACATTGGTTATATGAACCAAAAAAAAGAATGGAGACAAGAGTTATGTTCAAGCTATGCACATGAGAAATCAATTCCTGCTGGAACATAACACATTCAGAATGGACTTATTGTAGGTTGGGAATCCTAGTACTAATTATTACTATGATTCAAAAGGGCTAGCTGAGTATGCCTGGAGCCACTCAGTTGTGTCTGATGAAATATACGACCGCATCAAAAAGTATTGCGACTTCAAGAACTTTAATTGGTCTGATGACTGCGATGCTGTCATGGATATCGTCTATAGTCAGTACGACGAGATCGACATATACAACATCTATGCACCGAAGTGCCTTCTAAACCAGAGTTCAGCTTCTTCTGAAAATCATGCATTCTTCATGAATGATCAGGTATAGTATCCTTGCATATGAATGCAGGAAGTTCCAGCAGGTCAAAGATCCTTCCTAAAGTTAATGATGCTTATCTTCGAAATGCCAGGAGAAGTTCAGGAGAAGGATACGTATGTTCTCTAGCTACGATCCGTGCTACTCATCCTATGCTAAGGACTACTTCAACAAGAAGGAAGTGCAGAAGGCGTTTCATGCTATTGTCAGTGGATCGCTTCCAGTGAAATGGCATGTCTGCAGGTGGATTGCCTCAAAGCTGTTCACTTGGATATACTTATTTAGTACCGTAACTGAATTCTTCTGGAATAAACGAAATGAACATGAACTCATCTATCTCTTGTGCAGTGATCCCATCCTTAATTCCTACAATTTCTCGGTATTCTCGGTCCTACCCATATACTCTAAGCTCATCAAAGCAGGACTGAGAGTTTGGCTCTACAAGTCTGGTTCTTTGAGCACACTGAGAATGTCCTACATCTATGCATGTTAGGCATAACTTCCTTTTCATGTGTACCTTCTCTGAAATCTCACAACAAGTGCATGCTCATGTGGATTCTTAACACACATCAATCACTCTCTCTATAATGCATCCATTTATTTGTCAATGAAGCGGTGATGCAGATGGTAGGGTCCCAGTGATCGGCTCCCGGTACTGTGTGGAAGCACTCAAGCTGCCAATGAAGACCCAGTGGCAACCCTGGTACCTTGACAGACAGGTAGGTCTGACCTAACAGCTTATCTGAACATCATGTGCGTTGAACATATCGGTAGCCAGTAATGCTAAAAAATGAGGGGCACAACGTGGCATGCAGGTTGCTGGGAGGTTTGTGGAGTACTATGGGATGAGCATGGTGACCGTCAGGGGAGCAGGTCACCTGGTGCCCCTTAACAAGCCTGCTGAAGGGCTGACACTGATCAACACATTCCTCCGTGGTGAGCAGCTTCCCACACACCGTTGAACGTTTATAGATGGTGCGGTGGGATAGAGCAAGATTTCAGAGAAGATGGCATAGGATAAACTGCAATAAGTGTGAAAATTGGAGTTACCGTGATGCCCGTTAGGGATCATGGTTCCGTGTTAAATAGCCAGGAACAGCCCCTGCGCGTGGCTTGTACAAGCGTACCTTGCATTACAAGATTACAGAGAAAGGAACTAAAACAATTTGTGCTAGCGTTCCTAGTCTAGAGATACAACAATCAATCACTCATACAAGGGAACAAGCAATCACGCCAATCACTGATATCTTAACGCCCTCCGTTAATCACAACTTTCTGTGAACTTGAGACTAATATTACATCGAAATGTGATTAGCCGTCACTCGGGAAGTGCCTTTGTGAAGCCATCAGCCACCTGATCTTCTGAATGAATAAACCAAATATCCAGAAGCTTTCTGTGCAACTTGTTCTCTTACAAATGATAACCAATATCAATGTGTTTGGTGTGAGCACGAAACACTGGATCAGTGTTATCCCACCATAAGCGAGCTGTAGGGGTGTGTGGAATTCCTAACTCACTAGATATCTTTTGAGCCCACATCAACTCAACAGTGGCATTAGCAAGTGTCTTGTACTCGTGCTAGATCTTGATAGTCATTACTAACAGTAGGAGATCACCTATATGTCTTTTTAAGGGACCGATAAAAGATAAGTAATTTGTTGGAGATGCTCTAACCATATATATTTTAAGCGCCGTAATTTGTCACCAAGTCACCATACGAATTGAACTCTATGCCAAGAGCCATTTATTACGGGACTTGCTAGCGCCCGGACGTCCGATCCAGGCACTAGCGTTCGGACGCTGCCCGCACAGAGAGCGAATGAGCGCCTAGTGCGTCGAGCTTGCAAGGAAGCACACCAGTAGTGGTCCCACGTCGCCCTAGATATTTGTCTGCGTCGTCGGCCACTTCCCACGCACATCCCATGTGCAACACCCAATCTACTTTTGAAACATTCAGATGTAACAGTTGCAACATACAAAAGAAGACAGATGAAATGTAGCACCTGGTTTTAAGAACAAAATCAGATATACACCATATGTGAGCCCAAGAAGTCAAATCACACATATAACTACAAATAGAGGTAATATCAATAGACAACGCTTAATATATAACATACTTAATACAAATAATACAACCTTAGATAGTAGACAACAGAAAGACACCCTGTTCTTCAGGCGAAAGCTCCAAATCCACATAGACAACTAACTGGTTGATCACAAGCCTAACTTCTCCAGAATCAGCAATCTGGTACCCATCTGGGATTTTTCCAATGTATAAAAAAGTAAAAGCAAACGTAAGTACATGTCGTACTCAGCAATATAACATGGGGTTCATGAGGCTCAAAAGGTCGACACGGGTTTAATTGTGATAGCTTTTAGTGCATCGTCTTTTAGCAATTGAGTAGCAACAAGTTTAGCATAAGCCCCAAATAACCACATGATCATGTAAACAAGAATAATATATAGCAAGAAACAATAATCATTAGTATCATCAGTGTTCATCATCTATTCAGTAAGGAGCCCAGGCCGCTCGTGACCGTGAGTACGGCTGATATACCAATTTTATACTCTACAGAGGTTGTACACTTTCACCATGAGCTGTGATACTCATATGCCCTCCCAAAACACTTTCAAGGTGAGCAAGCAGGGATCACTATGAAATCTTTTAAACGTCTAACAAGTTAGGGCCGCTAAGGATTCCCCATCATCCAATAAGATTCCTCCCCCAAGGTGTGACTAACAAAAAGACAAAGAAACCAAAGTGCACTCCCTTGGCAGGTCGCGGGATCAAGCCAATCGGAGCCCCTCTTGCGCCTTTCGATAACCACTAACATGCTAGAAAAGGTCTTCATACTTAACTAGAGCCAGAGCCATATATCACTCATAGTTGTACTGTAAGTCAAGGGAAAGTCCACTTACAGATAAATCATTAGGGAAAGAAACTAGAGCACCATATAAACAGCCCAATGCTCCTGCCCTCTTAAGCCAAGTTGCTAAAAAGTATATTTTAACATTTATTGCATATACCATTAGTCAAGTTACAGATCATGGTTATTTAATTTGAGCACTAGCAAAATACTACCCAATGCAATTATCCCATATGTATGAAGGTGCAAGTTAGAATATCCTTAAGGTTGACAAGGTAGATACATGCACATAAATTAAGTGTTAAAAGTTATTAGGAATCAAGGATGGTCCCTTACTATACTTGCCTTAAACTCAAATCTTTTGCTGATTCTTAACCTCCAAACGATTGCTTCTTGATCACCAACGCAAAGCTCACTGACGGGATATGATCATAGAACACCACACAAGCATATATGCAATCATACACGAAACAAACAATAGAACTAAATTAGAACAGTACATCAAACATATAAAACAGCAAGTGAAAAGGTTTTAAAGATATTTTACACGTTGTTGTGAACACACAGGTGCGAAAAGCATACTAATTGGAGCCACGGTGAAAAAGAAGCTATTACCGGGAGTTTTATATTATATAAAAGAAAAGACCCATATGCTTGATTTATTTTAATTGAGCAAAAATCATGTATAAAGTTATTAAGACCACATTAGTCAAAACATAATTTAATTCAAAAGCTAGGTTGAAGCTACTCGTGTTTAGTTTATAAACAATATCATATAATTTAATCAAGTTAAATTTTATCATTGCAAAAGAAATAAATATGTAAAAGCATCTAACTGAATTGTAATTGATGTGTTTTTAAACTAAGCAAATTATAATTTAGAAATACATTTAAGTTTAATATTACTCTGTTCGCTATCTGTAACTCTCCTGTTTTATATGACACATATTGGATACAAATTCTTAAGGTAACCTAGAAAGTTAGGAAACCTAATCAAAATAGATCTATGTGATCTTATCCTAAGTAAGTTGAATAGAAATCCTAACCCAAATAAAAAAGATACGAATAGAATAGGAATCCTAACTCAAATACAAAAAGATAGAAGTAGAATTTAGGCAACATCTTATTTTACTTTAAATATAATATTAAATTAAACCACACAAAAGGAGTTTCTGTACAACCGTTACTATTGGGATAGTTGTATACGAATAGAACTGTGCCACCGAAGAGTTCAGGGCGGTACACGCACGTGCGTGGGAACTAATATAATATACATAGATGTTTTAAGTACGTGATAGGTTAAATTCGGTTTGATAATTTGCATGGTACAGAGGCTAATACGAGTCGTGCATTGATCAAATTAAATGAAAAAAATTCAGATAAGACTCCTTTTTTTAGAATTAAATCGGATAGGACTCTTGGGCAATGTAAGTTTCTACTCTTGAAAAAGAATGCACCTTTTCTGTTACCGTTATTATATATACCAAGGCAAGCAAGGCGATGACACTGCCCAGAGGGAGATTGGAGTCCTTGGCTTTGGATTTGCTCCGCCACCGGTGGTATGCAATGCCTGCGAGTATCCGCGTATTTTGCGGGTGGACACGCACGGCCATGGACGAAGCCAGCGGGGGGGGGGGGGCTGGGGGGCTGCAGCCCTCCTACTGCTGCTAAGCTAGTGGAACTTCTAGTGCTCTTCTTCCAATTTTAGACGCAGATGTATAAGGTAGGATAGGCTAAGACATTTATTTTTTAGATGTATTTTGTGAATTTCATTGTTAATTGACGTTTTAAATATAAGACTACTTCAAGCTATTATACTTTTTCTATTACGAGGGATTAAAGTAGAGCTAAGTCACTGTAGCACTTTTGTTTAGCCCCCCTAAATTTTTTTCTGGCTTCGTCCCTGCGCACGGCCTTTGCCCTTTGGAGTCATGTAATTGCACCGCTCCTTTGTACGTGTGATGTATCATTTTTTTATACTTAATATGTTTCATATGTTATATATCTGGGTGGGCGTAGTATCCGAATAAAAAGATAGATGGCAAGCACAGTGGTGAATGAACTAAACATACGTATCTTTGTGAAGGTCAAAATAATATAGCAAAGCAGAACAACATGTGATATGAACCTTAATAAATTGGACCCTGCTAAAGGCGGGAGAGAGATGTGTAGGGATGAAAACGATCGGAAACGATCGATAGAAGGCCAAATCACTTTCGTTTTCACATCTTTTTCTCGAAAACGAAATCGATACGATATTGTCGGAAACGAATACGGCGCCGATATTTCGGTAATTTCGAAAACGATAGTAGTCGATCGGAAAATACATCGATAACGATCGGAATCCATGAAAACGGTATCTAAAAAATGATAAACACGCCAAACTGTAGAACATGAGAAGATCCATATAACTCGACCTATCTCACATGCTAATAGTAAATAAAGCCACAATTGACAAGATCACAAGCTGAAACCACATAATTCATACAATCTTAGGTCTCAAATAGTGGCAAACCACGCAACAGTATGATAATTCTTGACAAAGATACAAATAAACGATCATGTTCTAAGTTGACTCGACATAAATAGTGATCAAAACATGAATTATTAGAGTTCCTTTTTCAGTGGAGGTTGTAGCCTGTAGGTTTCTTAAAGATGAACGTCAGGCATGTCATCGTCGTCCCCGGCCACATCTCTGAGTATTCATCCTACATAGTTTGTGATGGATACATACATATGTTAGTTCTCATACAAGGCAACTGTAGATGAGTTAGTAACAAGCATCATATTAATATACGGAGATATATAAGGCTCGTAGCAATAGATGTATTAGCGCAATAATGCTAATAAGAAATAAAAATATGAGAAACACATAGCTAATAAGAAGCAAACACAATATATGTATGTGTCGCAGGTAGCAGCCAACACATCATATACAAGGTAAAGGCTAGAAAAAAGAACCTCGAGTGTTGATTGCCTTCTTGTTATATACATGAAATACTTCCGTTACATAGTTCATTTCCAAAAATTATTTGCCTTGTGTGCAGATGTGATCCTTTCCAAAAAAAATTGCCTTGTGTGCTTGCAGCTTGTGTGTCCTTTTCAAAAAAAATTGTCTTGTGTGCTTGCGTGTGTAATGCATTGTATATCTATAAATAAATAAGAATTCATTAATTAGAGGCCTTTGAATCGGTAATTACCGACGGTAAATTACCGGTTAAATACGGGTATCTTCAAAAACGATCGGAAGAGGGCAAAATCATTTTCGCTTTCGTTTCCGATTATTTTTACCGTTATCATTTTCGTTTTTTCGGTTACCGCTATCATTTTCGTTTAGGCATAAAAATCGGAAAAAACTCGAAAACGATTTCGGGAAATCGGAGATTATCATTTTCCTTTTCATCCCTAGATGTGTGCGCGTGGGGAGGAACCTGCCGCCAAAGTTGGGGCATGGCCGCCGAAGTCAGGCGTGGGCGCAAGCATTGGGGTTGAGGAAGGGGAGATGGGGGAGGTGTCCAGTTGGGCGGCTGTCGGATGTGCATGCGGCTGAAGGGTCGAGATGACGGACTAGAGAGGGTTGAATAGTCCGTTCTGAAAATTGATCGCGTCGACTAACCGAAACAAATGCGGAATTAAAACTATCGGTCTAGCCAAGATTACGCCCCCTCTATCTAAGTTCACAAGCACCTATCAAAGATTCTAAAAAACAACTAAGGTGCTTTGCTTAGCAAGAGCTCTCCTAATTAATTATAGAGCAAGGTCACACAAACCTATGCACTAGTACTTTAGCAAGCACTGGGGAGCTCCTACGCAACTAGTAAGCAAAAGCACAAAGCCATCTAAGCTCACTAGCAAAGCTCAAGATTAACGCTACACAAGCTAAACCAAAAACTCAACTTACTTAGCTACACAAACTAAGTAAGACAAGGAAACAACTTCTAGCTACACAAGCAAGAAGGTAACTAGCAAATTACACAAGCCAACTAGTTACAAGAGCAACTACACAAGCATAAGTATATAAATGTAAATACAAGCTTATGAATCGAAAGCAAACCACCGAGAAGATGTACACAAGGTTGACACGGCGGTTTTTCACCGAGGTTCACTTGGTTGCCACCAAGCTAGTCCCCGTTGTGGCGATACACTCACTTGATGGATCACGAGCTAATTGACTATCAAGAGTCAAACCCTCAGCGGGTGCCGCACATCCACTCTCAATATGGGGATCCTCCAAGCCACGAGCTTTACTAGAGTTGCTCTTCGCGATCCCTGTGGGGTGAGCGCAATCCCCCTCACAAATCCTCTCCGGAGCCTCGCACAATCTTCTTACGAGCTTCGATGGAGCCTCAAGCCACCAAGGCGTATAGGAGGTGGCAACCTCCAAGAGTAACAAGCACCACCGGCTTGCAACTCGAACACATAGTGCCACTCGATGCAATCCTCTCGATGCAACGCACTAGAATCACACTCACTTGCAATCAATTCGCACTCTTGCAAGCACAAGTGAGTTAGAGGCTCTCCTAGCACTCCCAAAGCATGGACACCAAGTCCCAAGGGTGCCAAGCACCAGCCAAGGCCGGCCACCACTTCTATTTATAGCCCCACAAACGAATATAGCCATTATGCCATCACTGGGCAGATTTCGGGGGCGACAGACGCATCTGTCGCGCCTGCAACAGACGTGGCCAGCGTCTGTCGCTGCTCGGACAAGCCCGCTCGATCTTCGCCATGTGTCCCTCTTGGAAAGTGGATCATTGATCTCCAACGGTCGCTAAACTTCAACGGTCAGAAACACAACGCGTCGGACGCATTGACGCCCACTCACCAGACGCGCCAACCAACCCGTCGGACGCGTCGGGTGCAACGCACCATGAAAGGATCAAGATGCCCAAGAGGGGGTGAATTGGGCTTCTCTTAAAATTAATTGCAGAAATTAAAACCTATGAGCCAAACTTCACCCCTAGTGCCTACTAGTGTTCCTTGTGATTCTACCGGTAAAAGTTTTGCACCATAAGTTCCAATCCTAGACTAGCATGACAATTCTACAAAAGTAAACAAGCAATGAAAGTAATGCACGAAAGTAAATGCTTGAAAGTAAGGGTTAGGAACACGGCGATGTTTTGCCGAGGTATCAGAGAGTCGCCACTCCCCACTAGTCCTCGTTGGAGCACCCGCACAAGGGTGTAGCTCCCCCTTGATCCGCGCAAGGATCAAGTGCTCTCTGCGGGTTGATTCTTCGACACTCCATCGTGGCGAATCACCCAAAACAGCTCACAACTTGAGTTGGGTCACCCACAATCTCGTCGGATGATCACCAAACTCCCAATCACCACCAAACCGTCTAGGTGATGGCGATCACCAAGAGTAACAAGCTAGAACTCTCACTTGACCACAACAAGCCTAATGAGAAGATGGATGCACACTTGCTACACTCTTGTCACTAGAGAGGATTCTCAAACTTTGATTCTCAAATCTCTATCCTCACTAGGGCTCTTGCACTCCCTTGCACTTCTAAGGTGTTTCTCAGCTGAACAAATGAGCAAGAGACCTCTAAAAGAGGTGGAGGGGATGTATTTATACACCCCTCAGACAAATCCAACCGTTATCTGCCGAAACAGCAAAACGTGCACTGACCGGACGCGCCTGTCGACATGACCGGACGCGCCGGTCAAGTGTAACGGTCGGAAACCGAAAGTTACGCTGAGTGACCGAACGCGCCGATATGTGAAGACCGGATGCACCGATCAGAGATGACCGGACACGCCGATCAGGGATGACCGGACGCGTCCGATCATGCAAGAGCTTAGCTGAAGAATGACCTGACGCATGACCACGTCCGATCATAGGTGACCGGATGCGTCAGGTCACCACAGGACCTTACTGGAATGTGAACGGACGCGCCGATCACTTCACAGTTGCGTCCGATTACACTATTTACCCTCTGGAACACGTGTCAGACTGACCACCGCGTCCGGTCCTCTCAAGGACCACGTCCGGTCGATCAGTTAAACCCGCAGTGAAGTGTTAGTACTGACCGGACGCGTCCGGTCATGACCAGAACCACGTCCGGTCACAGGTAAACTGCTCAAACGTCTTCTAAACGCGATGCAACTTGAACCAAGTTGCTTCCAACTAAACTCTGAGGTTTTCAAGAGCTACCTAGTGCTAAGTTTGACAAGTGTGCACCACACCTAAACAAAAGACTCACCTAGGTCAAGCAACTCGCTCATGCCCCCCTTTATAGTACGGTCAAAGGAAGAAACAAAGATCCTGACGACTATTCCAGATGTAGCTCAACACCTTGACATCCGGAACTAACCGTCCTTAATCTTGCCGTTGATCCTTTGAAAACCGAAATGATTTCCATCAAGGGACATGAATACCATATTGCCCAAAGCAGTTATCATCTCCATGACCTAACTTACCAATGTTTCTGCAAAACACACGTTAGTCAAGGTAATAATACGTTGTCATCAATTGCCGAAACTAACACCGGGGCCTAGATGCTTTCAATCTCCCCCTTTTTGGTGATTGATGACAACACTTAGATTCAGAGGATATGAGTTGAGGTTTTCGATCGTGCTTGGTTCACATAAGCATAAAGATGTAAGCACAAGGGGTTAGACATTGCTTATGTGTTCCAAGCCAACTGAGTGTACTCATAAGATAAAACATGAATAGTTAGTACACATAAAACATAGCTCATATGAAATCAGAGTAAGGCACGGAAGCACAACCTTATGAGCTAAAAACATTAAGTGACATAAATATTAAGACATAGTCTCACAAACTCAAAGTCACACAATGCAGGGCGAGAAAATAAACATAATGCATGAATGTATCACACACAAAAAATGAAACCCTCTATCACCACTCCCCCTGAATCTATGCTCTCTCCCCCCCTTTGGCATCAACCGCCAAAAACTAATCTAAGGATCTGACGGGGGAACAGAAGCTGTCATGTCGGGTGCTAAGGAGCGCGGAGTGATCATGAACTACGAAGTGTCCTCCTCAGACTCTGAACTATCAGGCTGACCCTCTGTAGATAGACGTGATAGAGAAGCGGTCTGGGTCGGTAAAGCAGGTGCAGCAACTGAAGGTGTAGAAGCAACTATAGGATCAGTCACTGTCGCCTGAGCCTAAAGAACACCAAGAGTAGGAGGATCTATAGATGCGACTGAAGATGGCAGTGTTTGTAGTGGCAGCCCCTGTCACTGGAAACACAGCAGTCTCTGAAGCCGACATGTCTGAGGTAGTCACAAAGGTAGAGTGCGACAGTGTCGGCTGTCCAGTCAGCTCACTGTATGTGGCACTGAAGTCAGGGAATACAGTGCCTGAAAGTAGGTGAGGTTCCGGTTGAGCTGGTGGAGTGAATCCTGTCTAAATAGGCATGTAGCTCGAAGATTGAAATGACTGCAGTACCTGCTGCTGGGGAGAGGTGTACTGAAAGCTCGGCTGCACCTGACTCTGAGGTCCACTGGACTGTAAAGCTGGAGTCAGGACAGACGGTGGTGGCGGTACTCCCACAGTGACAACGTGGCGCAGGAGCTCGAAGTACTACTGCTGAGTGGCTGCCTGCTTCCTCTGCATCTCGAACTACTGTCGCTGAAACTCGAGCTGCTGCCTCTGGAGCTCGTCCTGGCGAGCCTAAATCTGTGCGAACGCTGCAGCTGAATCCTGTGCCTGTCGCTGCATCTAGATCTCTTGTCTCTCTTGGGCCTGGGTCAACCTCTCAAGTATAGCCACCATGGCTGGATCTGAGCGAGAGGCTAAGCCAGAGCCACCGGCCTCATGGTCATTAGTGGCCATATCCTCGGCTTGATCAGCCGACTGAGCATCTAAATCTGCGAGCTCTGCCTCAGCAAGACCCTCGACGGTCTCGTCCTGCTCAGCAGCTGTCTCTGGTACCTCGGGCCTCTATCGCTGTCCTGGGCTAGGTGCCTGCTCTCTGGTCACTGATGCCCACAGCTGGCGGATGTCATACTCTAGGAAGGCTATGGTGGTATCAGAAATTTCAGCTCTAATCTCAGCAGGTAGCTCACAGGCAGACCTGATGATGAAGCAAATCTAGTGTGCATATGGTAGCTGCCTGTGTCCCTTGAAGCCCTCTGCCAAGGTGTCCTCCATCTCATAGAGCATCAGATTACAAAGGTCAAACGGGGTCTGTGAGACGAGGTGATGTACAACCCACAACTGCATGCGTGTCAGACCCTCTCTGTATCCAAGTCTCAGAAGAAGTGTCCTCCTCACTATAGCATCTAGTACTTTCGGTATGGGTGTCAGGCTGGCTGGTGTGCGTCGAGACCCCTCGCCAAAAGGCTCACGGAAATAGGGTCGAATCAAATCAGTAGGAGGCATTGTCCTGCCGTGAGGGCGTCTAGGAGGAGCAGTCTGTCCGAAGCACAGCTGATGGATCTTGGTCTCTGAAGTAGGGAGTCTGAGAATCTCCCGTACCCTGGTGCTGTATAACCTGCGGTCACGACCTCTGAAGGCAAAGTGGATGAACTGATGTGCTGGGTGAATCCATAGTGAGGAGTAAAACTCTCTGACCTAGGTCCCGCAGTATGCTCCAGTCCATCCAAGGAGATCTGATAATCCAGGCAGAAAAGATAGATGTGGACGAAGCTGCTCACCAACCACCTCAACTAATGCCTCTAGTTGACAGACTCTCTGTGGTCTGAAAGTAATCCCGCTGTCAACATAGGCCCTATAGAAATCCTCATGCAGAGGAGTGTAGAAACCCTCTGACGCTCGGGGATCCCGCTGAGGTGGGAACCACCGAGTGACCTCAACAAATCTGAGGGCCGAAACCTGTCTGGCTGTAGCACCCTTGAGGTCAAAGTGCTCAACAGGGGGATGACCTCTAGCCCTAGGAGGTGGACGACCTCCACGACGCTGACCCTCTGGCCTGGGAGTGACCTGAGCACGCGTACGTCCTGAGCGACAACGTTGTGGAGTCTGTACTGTCTGCTCCTTAGTCTCCTATGGATCCTCTGTAGGCTACTCTGCAGGGGCATCCACTGTCTCCTCTATGGCCTCTACTGTCTCCTCTATGGCCTCTGTACCGAGTTGTCGACCTTCAAGGTGAAAGCGACTCTCGCCAATGCGAATACCACTGCTCCTGCCACCTCTCTCAGCTGCCTCTGCTGCATCTGCAACTGCCTGAGCTACCTCTGCCTCTGTAAGAGTTCTCTTTCTTTTCTTGGCAGCAATCTTTACTTGCTTGCCGCGAGCTACCTCTGTCCTCCTGGGGGGACTGTCACCCCCGTCACTAGGTGCCCCACCAGCGTTCTTGCAATGAATCATCCTGACAAGCTGCTGAACTGAGACAAACTGGAAAGATCAGATGATGTACTGACACTTGTGAGGCTTGGCCTCAATCCGTATCCATAGGCTTGGCCTCGGACTCACAACTGATCATCTGACACACTCAGCACTGACAGGACAAACTGAAACGATAGAATAGATGGATCTACTATAAGCAACATATATTATCTAAAATATAAGTGAGATCCTAATAAGAACAAGCAGGTGAGGTAAGATATGAGATGACCGCGATAGCTACCTCGACGAGCGATGATCCGATGAGCGGAAGGCGATCTCGATGTGTTAGGGTTACTCGAAGACGGCGATCGAAACCCTAGAATACCGAGAGATCGACGATTGAATTAGTAATTCACCGAAAAATCGACGGTAAACCCTAATCCAAGGAGAAAACATCACCTTGCGGAGACGGAGACGATCGCGGAGACGGAGTTGATCGCAGAGATGAAAAACTCGCAAGAAATCTCGGCGAACGAAGGGTTGCTAGGGTTAGGGTTTTCCACGGTGAAAATCAAGGACCTCGGAGAAGGGCGCGCGTAGCAAGAAGAGAGCTCTGTGGAGAAGCTAGGGCACGGGCTGGCGCGGCTGCGGCGGCAGAACTCTGGTGAGGTTTGCAGGCGTGGGCGCGGGCGCGGCGGTGCTACGGCTCAGCACGGGCGCGGGTGCGGGCGCGGCGGTGGTGCAGCTCGGTGCGGGCGAGAGGAGCTAGGGCGTGGCTCCGGTGAGGTCTGCGAGCGCGGCTGCTTGGCGAAACGACGAATATGGCGGCGGCGGATGAAAAACGAGAAAGAGATCGAGATCCGACCGTACGGTTAAAAGGGTTGAGATCCGCTTTTCGCGTGATGACCGGACGCGGTGGTCGAATGACCGGACGCGGTGGAGGCAGCGTCCGGTCACATTCCAGTAAGCTCCTGGAATGACCAGACGCGTCCGATTATCCACGATCGGACGCTGACAGCGTCCGGTTAGGTTTTGCCCGGAAACCTGAAACGGATGACCGGACACGGTGGTGATTACCGGGACCGGACGCAGTGGTCGACAGGGACACGTCCGGTGCAGCGTCCGGTTAGAGGTTTCGAAGAAAAACTTTAGGAATGACCGGACGCGCTGGTGGTCACCGAGACCGGACGCAGTGATGAAGCTGAACCGCGTCCGATGCAGCGTCCGGTCCAGCGTCCGGTCGCTATAAAAAGCTCTTTTTCAAACCGTTTTTCGACACGACTTCTCCCAATCAAGTTCCAATTCAAAGAGACTCAAATAAACACCAATTGGAACTTGATATGAGTGACCTCACTGAAACCCTCAAAAATTTCAAAATATTTTGCCTTAGGCTAGTATTAGCTTTAAGAAAATATTCAATAAACACCCGAGGAGCAACGTATGTCCATGCAATAGAGTTTATGAACCCTTGGGAGCTTCAAATGCTCTCTCTATTCATGGACGAACACAGAGGTTACTCAAAGCTAAACCGAAGAGAAATGACAAAGCAACAACCATGCATATGCAATGCAAAACAAGAAAGGAAGGCTAGGTTGCTTGTCAAGTTTGATCCACGGTTAGGTTTTTTCACTCCTCCAAAGGAGGGTTATCGTAACCGTGTTAGACAAGTCCTAGATGCATTGCGGGATATTAAACATGACATAAAATACAATGCAATGCAAGGGACAACACAAGCTCATTTTTTAAAGTTACTTGAATCAAGCACATTTAGTTCACTTCTCAACCTATAAAAGGTAGCCTCATCTAAAGGTTTAGTGAAGATATCCGCTAATTGATTTTCACTTCTTATACCTTCTAGTGATATATCATTTTTAGCAACATGATCTCTTAGAAAGTGGTGGCGGATATCAATGTGCTTGGTGCGGGAGTGTTGTACCGGATTATTAGCAATTTTAACCGTACTTTCATTGTCACATAAAAGCGGCACCTTTTCAAGAACAACTCCATAGTCTAGGAGGGTTTGTTTCATGTATAGGATTTGTGCACAACAAGCCCCCGCGGCAATGTATTCCACCTCGGCGGTGGACAAAGCCACACTATTTTGTTTCTTAGATGACCAAGATACTAAGGATCTCCCAAGCAAATGGCATCCTTCGGATGTGCTTTTTCTATCAATTTTGCAACCGGCATAATCCGAATCGGAGTAGCCAACTAGTTGGAATCTAGCTCCTTTAGGGTACCAAAGTCCGATGCTTGGGGTATACTTAAGATATCTTAGGATTCTTTTTATGGCACTTAGGTGAGGTTCTTTAGGGCACGCTTGAAAGCGGGCACACATGCACACACTAAACATGATATCGGGCCTAGATGCGGTAAGATACAACAAGCTACCAATCATAGAACGGTAAAGAGTTTGATCGATTGGTTTATCTCCCTCATCTAGGTCGAGATGTCCATTAGTTGGCATTGGGGTCTTGATTGGCTTGCATTCTTCCATCTTGAATCTTTTGAGAAGATCCTTGGTATACTTTTCTTGAGAGATAAAAATTCCCTCTCTCATTTGCTTGACTTGAAACCCAAGGAAGAATGTTAGCTCACCAATCATTGACATCTCGAATTCTTTTGACATCAATTCACCAAATTCTTTGCAATAATCTTCATTTGTTGACCCAAAGATAATATCATCAACATAGATTTGACAAATGAAGATCTCTTCATTAAACTTCTTGGTGAATAGTGTGGTGTCAACCTTCCTAATAGTGAAGCCTTTCTCAATGAGGAAGTCCCGGAGGCGCTCATACCACGCTCTAGGGGCTTGCTTGAGCCCATATAGCGCCTTGGACAACCTATAAACATGATTAGGATATCTAGGGTCTTCAAACCTAGGAGGTTGTTCAAAATAGACTAGTTCATTTATGAAGCCATTTAAAAAAGTACTTTTCACATCCATTTGATATAGTTTCATATCATGATGTGATGCATATGCAAGAAGGATACGAATGGCTTCAAGTCTTGCAATGGGTGCAAAAGTCTCTCCAAAATCAAGACCTTCAACTTGAGAGAACCCTTTTGCCACTAGTCTTGCCTTATTTCTTACTACTACACCTTGATCATCTTGCTTATTGCGGAACACCCACTTGGTTCCAATGACTCTTGCACCTTTTGGATGCTCTTCAAGTGTCCAAACTTAATTGCGGTCGAAGTTGTTCAATTCTTCATGCATGGCATTCACCCAATCCGGATCTTAAAGAGCTTCGTCTACATTCTTAGGTTCAAGACAAGAGACAAAAGAGTGATGTTCAATAAAAGAAGCAAACTTTTAAGATCGAGTCATTACACCCTTTGTAGGACTCCCTATGATGAGATCTTGTGGATGTGCTTGAAGTAGGGGTGAGTTTCTTCGATCAACCATTTGAGGAGTAGGATGGGGAGCATCAACATCTTGTGCTTGTGCCTCGGCTTGTTGATGAGAGACATGAGTATCTTCATTTTCAACTCTCTCATTCTTATCATCATATTGATGCACATGTGATGAAGATGGTGGATTGACAATTTGTACATCGTCTTCATCATCTTTAGGCTTGATGTCTCCCACCGGCATGTTCTTCATGGCCTCCCTCAATGGTTCATCACCTACATCATCACAATTCTCAATTGCTCCTTGGGAGCCGTTAGATTCATCAAATTCCACATCATATGTTTCTTCAACCAAACCGGTGGCATGGTTAAATACTCTATATGCTTTGGACTTTGATGAGTAACCAACAAGAAAACCAATATCACAACGTCTTTGAAACTTCCCTAGGTGTTGACGCTTCTTGTAGCTGTAGCATTTGCAACCAAACACCCGGAAGAATGAGACGTCTGGTTTTTTCCCATTTAGCAACTCATAAGGGGTCTTGCAAAGGAACTTTTGTAGGAAGAGGTGATTTGAAGCATAGCATGCGGTGTTGATTGCCTCGGCCCACAATTTCTCCGGTGTGTTGTACTCATCTAGCATTGTTCTTGCAAGAGTGATCAAGGTCCGTTCTTTCTCTCAACTACACCATTTTGTTGAGGAGTGAAGGTTGATGAAACTTCATGCTTGATTCCAATTTCATCACAATAAGCTTCAATGTTGGTGTTGTCAAACTCTTTGCCATTGTCACTTCTAATTTTTTTTATCTTAACTTCAAATTCATTTTGAGCTCTCTTTTCAAACTTCTTGAAGTAATTTGCCACTTCGGATTTGTCATGAAGAAAGAAAGTCTAAGTGTATCTTGAGTAGTCATCCATAATCACTAGGCAATAGAGATTTCCACCCAAGCTCTTGTAAGTTGTAGGACCAAACAAATCCATGTGTAGAAGTTCTAGTACTCTTGATGTTGACATGTAGGCTTTGGTTGGATGAGTGTTTGCAACTTGTTTGCCGGCTTGACATGCACTACAAGGTTTGTCCTTCTCAAACTTTACATCCTTCAAGCCTCTCACTAACTCTTTCTTCAATAGCTTGTTGAGAGTGTTTATTCCAACATGAGCAAGCCTCCTATGCCCAAAGCCATCCAAGTGTAGTTTTGGTGAATAAACATGTCATCAAGTTTGCATCTTCGGAGGTGAAGTCAACAAGATAGAGATTATTGTATCTAAAGCCCTTGAAAATCACTTGCTTGTCATCTATCTTTGTAACAACCACTTCATTTGGACTAAACAAGCATTGGTAGCCAAGGTCACAAACTTGCCCAACGGATAGTAAGTTGAAACTCAATGAAGCAACATAGAGCACATTTGAGAGAGAGTGATCATTTGATATTGCAATCTTGCCTATACCCTTGACTTTGCTCTTTGAATTGTCCCCAAATATGATCTTGTCTTGACATACCCCATTCTCTTCAAGTGAGGTGAACATACGAGGGTCACCGGTCATGTGTTGTGTGCAACCACTATCAATCACCCAATGAGATCCACCAGTCTTGTAGTTCACCTACACACAAGAGATCAAGCCTTTTGTTTAGGGACCCAAACTTGAGAGGGACCCTTAACTTTCTCAACTAGTGACTTGGCAACCCATATTTTCTTAGGCCTATTCTTGTTAGGGGGACCTAAGAACATGACTTTTATCTTTCCACTTGAGTCCTTTTCTAAGCATGTAATGAGCATTGAAGGCAAAGGGTCTAGCATGCTTGGGCAAGGGTTGTGGTGGTAGAGTTTTGCATTCATGAGTAAAGTGGCCTTCTTGTCCACACTCAACACATCTCTTTGGCTTAGGCTTTGACTTGCTTTGTTGTTGTTGAGCTTTGACCTTCTTCTCTTGATTTACCAAATAACCAATGCCACTCCTATCCATCTTCATGATGGTGTTCATGAGTAGCTCACTTTGCAAATGTTGGCCTCTTGTGAACTTGCTTAGGCCGGTCTTGAGATGCTCTTTTTCTTGCTTGAGCTTCTTGTTTTCTTCTATAAGTAACTCATTTGAAGTTTGCTTTTCAAGAGCCATCAACTTCTTGTTCTCAACTTTAAGCATCTCATTCTCACTCTTGAGCTTGACATACTCATCATAGTTGTTGGTTTCAACCACACTCTTGCATTTGCTGCTAGAGCCTTGCTCAAAGTTCTCAACAATAAAATCATCACATGATGTAGCTATATCAATCTTAACAACTTGGTTAGTAGCATCATGTGTCTCAAGGGCAAGCTCATTAGCAACAATAAGAGTATCATAATTGATTTTCAATCTGGTGTATTCCTCTTTTAGCAAGTTTAGCCTAGTGATGAGATCACCATGCTTCTTCTCAATTTTATCATTTTTATCTCTAAGCTCCTTGTTAGAAGTTTTGAGCTCCTTAAGAGAAGAAGACATAGTTTCATTTTGACCTTTGAGCTCATCACTAGTCTTATGTGCATTCTCAAGCTTAGATGAGAGTGATTCATTTTTATGTTGAAGCTCATCATTTTTATTTCTAGTTCTTCTTATGATTTTAGAGTATTTGTTCAACAATTTTACAAGTTCATCATAAGAAGGTGCATCATATTCATCATCACTATCACTATCATCATCATCACTATCACTATTTTGTACCTTTCGATCACCCTTAGCCATAAGGCATAGATAAGTAGTGGAAGATGATGGTGAAGGTGGCGGTGAAGGTGGTGATGAAGATGTCGGTGAAGATGATGATGGCCCAATCACAAGTGCAGCGATCTTCTCTTTTTCATTATCACTTTCATCGCTGGAGGACTCACATGATGATTTAATGTCGGTGAGCCAATCACCAACAATATAAGCCTTGCCTCCCTTCTTCTTGTTGTAGAACTCTCTTTTCTTGCTATCTTTCTTTTTGTATGGCTTGTTCTTTCTTTTCTCATCTTCTTCATCACTTGAATCATCTTTCTTGCCCTTGTACTTGTTCTTGTACTTGTCTTTTGAAGGCTTCGAGCATTGATGAGCTAGATGGCCAAGTTGTCCACAATTGAAGCAATCCATTTCGGAGATTGGCTTCCTTTTGCTACTAGTGAAGAATTTCTTCTTCTTGCCATCGAACTTGATGCCACTCTTGTTGAGCTTCGTTAGCATCTTGGTGGTCTTCCTCACCATGAGTGCAAGTGATGCATCATCAATATCACTTTCACTTGAGATTTTTTGCACCATCATGGCTTGGCCCTTCTTCTTTTTCTTTTCATGGCTAGCTTTGAAGGCCAAGTCTTTCTTCTTGGAAGATGATGTGCCCTTTTCCGGAGTGATGTGCATGTACATCTCATGTGCGTTGATCTTTCCCAATACTTGTGTCGGTGTTGCGGCGGAGAGATCACTTTGGTGAAGTACGGTGACAATGTGTCCATACTTCTCAACGGGAAGAACACTCAAGATCCTCCTTGCAACATCCGATTGACTCATTTGAGTGAGTCCAAGAGCATTGAGATCTTCTATAAGAACATTCAAACGAGTGTACATCTCATTAGCACTTTCTTTGGGAAGCATCTCAAAAGAATTGATTTTCTTTAAAGAAATGTGATAGCGTTCCTCACGCTCACTCTTAGTTCCCTCATGGAGAGCATAAAGATTTTCCCACAATTCATGAGCGTTTTTGGCATTACGCACACGATTGAAGATATCTTTGCCTAAGCTCCGGTAGAGTGTATTTTTTGCCTTTGCATTCCACCGGTCGTACTTCTCCTCGTCACCACTTAGGTTGGCGGGATCCCTTATAGGAGGAAGCCCTTCGGTTGTGGCTCTAAGGCACCTAACATCTATGGCTTCGAGGTACGCCTCCATATGAATTTTCCAATATGGAAAATCGTCTCCCTCAAAAGTGGGAGGTGGTCCTTCCCCATTAGACATCTTGCTCTAGGCGGTGAAGCCTAAATTAAGAGCAACACGGCTCTGATACCAATTGAAAGGATCAAGATGCCCAAGAGGGGGGTGAATTAGGCTTCTCTAAAAATTAATTGCAAGAATTAAAACCTACGAGCCAAACTTCACCTCTAGTGCCTACTAGTGTTCCTTGTGATTCTACCGGTAAAAGTTTTGCACCCTAAGTTCCAATCCTAGACTAGCATGGCAATTCTAGGAAAGTAAACAAGCAATGAAAGTAATGCACGAAAGTAAATGCTTGAAAGTAAGGGTTAGGAACACGGCGATGTTTTGCTAAGGTATCAAAGAGTCGCCACTCTCCACTAGTCCTCGTTGGAGCACCCGCGCAAGGGTGTAGCTCCCCCTTGATCCACGCAAGGATCAAGTGCTCTCTACGGGTTGATTCTTTGACACTCCATCGCGGCGAATCACCCAAAACCGCTCACAACTTGAGTTGGGTCACCCACAATTTCGTCGGATGATCACCAAACTCCCAATCACCAGTAAACCGTCTAGGTGATGGCGATCACCAAGAGTAACAAGCTAGAACTCTCACTTGACCACAACAAGCCTAATGAGAAGATGGATGCACACTTGCTACACTCTTGTCACTAGAGAGGATTCTCAAACTTTAATTCTCAAATCTCTATCCTCACTAGGGCTCTTGCACTCCCTTGCACTTCAAAGGTGTTTCTCAGCTGAACAGACGAGCAAGAGACCTCTAAAAGAGGTGGAGGGGATGTATTTATACACCCCTCAGACAAATCCAACTGTTATCTGCCAAAACAGCAAAACGCGCACTGACCGGACGCGCCGGTCGACATGACCGGATGCGCCGGTCAAGTGTAACGGTCAGAAACTGAAAGTTACGCTAAGTGACCAGACGCGCCGATCTGTGAAGACCGGACGTGCCGATCAGAGATGACTGGACGCGCCGATCAGGGATGACCGGACATGTCCGATCATGCAAGAGCTTAGCTGAAGAATGACCTGACGCATGACCGCATCCGATCATAGGTGACCAGACGCGTCAGGTCACCACGGGACCTTACTGGAACGTGACCGAACGCGCCGATCACTTCACAGTCGCATCCGATTACACTATTTACCCTCTGAAACACGTGTCAGACTGACCACCGCGTCCGGTCCTCTCAAGGACCGCATCCGGTCGATCAGTTAAACCCGCAGTGAAGTGTTAGTACTGACCGGATGCGTCCGGTCATGACCAGAACCGCGTCTGGTCACAGGTAAACTGCTCAAACGTCTTCTAAACGCGATGCAACTTGAACCAAGTTGCTTCCAACTGAACTCTGAGCTTTTCAAGAGCTACCTAGTGCTAAGTTTAACAAGTGTGCACCACACCTAAACAAAAGACTCACCTAGGTCAAGCTACTCGCTCATGCCCCCCTTTATAGTACGGTCAAAGGAAGAAACAAAGATCCTGACGACTATTCCAGATGTAACTCAACACCTTGACATCTGGAACTAACCGTCCTTAATCTTGCTGTTGATCCTTTGAAAACCGAAATGATTTCCATTAAGGGACATGAATACCATATTGCCCAAATAGTTATCATCTCCATGACCTAACTTACTAACGTTTCTGCAAAACACACGTTAGTCATGGTAATAATGCGTTGTCATCAATTGCCGAAACCAACACCTGAGCCTAGATGCTTTCACACCAGACACGTGGCCACCACTACAGACGCTATGCAGAAAGGTTTGAAAACCTCCTCACGCGCATCAGACGTGTCAGGTGCTTGGCCAACAGACGCGGCCAGCGTCCGACCAACACACGATATCGAACCGCCCTCAGCGCAGCACCGTCGGATGCTGACATCACGCGTCCGACGTACAACCACCACCACGTCTGATGCTCGCTCTCCAGCAGTGCGCGAACTAGGGTTTAGCAACAGATGCGACACCGGCGTCTGATGCCTTCGAGCTCAGCGTCCGACGCCCAAAAATAACGAGGAACACATGAGCAACTTCGCCTCCTTTTTCATTCTTTGGCGCAATGGAAAATAAACGTTTCATTTCCTTGAAAACGCCTGAATCCTGTCTCGCAAGCTCGGCGGGAGGGAGAGAGGACCCCAAACCCCTCTCTACCCCTCAAACTCCATCGCCTTCGCAAATGTACCAACACCAATAAGTGTTCACCACCTTGTGCACATGTGTTAGCATTTTCACAATCATTTTCTCGAAGGAGTTAGGCACTCAACTTGCCTCGCCACTCGATCCTAATACGTATGCAAAGTTAGATCGCTCCAGTGGCACTAGATGACCGATATGCAAACAAGTTTGCCCCTTTTGATAGTACGGTCATCTATCCTAAACCCGATCATCAACTTCTCTACACACCTATGACCGGTGAAATGGAAATGCCCTAGGTTATACCTTTGCCTTGTGCATTCCACTCCATCTTTTCGGACGTTGATGTAACACATACACCAACCATATCACAAATGATATGATCAACTTCATATTATCATGTGACCTTGGTCCATCGATCTTGACCTCACTTGCTCTTCACCATCGCGTCGGTCCATCGGCGCCAAGTCTTGCTCAAGCTTCACCATCTCACAGTCCATCGCTCCAAAGCCTCCGACTTGTCCTTCACACTTGCAACCGGTCCGTCGAGCCAAACCTCATCTTGATCTTCGCCACCTTAGTCACATGACTCCACGTCATGTCTCATATGCAATGAGCTCCTCCATGACACCATCACCTGTGGACTAATTCCCTGTGTATCTCACATAAACACAATTAGTCCACATAAGGTTGTTACTCAGTTACCAAAACCAAACAAGGACATTTTAGCGACTGGATAAAAATATGGCCATTTGTAATAAAGTCATTTCGAGTTATAAGTCATCTATATAATTGTGAAACAAGCCACATATTAGGTTCCATTATAAGACATATGTGTTTGCTGAGTGTTTTTTAGATAAAGGAAATGTGTTTGTTGAGTGTTGACGTTATATAGACTAATGTCATGACCTGGCCGCTGGGTCCATTTGTGTTGTGGCGCACATGTAACTATGTGGCTTGCAAAGTGCAACAAGTTATATATCCCGTTGCAACGCACGGACATGTTTGCTAGTAGTAATAAAATGCCCCGGTGTAAACCTATGTTTGTTTAAAATAGAAAAACAGATTCATATACATTAATTAAATTAATATTTAATTATAATTAATATATAAACATATGGCATGGCAAACGTCTCTACTAACATACAGATCATGTCTTCGTAAACACAGCACGAAAGAACGGACCGAAACAGAGTTAAAAGGGCGAAACGCGCGGCGTTTGATCAAAGATGCTAGGAGTAGGACGATAGCATCTATATTATTGTAATCAAGGGTTATTAGATAGATCAGCATGACACAGACTGTATAGAATTAACAGAACAGGGCCGATTAATTAACTGAAAGCAACATGGCATGAAGATAGAAGGGATCTGCCCTAGCACGTCTTGCAGCTTCGCTTGTTCCTGGTAGACAGCTTCTTTTCCCAGTGCACTACGGCTTCTACTCTCCAGGTTGGCATGAACCATCGCAAGCAGCGGCAAGGCAACACGCAGCAGCATCGGACATCGCAGGAGCACCAGCTCCTGCGATAGAGCACTGCACGCCGTAGGAGCATTGGGCGCAGGAGCTGTGTTTGAGGTTACGCTCGGCCGGATACAAACGTAAGGTCATAAAAAGAAGGAAAGAAAATCAATGGAGAGCACACAGAGACGCTCACCAATTGTTCCAGCCGAAAGACACGTACGTACGATGACGGAGAACAAGGCCAGCTGATCGGACTTCACATAGATGACGTACATAGTTGCTTGGAGGCAAACGGCAGCATCAAGAGACGGTGACTTGCCCGGAAGTCAGGTGGACTGCAGCGGCTTGGTTGGAGCTCGGAGAAGATGACCACCACAACGCGGCTCCAGCGATGGGTAGATGACAACCACCGGCGGCGGCGCACAGAGGTTTGAGATAGTGATGATTTCCCCCATCGGCATCAGGGGTGTGGTGTGGCGCATCACAGTTCGCCGGCGGCGGTGGCATGGCTCTGCCCGGGATGAAACGTGACGGCGGCTAATGCGATCTACTAGCTAGGGCACGGGCGATAGTTCGCTAGTGAAAAAAGAAAGGAACCAGGGTAGCGGCTCGCTATTTATTGATGGAGAGTTGGAGACAGGTCTGACCTGATAGACCTGGTGTCCTGGGCGTCCGTGTGGCATACAAAAATTACTACGATTTTTCTGTGCTACCAGCGTTGGCCTGGTTTGCTTGATGGATGATGATGTGATTTGAAGTAGAAGAAAAGGATTTTGGGAAATTCCCAATGAAAGGTGAAAGCATCTAGGCCCCGGTGTTGGTTTCAGCAATTAATGACAACACATAATTAACATGACTAACGTGTGTTTTACAGAAACGTTGGTAAGTTAGGTCATGGAGATGATAACTGCTTTGGGCAATATGATATTCATGTCCCTTGATGGAAATCGTTTCGGTTTTCAAAGGATCAACGATAAGATTAAGGACGGTTAGTTCCGGATGTCAAGGTATTGAGATACATCTGAAATAGTCGTTAGGATCTTTGTTTCTTCCTTTGACCGTACTATGAGGAGGGGCATGAGCGAGTAGCTTGACCTAGGTAAGTCTTGTGTTTAGGTGTGGTGCACACTTGTCAAACTTAGCACTAGGTAGCTCGAGAAAAGCTCAGAGTTCAGTTAGAAGCAACTTGGCTCAAGTTGCATCGCGTTTAGAAGACGTTTGAGCCGTTTACCTATGACCGGACGCGGTCCTGGTCATGACTGGACGCGTCCGGTCAATACTAAATCTTCACTGCGTTTTCAGCTAACTGACCGGACGCGGTCCTTGAGAGGACCGGACGCGGTGGTTAGTCTGACACGTGTTCCAGAGGGTAAACAGCAAGATCGGACGCGACTGTGAAAATGACCGGCGCGTCCGGTCATGTTCCAGTATGGTCCCGTGGTGACCTGACGCGTCCGGTCACCTATGATTGGACGCGGTCATGCGTCCGGTCATGTTCTAGTAAGGTCCCGTGGTGACCTGACGCGTCCGGTCACCTATGATCGGACGCGATGATGCGTCAGGTCAGATTTCTAGAGAGCTCTTGCATGATCGGACGCGTCCGATCATCCCTGATCGGCGCGTCCAGTCATCTCAGACCGGCGCGTCCGGTCATCATAGATCGGCGCGTCCGGTCACTCAGCACAGGTTTCCGTTATTCGACCGTTACAACTGACCGGTGCGTCCGGTCATATCGACAGGCGCGTCCGATCAGTGCATGTCTGGCTATTTCTAAAGGTAACAGTTGGATTTGTTTGAGGGGTCTCTAAATACACCCCTCCACCTCTTTTAGAGGTCTCTTGCTCATTTGTTTAGCTGAGAAACACCTTTGAAGTGCAAGGGAGTGCAAGAGCCCTAGTGAGGATTGAGATTTACGAATCAAAGTTTGAGAATCCTCTCTAGTGACAAGAGTCTAGCAAGTGTGCATCCATCTTCTCATTAGGCTTGTTGTGGTCAAGTGAGAGTTCTAGCTTGTTACTCTTAGTGATCGCCATCACCTAGACGGTTTGGTGGTGATTGGAAGTTTGGTGATCATCCGACGAGCTTGTGGGTGACCCAACTCAAAGTGTGAGCGGTTTTGGGTGATTCGCTGCGACGGAGTGTCGAAAAATCAACCTGTAGAGAGCACTTGATCCTTACGCGGATCAAGGGGGAGCTACACCCTTGCGCGGGTGCTCCAACGAGGACTAGTGGGGAGTGGCGACTCTCCGATACCTCGGCAAAACATCGCCATGTTCCTATCCCCTACTTTTAAGCATTTACTTTCTTGCATTACTTTCATTGCTTGATTACTTTTCTAGAATTGCCTTGCTAGTCTAGGATTGGAACTTAGGGTGCAAAACTTTTATCGGTAGAATCACAAGGAACACAAGTAGGCACTAGGGGTAAAGTTTGGCTTGTAGGATTTAAATCTTGCAATTAATTTTTAGAAAAGCCCAATTCACCCCCCTCTTGGGCATCTTGATCCTTTCAATTGGTATCGGAGCCGTGTTGCTCTTAATTTAGGCTTTACCGCCTAGAGCAAGATGTCTAATGGGGAAGGACCACCTCCCACTTTTGAGGGAGACGATTTTCCATATTGGAAAATTCGTATGGAGGCGTACCTCGAAGCCATAGATGTTGGGTGCCTTAGAGCCGCAACCGAAGGGCTTCCTCCCATAAGGGATCCCGCTAACCCAAGTGGTGACGAGGAGAAATACAACCGGTGGAATGCAAAAGCAAAAAATGCAATCTACCGGGCACTAGGTAAGGATATTTTTAATCGTGTGCAAAATGCCAAAAACGCTCACGAATTGTGGGAAAATCTTTGTGCTCTCCATGAGGGAACTAAGAGTGAGCGTGAGGAACGCTATCATATTGCTTTAAAGAAAATTAATTCTTTTGAGATGCTTCCTAAAGAAAGTGCTACCGACATGTACACTCGTTTGAATGTTCTTGTAGAAGATCTAAATGCTCTTGGACTCACTAAAATGAGTCAATCGGATGTTGCAAGGAGGATCTTATGTGTTCTTCCCGTTGAGAAGTATGGACATATTGTCACCGTACTTCACCAAAGTGATCTCTCCACCGCAACACCGACTCAAGTATTGGGGAAGATCAACGCACATGAGATGTACATGCATATCACTCCGGAAGAGGGCTCATCATCTTCTAAGAAGAAAGACTTGGCCTTCAAAGCTAGCCATGAAAAGAAAAAGAAGAAGGCCCAAGCCATGATTGTGCAAGAAAGCTCTAGTGAAAGTGACATTGATGATGAATCACTTACACTCATGGTAAGGAAGACCACCAAGATGCTAAAGAAGCTCAACAAGAGTGGCATCAAGTTCGATGGCAAGAAGAAGAAATTCTTCATAAGTAGAAAAAGAAAGCCAATCTCTGAAATGGATTGCTTCAATTGTGGAGAACTTGGCCATCTAGCTCATCAATGCCCAAAGCCTCCAAAAGACAAGTACAAGAACAAGTACAAGGGCAAGAAAGATGATTCAAGTGATGAAGAAGATGACAAAAGAAAGAACAAGCCATACAAGAAGAAAGATGGCAAGAAAAGAGAATTCTACAAGAAGAATAAGGGAGGCAAGGCCTATATTGTTGGTGATTGGCTCACCGACATTGAATCATCATGTGAGTCCTCCGGTGATGAAAGTGACAATGAAAGAGAGAAGATCGCCACACTTGTGATTGGTCCACCATCATCTTCATCGACATCTTCATCACCACCTTCACCGCCATCTTCACCATCATCTTCTACTACTCATCTATGCCTTATGGCAAAGGGTGATCGAAAGGTACACAATAGTGATAGTGATGATGATGATAGTGATAGTGATGATGAATATGATGCTCCCTCTTATGATGAACTAGTAAAATTGTTAAATAAATATTCTAAAATCATAAGGAGGACTAGAAATGAAAATGATGAGCTTCGACATGAAAATGAATCACTCTCATCTAAGCTTGAAAATGCACATAATGCTAGGGATGAGCTCATAGATCAAAATGAAACTATGTCTTCTTCTCTCAAAGAGCTTAAAATTTCTAACAAGGAGCTTAGAGATAAGCATGATAAGATTGAGAAGAAGCATGGTGAACTCATCACTAGACTAAACTTGCTAAAAGAAGAGTATACCACCTTGAAAATTAATTATGACACTCTTATTGTTGCTAATGAGCTTGCTCTTGAGACACATGATGCTACTATCCAAATTGTTAAGATTGATATAGCTACATCATGTGATGACTTGATTGTTGAGAACTTTGAGCAAGGCTCTAGCGGCAAAGGCAAGAGTATGGTTGAGGCAAATGACTATGATGAGTATGTCAAGCTCAAGAGTGAAAATGAGATGCTTAAAGATGAGAACAAGAAGTTGTTGGCTCTTGAAAAGCAAGCTTTAAATGAGTCACTCATTGAAGAAAACAAGAAGCTCAAGCAAAAGAAAGAGCATCTCAAGACCGGCCTAAGCAAGTTCACAAGAGGCCAACATTTGCAAAGTGAGCTACTCATGAACACCGTCATGAAGTTGGATAGGAGTGGCATTGGGTATTTGGCAAATCAAGAGAAGAAGGTCAAGGCCAAACAACAACAAAGCAAAACAAAGCCCAAGCAAAAGAGATGTGTTGAGTGTGGACAAGAAGGCCATTTTGCTCATGAGTGCAAAACCCCACCACCACAACCCTTGCCCAAGCATGCTAGACCCTTTGCTTTCAATGCTTACTACATGCTTAGAAAGGACTCTAGTGGAAAGATAAAAGTCATGTTCTTGGGTCCTCCTAACAAGAATAGGCCAAAGAAAATTTGGGTTGCCAAGTCACTAGTTAAAAAAGTTAAGGGTCCCTCTCAAGTTTGAGTCCCTAAACATAAGGCTTGATCTCTTGTGTGTAGGTGAACTACAAGACCGGTGGATCTCATTAGGTGATTGATAGTGGTTGCACATAACATATGACCGGTGATCCTCGTATGTTCACCTCACTTGAAGAGGATGGGGTATGTCAAGACAAGATCACATTTGGGGATAATTCAAAGAGCAAAGTCAAGGGTATAGGCAATGTTGCAATATCAAATGATCATTCTCTCTCAAATGTGCTCTATGTTGCTTCATTGAGTTTCAACTTACTATCCGTTGGGCAACTTTGTGATCTTGGCTACCAATGCTTGTTTGGTCCAAATAAAGTGGTTGTCACCAAGATAGATGACACGCAAGTGATTTTCAAGGGCTTTAGATACAACAATCTTTATCTTGTTGACTTCACCTCCGAAGATGCAAACTTGATGACATGTTTGTTCACCAAGACCACACTTGGATGGCTTTGGCATAGGAGGCTTGCTCATGTTGGAATGAACACTCTCAACAAGCTATTGAAGAAAGAACTAGTGAGAGGTTTAAAGGATGTAAAGTTTGAAAAGGACAAACCTTGTAGTGCATGTCAAGCCGGCAAACAAGTTGCAAACACTCATCCAACCAAAGCCTACATGTCAACATCAAGAGTACTAGAACTTCTACACATGGATTTGTTTGGTCCTACAACTTATAAGAGTTTGGGTGGAAATCTCTATTGCCTAGTAATTGTGGATGATTACTCAAGATACACTTGGACCTTCTTTCTTCATGACAAATCCGAAGTAGCTAATTGCTTCAAGAAGTTTGCAAAGTGAGCTCAAAATGAATTTGAAGTCAAGATAAAGAAGATTAGAAGTGACAATGAAAAAGAGTTTGACAACACCAACATTGAAGCCTATTGTGATGAAATTGGAATCAAGCATGAAGTGTCATCAACCTACACTCCTCAACAAAATGGTGTAGTTGAGAGAAAGAACCGGACCTTGATCACTCTTGCAAGAACAATGCTAGATGAGTACAATACACCAGAGAAATTGTGGGCCGAGGCAATCAACACCGCATGCTATGCTTCAAATCGCCTCTTCCTACAAAAGTTCCTTTGCGAGACCCTTTATGAGTTGCTAAATGGGAAGAAGCCGGACGTCTCATTCTTCCGGGTGTTTGGTTGCAAATGCTACATCTACAAGAAGCGTCAACACCTAGGGAAGTTCCAAAGACGTTGTGATATTGGTTTTCTTGTTGGCTACTCATCAAAGTCCAAAGCATATAGAGTATTTAACCATGCCACCGGTTTGGTTGAAGAAACATATGATGTGGAATTTGATGAATCTAATGGCTCCCAAGGAGCAATTAAGAATTGTGATGATGTAGGTGATGAACCATTGAGGGAGGCCATGAAGAACATGCCGGTGGGTGACATCAAGCCTAAAGATGATGAAGACGATGTACAAATTGTCAATCCACCATCTTCTTCATATGTGCCTCAAAATGATGACAAGAATGAGAGAGTTGAAAATGAAGACACCCATGTCTCTCATCATCAAGCCAAGGCACAAGCACAAGATGTTGATGCTCCCCACCCCACTCCTCAAATGGTTGATCGAAGAAATTCACCCCTACTTCAAGCACATCCACAAGATCTCATCATAGGGAGTCCTACAAAGGGTGTAATGACTCGATCTCAAAAATTTAATTCTTTTGTTGAACATCACTCTTTTGTCTCTTGTCTTGGAACCTAAGAATGTAGAAGAAGCTCTTCAAGATCTGGATTGGATGAATGCCATGCATGAAGAATTGAACAACTTCGCCCGCAATCAAGTATGGACACTTGAAGAGCATCCAAAAGGTGCAAGAGTCATTGGAACCAAGTGGGTGTTCCGCAACAAGCAAGATGATCAAGGGGTAATGGTAAGAAACAAGGTAAGACTAGTGGCAAAAGAGTTCTCTCAAGTTGAAGGTCTTGATTTTGGAGAGACTTTTGCACCCGTTGCAAGACTTGAAGCCATCCGTATCCTACTTGCATATGCATCACACCATGATATGAAACTATATCAAATGGATGTGAAAAGTGCATTCTTAAATGGCTTTATAAATGAACTAGTCTTTGTTGAACAACCTCCTGGGTTTGAAGACCCTAGATATCCTAATCATGTTTATAGGTTGTCCAAGGCGCTATATGGGCTCAAGCAAGCCCCTAGAGCGTGGTATGAGCGCCTTCGGGACCTCCTCATTGAGAAGGGCTTCACTATCGGGAAGGTTGACACCACACTATTCACCAAGAAATTTAATGAAGAGATCTTCATTTGTCAAGTATATGTTGATGATATCATCTTCGGGTCAACAAATGAAGACTATTGCAAAGAATTTGGTGAATTGATGTCAAAAGAGTTCGAGATGTCAATGATTGGTGAGCTAGCATTCTTCCTTGGGTTTCAAGTCAAGCAAATGAGAGAAGGGATCTTCATCTCTCAAGAAAAGTATACCAAGGATCTTCTCAAAAGATTCAAGATGGAAGAATGCAAGTCAATCAAGACCCCAATGCCAACTAATGGACATCTCGATCTAGATGAGGGAGGTAAACCAATCGATCAAACTCTTTACCGTTCAATGATTGGTAGCTTGTTGTACCTTACCGCATCTAGGCCCGACATCATGTTTAGTGTGTGCATGTGTGCCCGCTTTCAAGTGTGCCCTAAAGAATCTCACCTAAGTGCCGTAAAAAGAATCCTAAGATACCTTAAGTATACCCCAAGCATTGGACTATGGTACCCCAAAGGAGCTAGATTCCAACTAGTTGGCTACTCCGATTCGGATTATGCCGGTTGCAAAATTGATAGAAAAAGCACATCCGGTGGGTGCCATTTGCTTGGGAGATCCTTAGTATCATGGTCATTTAAAAAGCAAAATAGTGTGGTTTTGTCCACTGCCGAGGCGGAATACATTGCCACGAGGGTTTGTTGTGCACAAATCCTATACATGAAACAAACCCTCCTAGACTATGGAGTTGTTCTTGAAAAGGTGCCGCTTTTATGTGACAATGAAAGTGTGGTTAAAATTGCAAATAATCCGGTACAACACTCTCGCACCAAGCACATTGATATCCGCCACCACTTTCTAAGAGATCACGTTGCTAAAAATGACATATCACTAGAAGGTGTAAGAAGTGAAAATCAATTAGCGGATATCTTCACTAAACCTTTGGATGAAGCTACCTTTTGTAGGTTGAGAAGTGAACTAAATGTGCTTGATTCTAGTATCTTTAAAAGATGAGCTTGTGTTGTCCCTTGCATTGCATTGTATTATATGCCATGTTTAATTACCCGCAATGCATCTAGGGCTTGGCTAACACGGTTACGATAACCCTCCTTTGGAGGAATGAAGAAGCCTAACCGTGGATCAAACTTGACAAGCAACCTAGCTTTACTTACTTGTTTTGCATTGCATATGCATGGTTGTTGCTTTGTTGTTTCTTTTTGGTTAAGCTTTGAGCAACCTCTGTGTTCGTCCATGAATAGAGAGAGCATTTTGACGCTCCCAAGGGTTCCAAAACTCTATTGCATGGTCATACGTTGCTCCTCGGGTGTTTGTTGCCTATTTTCCTAAAAATAATATTAGCCTAAGGCAAACTATTTTGAGAAATTTGAGGGTTTGAGTGAGGTCACTCATATCTTGTTCCAATTGGTATTTATTTGTGTCTCTTTGAATTGGAACTTGATTGAGAGAAGTCGCGTCAAAGTTTGGAATGTAGAAGGGTGAAAAACAGTGACCGGACGCTGCACCGGACGCTGCACCGGACGCAGTGATGCTTCACCACCGCGTCCGGTCCCGGCGACCACCAGCGCGTCCGGTCATCCAGAAGACCATCTCCTGATCTAGTGACCGGACGATGCACCGGACATGCCCCTGTTGACCACCGCGTTCGGTCCCAGTAACCACCACCGCGTCCGATCATCCGTCTCAGTTTTCTAGGCAAATCAAAACCGGATGCTGTCAGCGTCCGATCTTGGATAATCGGACGTGTTCGGTCATTCTAGGAGCTTACTGGAATGTGACCAGACGCTGCCTCTCCGCGTCCGGTCATATCGACCACCGCGTCCGGTCATCGTGTGACGAGCGGATCTAATCCTTCATATAAACTTTCGCGTTCTCTTTCTTTTTCCTCATCCGCGCCGTACACCTCGCGAATCTACCGCCACCTTGCCCTAGCTCGCCGGGAGCTCGCCATAGCGGCTCGCCGGAGCTCACCACAGCTTCGCCTCTGCCGTGCCCGCGCCGCCGCCTCTCCCGCGCCCGCGCAGCCGCCTCTCCCGCGCCCGCGCAGCCTCCTCTGCTGCGCCACCACCGTGAGCTGCTACCGCCTGCAAGCCGCGCTCTCCTCCACCTGCACGACCTCCGGCCGGCCCCTGCCCTCGCAACCATCCTCGGTATTCGGTCACTGCGCGTCGCCCTAACCCTAGGGTTCGCGCTGCGGCGTCTCCTTCGTCCGTCGTCGAAAAGTTCTTCGCGTGACGTCTTCTCTCCGAGGTTATTTGCGCACATCCTTGATCTTTGTGTTAGGGTTTGCCGAAATCTCATTATCATTATCCTAATCGACTTCTGTTTCGGCAAATCAGCTCTCGTCCGGTGCTTTGGGAAGTCTGAAAGTCCCTAGTTTGGTTTTGGCTAATTGATGAAACCTAGGACTAACCTTTGTATCTAAGTGGATGATTTAGATAAAGGTGGTCATTGCATATGAGACATGACATTGACTCATGTGACCAAGATGATGAAGACCAAGATGAGGCTTGGCTCGATGGACCGGTTGTGAAGGTGAAGGGCAAGTCGAGGCTTCGAAGCGAGGGACCATGCGATGGTGAAGCTTGAGCAAGACTTAGCGCCGACGGACCGATGCAACGGTGAAGAGCAAGTGAAGTCAAGGTCGATGGATCGAGACGGTCATGTGATGATATGAAGTGGATCATATCATTTGGAGAAACAAAATGGGCTCAAGGCAAAGGTATAACCATAGGGCCATTTTGTTTTACACTCAAGACACCATAGAGGGTGTGAGTGGTTTAGGATCGATAGCCGAACTATTAAGAGGGGAAGTCTTATCGGTTATTCGATGCACGGGTGCCACTAGGTGAATTCATGAAGTGCATTGCATGTAGGGCCTAGTGAGCTAATTGGAAAACCTTTGAAAATGATTGAGGAAAAGCTAACACACAAGCACATGGAGATGTACACTTGATGGTGTTGGCACATTTGCAAAGGTGGCGTTGGTCACGCTGTGGTTTGCGGGTAGAGAGGGGTTTGGGTTCCTCTCTCCCTCCCGCCGAGCGTGCGAGCGCGGGATTCAGGCGATTTCGGGGAAATGAAATGCCTATTTTCCACTACGCCGAAAGTCGGAAAAGAAACGGAGGTGAACGGGGTCACAGAGGTGACCGGACGCTGCACCGGACGCGGTCTCGATATGACCGGACGCGTCCGGTCAGTACAGCGCGGGTATCGGGCGCGCGGGCTAGGGTTTGCAACCGGCGCGTCCGGTCACTCGCGGGACCGGCGCGTCCGGTCATGCACCCAGAAGGAACTGAGGTTCACAGAGGTTGATCGGACGCGAGGCGCGTCCGGTCACACATGATCGGACGCGTCCGATCGTTGAAGGAGCTTACTGGACTCCGACCGGACGCTGGCACCGGCGCGTCCGGTCGTTGTGAGGAGCGCGTCCGGTCGTTGTTTCGCGGGCGCGGGTGCTGTGCGGATCGGCGCGTCCGGTCGTTCTACAGGCGCGTCCGGTCATCGGGACCGGCGCGTCCGGTCGGTTGAGCGGCGCGTCCGGTCATGGGATTTGACCGTTGGCGCAGTGACCGTTGGAGGACCGGACGCGGTTGAGCGTGTCCGGTCAGTTTCGACCGGCGCGTCCGGTCATCCCGAAAAAACGGTTAGTGGAGTTGCAACGGCTCTATTTGTTTGGGGTGCTTATAAATACTCGTTGGCCGGCCCTTGGGGAGTAGGCTTGGCATTTCTAACACTCTTGTGCATCCTTTGAGCTAGAGCTACTCCTCCCACTCATCTCTCTTGCTTGATTGCAAATCAAAAGTGAGATTGAGTGATCCCAAAGTGCATTGCATAGCTTGAGGGCATCTAGTGGCACTTGTGGGTGGTTTAGCCAGTGGATTTCTTGTTACTCTTGGAGAGTACCGCTCCTAGCCAGCTTGGAGATTGTTGGAGGCGTTGGCAAGAGAAGGTGATTGTTCTTGGCCACCTCCGGTTGTTTGTAAGAGGTTCTTGTGCTTTCCTCGGCGGGACGCCAAAAGCAACTCTATTGGATTGCGCGTGTCATTGAGTTACCTCACTTGAGAGTGGAGTCTTGCGGTGCCTTGCGGGGCATGCCTTGAGGGGCAAGTGACTTGAGGGTCACACCGAGGAACCATCTAAGTGTTGGTCGACACAACCGGTGACGTAGCTTGTCGGTGCACAAGTGAACACCGGGTGAACAAAAATATTGTGTCTCTTGTCTCCCGGTGATTGGTCTACATATTGTGTTGTTGTCAATATTAATTGATTGTATATCATCTTGGTGATTGGCAACATCTTCACTCCACCGTCGGTATAAGATTCACAATCCTATCTCTTGCATTTACTTTTACTAGATTATCTTGTGTTAGCTCTAGTGGTAGCCTTTGCTAGTGTTGTTAGCTTGCTCACTAGTGTAAGTTTAGTGACTTAGCACTTGTGTGAACTAGAGATCATAATCTACTAGACTTGTGGATAGGAGGCTTGCATCACAACCTTTGGCTAAGCAAAACTCGCTTTACGCCATTTGTTATTCTAACAAGTTTGCTTAGTGGTGCTTGTAGAATTTTTATAGGCTATTCACCCCCCCTCTAGCCATCTAGGACCTTTTAAGTGGTATCGGAGCCGTGGTCACCGTTTTAATCAAGGCTTAACATCCTTCGGTGTGAAAAATGGCTCAAATTGTGTTCAATCATGTTGGGGGCAAGCCACCGTTCTTTGATGGTGTTAGTTCTTTTGCTCATTGGAAGAGAAAGATGACAATATACCTTGGTTCTATTCATGAGAGAGTATTGCAAGTCACCGAGAATGATTTTGCTATCATTGATCCCAATCATCTCACCGATGAAGATAGAGCAAATAGAACTTGCAATAGAATGGCTCTCAATACACTCTATAATGGTATTGACACAAAAGTGTTTGAGGGCATCAAAGATTTGGAATTGGCTAGTGAAGTATGGACAAGGTTGAGTGAGACATATGAAGGCACTAAGGTTGTGAAGAGTGCCAAGCTATATGGGCTCAAGAGTGAGTTTGAGAACTTCAAGAAAAAGGATGATGAAACAATCATTGAAATGTTTCATAGATTGCAAGTGATAGTCAATGATCTCAAGAGCTTAGGGCACAAGACTCAAGATCAAGATTTTTGTCACAAGTTCTTATTGACCTTACCTAGAAGATTCAAGATGTTGATCATGATGTTGCAAAGAGATGGGCTTGAAGCAATGAAGCCTAATGATTTGCTTGGTGAAGTATTAACCTATGACAAATATGATCAAGATGTTGATGACAAGGAGAAGGTGGAAGATGAAAAGAAGAAGAAGACCGTGGCGTTCAAGGCCATCTCCTCCAAGGGCAAAGCTACCATCATTGAAGAAGAAGACAATAGTGAAGATGAAGATTATGAAATTGATGATGAGGCATTTGCTTTTGTAGTCAAGAAAATGGGTCACATGTTCATTAAGAGAAGAGGCTTCAAAAAGAGAAATGACAACTTCAAGAGCAATGAGCAACAAAGGAGGTGCTTCAATTGTGATAGCACCGAACATCTTCAAGCCGAATGTCCCTATGACAAGAAGAAGAACAATAAGAGGGGCAAGTTTGAGAAGAAGAAGAGAGAGGCCAAGATGACATTCAAGAAAGGCAAAAATGGAGTCTATATGGCCACTTGGGAAAGTGATGATGAAGAAGAAGAAGAAGAATCATCCAACAAGGCTTTTGCTTCCATTGCTATCAACAAGAAGCCATCACTATTTGATTCATCCTCTTCATGCTTCATGGCTAAAGAAGCTAAGGTATTATATGATGAGAGTGATGATAAAAGTGAAATGGAATATGCTCATGATAGTGATAATGATAATAAAAATGATGATGATGAACCAACTAAAGAACAACTATATGACTTGATGCAACAAACTAGAGACATAGCTATTGCCAAGAACAAGGAGTGTAAGAAGCTTTCAATGAAAGTAGCAATACTTGAGAAAGTTCTTAGTGAGCTTAAGACCACTCATGAGAGTCTAGTGGAAAACCATGAGGATCTTGGTAAGGCTCATTTCAAGCTTGAAAAGGCTCACTCATTGCTACTTGAGCAACAAGAAAAAAAGAAGGTTGTTGTATCATGTGATATAGGTGTTACATGTGATATAATTGATGAATCCTTTAATGAACCTATCATCATGTCAAATGCTAACCCTTCTTGTAGCTCTTCATCCACCACCACCAACTCTACCTCTACTACTAGTGATGGTTTCACTTGTGATGCCTCACTAATGGTTAAGAATGAGACTCTCAAGAGAGAGGTGGATGAGCTCACTCACGCCCTAGGCAAGGCCTATGGTGGTGAGGCCCGCTTGCTTAAGTGCTTGGGTAGCCAAAGGTTCTCTCTTAACAAAGAGGGATTGGGCTACACCCCCAAGAAAGGCAAGTCGGCCTTTGCAACTCCAAAGCCTAGCTTTGTGAAGGGCAATGGTCGGTTTTGCAATAGATGCAAGCAAGTTGGGCACCTAGAGCATAATTGCAATAAAAAGAACCAAAGCAAGAACCTTGTTAATGCTATACCTTTTGATTCTTGCTATGTGCTTACCAAGGGTGTGAAGGGTGTGCAAGCTAAGTTTGTTGGTACACCAATTGTGGGCCCAAAGAAGAAGGCTATTTGGGTACCAAAGAGCTTAGTTACTAACCTACAAGGACCCAAGCAAAAATGGGTACCTAAGCTTCATTGATTTGCTTATAGGTCAATTACAAAGCCGGAGGAAGGCATTGGATTATTGATAGTGGGTGCACTCAACACATGACCGGTACATCAAGAATGTTTGATTCATTCAATGACAATGATAGTGGTGTTGATTCTATCACATTTGGCAATAACAAGAAAGGCAAGGTTATTGGCTTGGGCAAGATTGCAATATCAAATGACATGAGTATCTCAAATGTGTTGCTAGTTGAAAGTTTGGATTTCAATCTTCTATCCGTGGCACAAATATGTGATCTAGGCTACAAATGCATCTTTGGGGTTGATGATGTGGAAGTTATTAGTGTGGATGGTTCAAATGTGGCATTCAAGGGCTTTAGATATGAGAATCTCTACCTAGTTGACTTCAATGCTAGAGAAACTTCTTTGACAACTTGCTTAGTCTCCAAATCAAGCATGGGTTGGCTTTGGCATAGAAGGCTTGGTCATGTTGGTATGAAACAATTGAAGAAGCTTACAACTCACAATCTTGTCAATGGTTTGAAAGATGTTGAATTTGAGAAGAATAAGCTTTGTAGTGCATGTCAAGCCGGGAAGCAAGTTGGAAGCTCACATCCAAAGAAGAGTACAATGAGCACATGCAAAGCATTTGAGTTGATGCACATGGATCTATTTGGACCAACAACATATACAAGCATAGGCGGCAACAAGTATGGCTTTGTCATAGTGGATGACTTCACAAGATTCACATGGGTATTCTTTCTTAGTGACAAAAGTGAAGTGTTTGACACCTTCAAGACATTTCTCACTAGAGTTCACAATGAGTTTGAGATTAGAATCAAGAAAGTGAGAAGTGACAATGGAAGTGAGTTCAAGAATACAAGAATTGAAGAACTTTGTGATCATTATGGTATTGGACATCAATTCTCGGCCAAGTACACTCCACAATCAAATGGCCTAGTTGAGAGGAAGAATAGAACATTGCTTGATATGGCTAGATCAATGCTTCATGAGTACAATGTGAGTCAATCATTTTGGGATGAAGCAATCAATACCGCTTGCTACTACATCAATAGACTATATTGTCATCCATTGCTAGAGAAGACCCCATATGAGCTACTTCATGGAAGAAAGCCTAATATTTCTTACTTTAGGGTGTTTGGTTGCAAATGCTATATCTTGAAGAAGGGCACTAGATTGGGGAAGTTTGACAAAAGATGTGATGAGGGGTTCCTACTTGGTTATTCAACTACAAGCAAAGCTTATAGAGTTTGGAACAACTCAAGTGGCATTCTAGAAGAAGTCCATGATGTGCAATTTGATGAAACCAATGGGTCACAAGATGAAGAAGAGAATCTAGATGATGTTAGTGGAACTCTATTGGTGGAAGCAATGAAGAACATGGACATTGGGGACATTAGAGCAAAGCAAGTTATTGATATTCAAGATGATGATAAAGATCAAGTGCTCAATTCACCATTCAAGCTAGTTAGTGACTCTCAAGTGCAAGTACAAGGTGCTAGTTCATCTCATCAAGATACATCAAGTGATCAACCAAGCTCAAGCAATCAAGTGCAAGTACTCCAACCACAACATGTTGCAAGAGATCACCCCATTGATAGTGTTATTGGTGATATTAGAAGTGGTGTGCAAACAAGATCAAGATTGACTATGTTTTGTGAGCATGCATCATTTGTGTCAACCATAGAACCAAAGAAGATAGAAGAAGCTTTGAGGGATGCCGATTGGATCATGGCTATGCAAGAAGAGCTTAACAATTTCACAAGAAATAATGTTTGGGAATTGGTAGAAAGGCCAAATGACTACAATGTGATTGGAACCAAGTGGGTGTTTAAAAACAAGCAAGATCAAGATGGCATTGTAGTGAGAAACAAAGCAAGACTAGTTGCTCAAGGTTACACTCAAGTTGAAGGTCTTGACTATGATGAGACATATGCTCCCGTGGCAAGATTAGAGGCAATAAGGATACTATTGGCTTATGCTTGTGCACACAATATCAAACTATATCAAATGGATGTCAAAAGTGCATTTCTCAATGGGATCATCAATGAGTTAGTATTTGTTGAGCAACCGCCCGGATTTGAAGATGACAAGAAACCCAACCATGTCTACAAGTTGAAGAAGGCTTTATATGGCTTAAAGCAAGCACCTAGAGCATGGTATGAGAGGCTAAGGGATTTCCTTCTCTCTAAGGGATTCAAAATGGGCAAGGTTGATACTACTCTATTCACCAAGAAGATTGGAAATGATCTATTCATAGTGCAAATATATGTTGATGACATCATCTTTGGATCAACCGATCAAGCTTATTGTGAAGAATTTGGTGCTATGATGGCCAAAGAGTTTGAAATGTCTATGATTGGTGAACTTAGCTACTTCCTTGGTCTCCAAGTCAAGCAATTGAAGAATGGAACATTTGTGAGTCAAGGGAAATACATAAGGGACATGTTGAAGAAGTTTGGAATGCAAGATGCAAAGCCAATTTCAACTCCAATGGGCACAAATGGCAATTTGGATAGTGATCTTGATGGCAATATGGTGAATCAAAAGGAATATCGGTCTTTGATTGGAAGTCTACTCTATGTCACCGCATCAAGGCCGGATGTCATGTTTAGTGTTTGCATGTGTGCTAGATATCAAGCCTCACCTAGAGAAAGTCATCTCACGGCCGCAAAGAGAATATTGAGGTACTTGAAGCAAACAAAAGATGTTGGACTATGGTATCCCAAGGGGTCAAAGTTTGAATTGATTGGATATTCGGACTCCGACTATGGGGGTTGCAAGATCAATAGAAAGAGCACAAGTGGCACATGTCAATTACTTGGAAGATCACTCGTGTCATGGTCCTCAAAGAAACAAAATAGTGTGGCAATCTCTACCGCCGAAGCTGAATATGTGAGTGCGGAGAGTTGTTGTGCACAATTGCTATGGATGAAATCAACTTTGAAGGATTATGGCTTCAACTTCAAGAATGTGCCATTGCTATGTGATAATGAGAGTGCAATCAAGATGATACAAAACCCGGTTCAACATGGAAGAACAAAGCATATTGACATAAGGCATCATTTCATTAGAGATCATTAACAAAAGGGAGATATTGCCATTGAAAGTGTTGGCACCGATGATCAACTTGCCGATATTCTCACTAAGCCACTTGATGAAAAGAGGTTTTGCAAGCTAAGGAATGAATGGAACATTCTTGATTTCTCAAACATGAGTTGAATGCACCCCACCCACTTATTGACATGCCTCTCCTTCGACATTGCAAGGTAAAGTTGATTGACATATCATTCATCCTATGCTAAGGACTTGCTAGAGCATGTAGACATATTAAGTGGTATGCATGAGCATTCATGATAAATCAAATGAATTTGATGGATATATGTTACCACTATTGCCTCTATGCTTATTTTGATCTAGTAGTGGCATATGACATGTTTGTGAGCTTGTAAACCTAGTGTTGAATCTAGAAGTTTTGCTATAAGTGTTTAATTCAACATAGGCAAGATAACCCTTATTTTGAGGAGTGAAGAAGCTTGTCTTTGGTTCAAATCGAATTAAATATCTTTGGCAAGTATTCTAGGTTAAACCAAATTTGATAAATTTTTTTAACCTTACATATGGTATCGAATTAATTTCAATCTACTCCATCAAACACTTTTCCTTCTCTCCACAATTTGATCCCATTTTTGGGTAAGTTGTTGACAAAGGGGGAGAGAAAAAGATGATTCAACTTGATAAAGGGGTAAATAAAATTTATGAGAGAAAAAGATGATTCAACTTGATAAAGGGGTAAATAAAATTTGTTGATGCACACAAGTAGGGGGAGCAAGCTCATAAACAAAGTTGTTGCATTTGTTTGTGCATTCTCATATGACTTGCTCATTGCACATGTATTTAAATTCAATATACATGTTTGTGTGGTGCAATGCTAGTATAGAAATTGGATGATGAAATGATCTACTAGCATGCATAGGAATAGTTTACATGTGGTATCTAGACATGCCTAAAGTTTTTTACAAGTGGTCCGAGAACCTTTACATATAATATTGATCTCATGAGGTTCTTGAGTTTTGATGGATGTCTAGTTACTTCATGATGCTAAGGATGGTGTAAAAGGCAACTCCGATTGGTATCACGCTTCAAAGGTCCATTTCTTACACCATAGCATCATTTTGGTAGAATTACTCTCCCAACACTTCTATCCATGCATATGTGCAAAGCTTTCAATCCAAACTCTATGCACATATGTAGGGGGAGCTAATGCTACCAAAACCGAGCTTGTGATAATTGTCCAAACTTTACTTATGAGCAAAATGATTGGACAAGTATGACAAGTTCAAAACTTTTATTATCAAAATCATCTTTGTGAGGGTTGTCATCAATTACCAAAAAGGGGGAGATTGAAAGTCCCTAGTTTGGTTTTGGCTAATTGATGAAACCTAGGACTAACCTTTGTATCTAAGTGGATGATTTAGATAAAGGTGGTCATTGCATATGAGACATGACATTGACTCATGTGACCAAGATGATGAAGACCAAGATGAGGCTTGGCTCGATGGACCGGTTGTGAAGGTGAAGGGCAAGTCGAGGCTTCGAAGCGAGGGACCATGCGATGGTGAAGCTTGAGCAAGACTTAGCGCCGACGGACCGATGCAACGGTGAAGAGCAAGTGAAGTCAAGGTCGATGGATCGAGACGGTCATGTGATGATATGAAGTGGATCATATCATTTGGAGAAACAAAATGGGCTCAAGGCAAAGGTATAACCATAGGGCCATTTTGTTTTACACTCAAGACACCATAGAGGGTGTGAGTGGTTTAGGATCGATAGCCGAACTATTAAGAGGGGAAGTCTTATCGGTTATTCGATGCACGGGTGCCACTAGGTGAATTCATGAAGTGCATTGCATGTAGGGCCTAGTGAGCTAATTGGAAAACCTTTGAAAATGATTGAGGAAAAGCTAACACACAAGCACATGGAGATGTACACTTGATGGTGTTGGCACATTTGCAAAGGTGGCGTTGGTCACGCTGTGGTTTGCGGGTAGAGAGGGGTTTGGGTTCCACTACGCCTATTTTCGGGGAAATGAAATGCCTATTTTCCACTACGCCGAAAGTCGGAAAAGAAACGGAGGTGAACGGGGTCACAGAGGTGACCGGACGCTGCACCGGACGTGGTCTCGATATGACCGGACGCGTCCGGTCAGTACAGCGCGGGTATCGGGCGCGCGGGCTAGGGTTTGCAACCGGCGCGTCCGGTCACTCGCGGGACCGGCGCGTCCAGTCATGCACCCAGAAGGAACTGAGGTTCACAGAGGTTGATCGGACGCGAGGCGCGTCCGGTCACACATGATCGGACGCGTCCGATCGTTGAAGGAGCTTACTGGACTCCGACCGGACGCTGGCACCGGCGCGTCCGGTCGTTGTGAGGAGCGCGTCCGGTCGTTGTTTCGCGGGCGCGGGTGCTGTGCGGATCGGCGCGTCCGGTCGTTCTACAGGCGCGTCCGGTCATCGGGACCGGCGCGTCCGGTCGGTTGAGCGGCGCGTCCGGTCATGGGATTTGACCGTTGGCGCAGTGACCGTTGGAGGACCGGACGCGGTTGAGCGCGTCCGGTCAGTTTCGACCGGCGCGTCCGGTCATCCCGAAAAAACGGTTAGTGGAGTTGCAACGGCTCTATTTGTTTGGGGTGCTTATAAATACTCGTTGGCCGGCCCTTGGGGAGTAGGCTTGGCATTTCTAACACTCTTGTGCATCCTTTGAGCTAGAGCTACTCCTCCCACTCATCTCTCTTGCTTGATTGCAAATCAAAAGTGAGATTGAGTGATCCCAAAGTGCATTGCATAGCTTGAGGGCATCTAGTGGCACTTGTGGGTGGTTTAGCTAGTGGATTTCTTGTTACTCTTGGAGAGTACCGCTCCTAGCCGGCTTGGAGATTGTTGGAGGCGTTGGCAAGAGAAGGTGATTGTTCTTGGCCACCTCCGGTTGTTTGTAAGAGGTTCTTGTGCTTTCCTCGGCGGGACGCCAAAAGCAACTCTATTGGATTGCGCGTGTCATTGAGTTACCTCACTTGAGAGTGGAGTCTTGCGGTGCCTTGCGGGGCGTGCCTTGAGGGGCAAGTGACTTGAGGGTCACACCGAGGAACCATCTAAGTGTTGGTCGACACAACCGGTGACGTAGCTTGTCGGTGCACAAGTGAACACCGGGTGAACAAAAATATTGTGTCTCTTGTCTCCCGGTGATTGGTCTACATATTGTGTTGTTGTCAATATTAATTGATTGTATATCATCTTGGTGATTGGCAACATCTTCACTCCACCGTCGGTATAAGATTCACAATCCTATCTCTTGCATTTACTTTTACTAGATTATCTTGTGTTAGCTCTAGTGGTAGCCTTTGCTAGTGTTGTTAGCTTGCTCACTAGTGTAAGTTTAGTGACTTAGCACTTGTGTGAACTAGAGATCATAATCTACTAGACTTGTGGATAGGAGGCTTGCATCACAACCTTTGGCTAAGCAAAACTCGCTTTATGCCATTTGTTATTCTAACAAGTTTGCTTAGTGGTGCTTGTAGAATTTTTATAGGCTATTCACCCCCCCTCTAGCCATCTAGGACCTTTCAAAGTCTCGCGACCTAGGACATCTCATCTCGTCACCACTTTCTCGTCGATCCGAGGTAGCCATCGCGTTTCGTTTCACATCTTATCTTATATGCTTGCTATCTCTAGGGTTTCGTACCTTTTAGATCATATATGTTGCTTATAGTAGATCCATCTATTCCGTCTTTTCAGCGAGTTTATCGGTGTGTCGGAGTGACTGCTGTTCAGTTGTTGAATCCGAGGCCAAGCCTATGGATACGGATTGAGGCCAAGCCTCTCGAGTGTCAGTACACCATCTCTCAGAGGTTTTCCGATAGTGTGACAGCATGGTTCGTTGCAAGAATGCTGGTGGTGCTCCTAGTGACGGGGACGATAGTCCTCCTCGTATGTCTGAGGTTGCCCGTGGAAAGCGCATCAAGATCATGGCCAGAAAGAAGAAGAAGACTCTTACTGATGCAGAGATAGCTCAGGCAGTGGCAAATGCAGCTAATGCAGCAGAGAGGGGTGGCAGGAGCAGTGGTATACGCATTGGCGACAGTCGCTTTCATCTTAAAGGATGACAGCTTGGTACAGAGACTACTAAGACCACTAAGGGCACAGAAGTGCCAATGGATGCAGATACTATGTCAGTTGATCCACCTGCAGAGCCTCTAGAGGGGACAGAGGAGCAGCCAGCTCAGACTCCATCACGTCACCGCTCCACGCGCACACGGGCTCAGGTGACTCCCAGGCCAGAGGGCCAGCGTCGTGGAGGACGTCCACCTCCCAGAGTTAGAGGTTCATCCCTAGTCGAGCACTTTGACTTGAGAGGTGCCACTGCACATCAGGTGCAAAGTTTGAGATTTGTTGAGGTTAGCTGGTGGTTCTCACCTCAGAGGGACTCTAGAGCTTCAGAGGGCTTTTATACTCCTCTACAGGAGGATTTTTATAGAGCTCTTGTTGACAGTGGCATTGCTTTTTGACCACAGAGAGTCTGTCGCATTGAGTCACTTGTTGAGGTAGTGAGAGAGCAGCTTCGTCCGCACCTGTCCTATCTACCAGGCTTGTCAGATTTTCTTGGACGGACAGGTGCATACTGCGGCACTTGGGTTAGGGAATTCTATGCTTCACTATGGATTGATCCAGCCCATGAGTTCATACACTTTGCTTTCAGAGGCCGCGACCGCAGACTGTACAGCTCAAGAGTGCGGGAGATTCTCAGACTTCCAGCTTCAGACACAAAGATCCACCAGCTCTGTTTTGGTCAGACAGCTCCACCTAGACGCCCTCATGGCGGTACTGTGCCACCTACAGATCTGATCCGACCCTGCTTCCATGAGCCTTTTGGCGAAGGGTCTCATCGCACACCTGCCAGTTTGACACCGCTTGCCCGAGTCCTAGATGCTATTGTCAGGCATACTCTTCTTCCTAGGCTTGGTTACAGAGAGGGATTGACCAGAATGTAGCTATGGGTAGTTCATCACCTTCTCTCACAGACACCTTTTGACATTTGAGATCTTATGGTCAGTGAGATGGAGGACACCCTAGCAGAAGGCTTCAAGGGACACCGTCAGCTACCCTATGCTCATTGGATTTGCTTCATCATCAGATCTGCCCTTGAGCTGCCTTCAGAGATTAGTGCTAAGATAACTGAAACTACCACTGCTTTTCCTGAGTATGATATTCGTCAGTTATGGGCTTCAGTTACGAGAGAGCAGGTCCCTGTGCTAGGACAGAGAGAGAGACCTAAGGTGCCTGAGACAGCGGCTGAGCAGGATGCGACCGTACAGGGTCTTGCTGAGGCAGAACTTGCAGATCTAGACGCTCAGCCCGCTGATATAGCTGAGGATGAGGCCTCTGACAGCACCGACGAGGATTATCAGCCTATCCCCAGGTATCGGTCTCCTCGGCCTCACGACCACGAGGCCGGTGGCTCTGGTTCAGCCTCCTGCTCAGACCCAGCCATGGTGGCTATTCTTGAGAGGCTGACTCAGGCACAGGAGCGACAGGAGCTTCAGCTACAGAGACAGGCTCAGGACACCGCTGCTGCGTTTGCACAGATATAGGCTCGATAGGACAAGTTCCAGAGACAGCAGCTTGAGATACAGCGCCAACAAGTCGAGATGCAGCGTCAGCAGTATGAGATGCAGCGACAGAGTGCAGCTAGCCAGCAGCAGTACTTAGACCTTCTGCGTCACCTAGTCACAGTTGGGGTTCCTCCGCCTGTATCTGTCCTGACTTCAGCTTTACCATTCAGTGGACCTTCAAGTCAGGATCAGCCGAGCTTTCAGTTCACCTCTCCACAACTGCAGGTTTTTCAGTCGTTCCAGTCCCTGAGCTACACGCCCATTCAGATGGGGTTTACTCCTTCAGACCAGCATCGCCCTCACATGTTGATCGGCACACCTTTCATTGATCTTAGTGCCACATATAGCGAGTTGACTGGTCAGCCAACGCCCTCGCACACCACATTTGCTACTTCATCAGAGTTGTCAGCTTTAGAGGCAGTGTTTCCTCCTGTGACAGGGACAGGCACTACAGAGACAGTTCCTTCGTCCGTTGCCTCGACAG